>VTON01000197.1:0-107658 GCA_009617725.1 Hydropsyche tenuis | reverse complement strand
GTTTTAAAGTCAATGACATTTTCCATTAATAAGACATCATATTTTTTTAACAGTTTGTTTTTAGATAAACATTCCTTTTTTTTCAAAGCCTGTTCTAATTCGTCGACAATTTTTTTGTATTCAATATTTTCTATGTTATTTTTTATCAATGATCGCAAGAATTCTTTTTTGAAACGATATAGCCTTCCCTTTTCATTAGTTTTCAATAAGTCAATAAGCTCTGTATGTTTTTTGGATATATCTTCAGTAATATTTTCCAATGAATTTTCATTTGTGTCCATCTGGGAAGATTTTTTGAAATCGAATTCTCTATTCGTATATATGACAGCATGTTTTATCTCAATATTTTTACCTTGGAAATATTTTTTTGCTTTTTGGTAAGATTCGAAATACTTTGATATAGCGAAATCACCGATGTTGCTGATTAACAAATCAATTCCGATTTTTTTATTAGCGCTTTCGGTATGTTTTGCTTGCAAAATGATGGTTTCTTTCCCACCAGATTTATTTGAAAATGTGAAAACAACATCATCAAATTTTCCAGCTTCTGCGACCTCCTTTTCCAATCGAAATTTAAATTGATTATTCAAACCTCTGCAGAGAAGTAATGCGGACAATTTAATTTGGAAATCCATTCCAACGAGACCAGGTCTTATACCTTGGTTGTTGTTTTCACGTTTATTTTCTCCGACCATTTTTGCGAAAATCTGAAACAAAATCAAATACCATTTGTCAATAATATAGACTAACAAATATCAGAAATAAAATTAAAAATGTTTGTTCGCAAAAAAATAAACAGTTTCAATGTGCTTCTATTGTTAAAAAATATATTTTGATTTTTTTTGGAAATTCATACATGGTATGACTCACCGATTTTTTAATTAATATCACCCTGACTTCTCAAGTTCCTGCTCAAACAACGACGTAACCTACGCTGGGGAGGTTTGAGAACGACCGCCTTAGCGAGACGGTTATAACAGGAATAAAATATTTGGTTAGAATTTAAAAAAAATTCGGTTCACACTATTAAAGCCCAAGCGGAAGAGACGCGCCGCAATTTCCGCCACGCTATTTCGTCCCAAATATTATAAATATTGACCCAAATTTAGAACGAGCCCTCAAATTCCAAAGAGATTTCCAAAATGTTTGTGCACAATACGAAGAGATCTAAAAAGAATTAACAAAAAGTAAAAAAAAGACAAAGGTCCATCACAGAATTCCTAGAGAAAAAAAATACCGATGACCAACCAGAGTGCTCTTCTCAAAACGATTTCATGTGATGACGATGAAAGTGATGTTGGACCTGCGAAAAAAAAACATTTTGTTTTAGAGGACACCGAAAATATTTACAAGTTTTTGACGTCTGAAATTTGCGCAAATTTCCTAACTTAATTTCGCCTCGTTGGCGCTAATAAATTAAAGTGTCGCCATTGAACCGCTCGAAAATCAATGGTTGCCGAGATAGTTCCGCTACTGCCGCTAGGTGAGTGGTTTCGCTAACGCTCACTAGATGTCACTAGTCTAACTTTCAAATGTTTTGATTTGTTAGTTTTTTCACTAAATGTCATTAGTTATCCACATTTAGTGTTTTCGCGCTAGATGTCGTAAGTATGCATTATGTTAGTTGTTACTAGGTAGTCGAATATAAATTATGAAATAATTATCTATGATTTAGTCAAATTTGTTAGTTAAGTGGCTATAAGTTAGTTTCAAAAGAGTGTTATGTTCTTTAAATAGCTAGTATTCCTAATAGACGGTCGTTTGGTCATGCAATAATT
Organism: Hydropsyche tenuis; assembly: GCA_009617725.1. Classification (NCBI taxonomy): domain Eukaryota; kingdom Metazoa; phylum Arthropoda; class Insecta; order Trichoptera; family Hydropsychidae; genus Hydropsyche; species Hydropsyche tenuis. The sequence goes on along the minus strand of VTON01000197.1, from coordinate 105,880 downwards.
CAAGAATGAGAGAGATCGAAAGATCTTAATATTTATTTTAATGAAACAAGTTTCTATTTGGATTCATTAATGATATGAATTAAATTATCTAATTAACTACTACGATAGTCATAATTGATTTTATTTTCTACTGTGCCCAAATAACTCTACCTGCCATTTACTAAATATGTTAGTTGTTCTTCGTCTTTCAAGATTAAGATATGATTATCTACAAAACTCGAGGTCAATTTCGACGAATTTTCCTTGTCCGCTGATCATGTTGTCGTCATGTTCAACACATCACACACATCAAAAACGTAAAAAAACTGTTTTACTCAAGATACACACGCGCATAAAAACTGACATTTGAAAACTGACATTTGAACGATCGTTCCTTGTACGACGATTGTGCTGTCGTCATGTTCTACCCACCACACACAGCAGAAGCGTAATAAAAAAATCATTTTTATTTAGTACACGCGCACTGACAGATTAATAACCGCTCGAGGCTTTTGACATTTAAACGCCGTGTGACTAGTGACACCTAGTGAGCGGTAGCGGATATATTCACCTAGTGGGCAGTAGCAGAACTATCTCGCCAACCTTTGGTTTTCAAGCGGGTCAATGGTCTTAGAACCTATCTCATGTTTTTGTATGGGCACATACACTTTTTTACGTGATTTCAATTTACGCTGGTTTTCGCGGAACGTATCTACCGCATAAATCGGGGGATTGGATGGTATCTGGATGGTATATATCAGGCTTGTCCAAAATTTCAGTATGCGGGGGCCACTTACAAATTTCAAATCTCAAAATTTCAATGTTTGTAAATTCAAAACGTAATAAGTATTAAAATATCGGTGAAGTTATTTATTTCCATCATAAAACTATTTCAATGAGTTCTTTTCGGAATAAATGCTGTTTGTTATGTATGTTTTTGTGTGAAAAATGGGGGTCACTTTTGCACCATAGTGGCCCTTTGGACAAGCCTGGTATATATGGTGTATATGGATTGGTATATCTATTCCTATCGCAGCCGGTCATTTGACCGGTCGAAAATTTCATACATCTTTATATTTTTAATTCTAAAATTATTTCATACTAGCGGTAGTACTCGGCGTTCGTCCGGGTTTTTTGGGTTTCTCTAGTTTTTTTCTTCTTCTGAAAGTTCATGACGACAGATAAATGTAAACTGAAAAAGCGAAACCAATCGATTGTTTTATGAAGAATATTATGATCCCGTCGCCCTCGCCTAACGTAAAGGCTCACTAATATTGAGATCTAGAATTAATTATTTTAATCTATTCAAAAAAAAAAGAATTTATCGAAAAAACGCATTTTGAAAATATTTATTATTTTTTTAACTTTCGCAAAGGGTTAATATCATTTATTGAAATTAAATCTAAAGAGAAATCGATTTTTGAATTCATATTTCGATAAAATAGAAATAAAAAATAAATAAAAACAAAATTTATAAGAAAGTTTAAGGATCGCACGATTTTTAATGAAAATTGTATCATTGCAATCGGTTATAACGTCGCGATCGAATTGTGTCACTTATTAAATAATTCAATAGATATCGTTTTCCACGAACATTTTTATTTTGGTTTCGAGAGAACGCCCATACCAAAAAATTTTGTATCCGATGAAATCTTAAGCTCTTTTCGCATCGTTAAAAGTTTCAATGCCTAAATAAAAATTTACGTTTTTTTCGAACAGCAAAGTATTGCGTATCCGAGGACGCCAATAGGCGAACGAGAACGTGCATATACGTGAATGAGGTTATCTAATGAGCTGTATGAAATGTGTGTAATTATTTAATGTTAAACAATGTATGTAAAACATGCATGTATGAAAATAAACAACAAATCATTAACAGGTAATTATTTACCTAAATTCTCAAATCTGCCGCTGTACAAAATAGAAATTGTCCAAGTTCCGAAGCCAACACCAGACGCCAAGCTTCATGAGGTCATCTCTTAAAATACTTATCAGCCGTCAAGTTTAAGTCTAAAATGTACACTTTCATCTGGTGACATGGCGCCAACTCACACGACGCAAAAGCATACTACGCAAACTCATAGGATGCAAACTCACATGACGCAAGCTCACACGACGCAACCTCAAATGAGGCAAGCTCAAATGAAGCAAGCTCATACGACCCAAGCTCACACGACCCAAGCTCACATGCTTTCGAAATGTTCAAAATTTTCAAATTAAAGTGAAAAACGTTCAACATGAAACTGAAAGCACCAAAATGCGTTTTTATGTTAAAAAAAATTATCATTAAAACTTCCTTGGCACGCCCAATACTGTCAATCGCCCATTACAATCAATAAAAAATATGTGTTTGAAAATTATGGCACGTGAACGAAATAAAGGTGGGCTACTAGTGCTTGCAATTTCGATTTAATCTAGGCAATCAAATTTCGATTACCGGTAAACAGTAAATAATTGGTCCCGTTACCGGTTTACCGGTAATTTACCGGTGAATAAAAAAAAAAAATTTTATAAATTAAATGATTAAAGTATGACTTTGTGTGGCTATTTTGTGGGGCACTGGCGGATCCACGATGGTGGCAAACGGTCAATTGCCACCATCCTAGAGATTTACATAATAATTATAATTGCAATTCGAATTTGAAAAAAAATTAAAAAATAAAATATTTTAGCACATTAAGATTTCTATATTTTTTCAGATAATAATTTCACCAATATTGCATATTTATAGCTAATATATAGCATATTTATAGCTAATGTTTTTAATTTCGAGAAAATATGCTATTCAACCGTCTCGTTTTCAATTAAAAAATTAGTATTTTCAGTAAATCTCTTTAATTTCATATAAATTTTATTAACATCGATACTTTTTGTGAAAAAAAATTCACCGGCGGCGCTATTAAAAAAAAATAATAAAAAACTTGATAAAAATGCGTACCAAGACATTTTTTTCCAAAAAGGCGAATATAAGTCTTATTTTTGAAAAAAAGTGTATTACTAATTAGGAATTACCCCCCCTGCAAATTTCCTCGATCCGCCATTGGTACTATGATTCAAACCCAAAATGTGTGTTGAAAATTAGAAAGTGCCACCACCCTACAAATTTCCTGGATCCGCCACTGTGGGGGAGGGTAGTAATCATTTTGTCTAGTTTCGACGAAAGTCACATTATATAAAATAAATATATGTTTGGAAATCCATCATATGTTAATTTTTACCGGTATTTTTTTCAATTTACGGGTAATTACCGAAGGCACATTTTAGACGGTTAACCGGTAAACTGGTTTTACCGGAATTGCAGGCCCTATTCGCTACCAATGATTAGGGCTCTGAAACGGATTTCGAGTGTTTACGTAAATGATTTTATCAAAATGATAACAATGATATTACACTGGAAATGTATTTTATCGTTAAATAAAAAAAAAATATATATATATATAAGTTTTTCTTCGTGCAATATACTTTTTCAATTTTTTATTATATTTTATTAACTTCATCGAGGGAGTTCTATTTTATTACAATGTTTAATAAAATAATTATATTTTCCGAATAGTTTCTTTATCATTTAGCTTCCAGGTATCGTACGTTAATTTGGTGGCAAAACACAACCATGCAACATATGGAATGAAAAAATATCCAGCTTTTCTATTTACATTATAAAAAACTAGTCCACACGTAGTAGCAGCCGATGTAACAGCAGAAATAAGATAGAAATTCTAAAAAATAATTTTTTTACAATTAAGCATTAAAATGTCAAATAAATATATAGTAAAAGTGTATTATAATCGGTGAATCTCTATTTTTTCCCTTTATAAATAAAGGTTAGATTGGGTTAAATTAGGTTTTTTTAATGAAGTGTTTAGTTATATGAAATGCATTTTAACAAGAGAATCTTCACTTCTATACAGATTCCTCACAGTTAAAATATACTAGATTCACTGATAATACAGATTCCTTACAAATAAAAAAAACTAACCAATTTATGATTTTGAAGACCGACCGATATAGGCATATAAGAACAATTTAAGACCAAATGAGCTCCATACACCATAAGCGGCAACTTCACATTTCCTTAAAATTTAAATATTGATTAAATACAATGAAAAAAAACCATTCATGACCAAAAAATACTCACGAGGCGTTTTCCAAACCAAATACGAAGCGTGTCCCATACACCCATACAAAGCCGTCCATGCGGGGGCGAAGACCCAACCGGGGGGCGCATAAGGAGGCTTCTTGAGCAGGGCGTAGTATGAATCGGGGGTCCCCTTCAGGCTTTTGATAAAAGCAGCGCTAGCGGTGAACGACAGGGCCCCCGGGAGGGCGAATGCTCCGATCAAGCCCATCCAAGACATGGCCGTTGAGTGAATGCGAATTTGACAGCTGTCAAACGAAAATATTGTAGATTTTGCAAATATAAAACTAGATTTGAATCGAATTGTTGTTTGAAATCGGATTTGAACATTTTTGAGATCATAACTTTTATTTTGTGACGTTTTCCGATAGTTTTTCTTTTTGTTAGTTTAGTTTTATTTTGTGTCAATAGATGACACTTTGTTCATTTTTATCAATGTATATAATTCAATTTTTTTTTAATAATTAATTTAAATAATTATTTTTTCATACGTTTAAATTATTTAGAATAATATTTTTAAACGATTAATTTAAAAGAGATCGATATTAAAATTAATATTTTTTTAATAAAATGAGACATCTATGTTGCATTTTTAAAACTAAAATTAATAAAATATTTTAAGTGTACGAATTTTCCGATGGATCATAAAAACTATCTGATGAGTTCATGTAAGATCGAAATTATAAAAATATTTATATACATATGTAAATCAAATTGAATCTAAATTCGATCAAAAATAAAATAAAGCCAAACGCGCAGAGCAAAGGTTGCAATCGAGCGTGCATCTGTGCAATTTGCATTTGGAAGAATTCATTTGTATTAATTACTTCGGCTGTCAAGTGTCTCTACTGCAGCAATTTATGCTCAACGAGAGCGACAGGAGTCAAACTGCAATATGCAATTGAAATCGACTGCATTTTACATCATTGGACCACCACAGGCGTGAACATCGTTCCTCGAAACGAGAACGAGACGTAGAATCGCGTTTTTCGCGATAATTAAAACACATCGGGATGTCGACTTTGCGGAATTTTACGATGTAACGGTTCGGGTTTCAGAAGTGTTAACGACGATTTTATTAAGGAGGCTGTCTTCTTATTTTAGCGCGGGTTTGAGTTTGAGTACTTCTAACGCTTCGTAGTGCAAACATTGATAGTCGGTGGTGCTCAAACTGTTATCGGTGGACGTCGGTGATCGATGGTGAAGGAAAATTATCGATTAACAAAAGGATTTTTGATGTTATAAAAGTCTTTTTGAAATGCGGTTTATTTGTTCGGAAGCGGGAGTTGACGTTGACTGATGTAAATGTCACCATCAACTGTCAATTTGAATCGATGTAACAATAAAAAAAGTTCACAACATGTATTGCAAAACAAAATACAATACTTAAATATAAATTAGTAATTAGTTAAATAAAATTTTTTAACAATATCATTTTGATATTTGGCAACGGGAGTTCCGATAATTATAGACTTTGAAGACTTATGTTTAATGAAAGTCGTTTCATAAAATTTCAGCTAAAGGTAAATATAATTGCTGTCAAAACCTGTTGTCTCTGCTATTTGGTGCATGCTTATAATGGGAAAAAAATATTTGGTCTGTATTTAATTAATTTTCAGATAAGTATTATTTCATTAGGTGGTCAGTAGAATGATGTTGAGTTACTAACTGTAATGAACTCTTTGCAAAGTTTTTGACAGCAAAATCCCAATGAAGTGTGTTCCATCAAAATATTGTGAAAAACCCTCGATGATGCGAAAAGTTGCCGCCTGTTTAGGCTGTCAAAAATTTTGACGATGGATACAGACCACTCATAATCAGAATAAATGCAGATCATATTATATAATTGATCAGTATGAATATTTAAATAATGACCACAACTGAATTCAAATATAGACCGAAAAAAATTAAGAAATTTTGTCAATAAAAAACGTAACTAGCGGTAAAACAACAAAGATTCAAAACCAATCATTGCTGCCAACTCACTTTTTATATCTATAGGATGCTAAAACCCTATTTAACTCTAATTTTTAAATTGACGTTCAACAACAAAACCAAAATAACATTATTCCCCATGCAAAACACAACAACCCAAAAATAAAGTAACAGGCAGTAAAGTGACGAACATGCAAGACCAATCAATGTTGCCAACTCACTTTTATATAAATGTAGGACTTGTAAAACCACATTTCACATTAATTTCCTAAATTTATATTCAAAAACAAAACCAAAAAAACATTATTCCTCACCCAAAACATAACAAGCCCAAAACAACGAAACTAATAAAGTGACAGATATTCAAGACCACCAATTCAACCAACACACTTCCGTACAAATATACTAAAGGTTGTCGCGCACTGAACCACGCGAGGACCGCCTTTTTTCGATCTAGACTCAAATACAATATTGCGCTGTATGGACTACGAATTAAAACCTATATTTGCACTCCACGCTCCGCTTTCGAAAATAATTCAAATATAGGTTTTAATTCGTAGTCCATAAAGTGCAAAATTGTATCTCTGGTTGGATTGATTCAGCGAACGAGGTTGGCGCGTGAGCTCCACGCGAGGACCGCCTTTTTCCGAGCTTCACTCAAATGCAATATTGCGCTTTATAGAATACGAATTAAAACCTAAGTTATAGACCGATCTATACATACATCGCTCGAAGACCGAAAATTTCAAACCCCAGTTACGACATCGTTGACGCTCGCACGACGTTCGCACTTAGCTGGCACTAGTTGGGCCAAACGTCGCATTTCTCAGTCAGGGAAAACTAAACGCACTTATTTAATGCCGCATGTCTCATTGTCAGTCAAAATTCTGAACGTATTTATTACTAAACGCGTGTTTAGGTTAGGTTAGGTTAGCGTTTTTTGCGTCACATTTACTGAACGTATCTTATTCAATCAGATATTCAGATCGAAAATATTTTATAAGTATCTATCGTAAAATGTGACGCAAAAAACGCAAACCCAACCTAACCGAAACACGCGTTTAATAATAAATGGTGATCATGGTGTCTTCTTATTGAATCGCGTGAATAATTGTTTTGTCGTAAAATGTTAAACGTCAAATGAGTGATATTTGCCAGCTAAGTGCGAACGCGTCTACGTGGTCGTTACTAGGGTTTGAAATTTTCGGTCTTCGAGCGATGTATGTATAGATCGGTCTACAACCAAAACCTATATTTGAATAATTTTCGAAAGCGGAGTGCGGAATGCAAATATAGGTTTTAATTCGTAGTCCGTACAGCGCAATATTGTATATTTGAATACATTTCAAAAGCGGAGAGCGGTCCTCGCGTGGTTCAGTGCGCGACAACCCTAAACCTACTAAAACCACATTTCCCCCCAATTCCCTAAACCGACATACATCAACAAAACAAAAAAAAACATCACCCCCACCCAAAACACAACAACCCAAAAACAACGAAACTAGTAAAGTGACAGATATTCAAGACCAACCAATGCTACCAACACACTTCCGTACAAATATGCTGAACCTACTAAAACCACATTTCCCCCCAATTCCCTAAACCGACATCCATCAACAAAACAAAAAAAAACATCACCCCCACCCAAAACACAACAACCCAAAAACAACGAAACTAGTAAAGTGACAGATATTCAAGACCAACCAATGCTACCAACACACTTCCGTACAAATATGCTGAACCTACTAAAACCACATTTCCCCCCAATTCCCTAAACCGACATCCATCAACAAAACAAAAAAAACATCACCCACTCCCCCCCAAAACTCGACAACCCGCAAACCATTTGAGAACCGCCGTTGTGCGCGGACAGTGAAAGTGGTCGAAGGACGCCGCATTTGCGGCCAGTGTGTGCAGGGTGGTCGCGCGGTGTGGTCGCGCGGACATGCGCACACGCAGACGCGAACGCGCGCGCACCGCTTGCCGACTAATCGTAACAGCCCGTTTTACGGCCATAGGCGACTTTCCGTTTTCGCGTTTTGCCATCTTCGGGTTCGAATTAGCCGGGTTGTTTTTTTTCGGGGCGTTCGTGGATTTTCTTGTTATGGTCGTCGGAGTTGCGTTGGTGGCGCGCTCGTCCGTTGGCGCTCTTTTGTGTTGGTTGTTTTGTGTGGTTTTTGGGTTGGTTTGGGGTGTTTTTGTGTTATTTGAGGTGATAGGTTTCGATGAGTTTGATGTTGAATTGAAAAATGGTGTTGAAAATATGATAATATAACTTTTTTTTTAAAATTAGAATAGTGTTTGGTTTTGTCGTTATTGATCATTAGTTAACTTATTTTATTGATTCATTTTTAGTATATTGAGAAAACTTTGAGGTTTAAAACTTTAGTATAAACTTTTAGTTTAAAACTTTAGGTTTCAAATTGATATTTCGCAAGATTGTGATAAGAAAACTTAATTAAGATTTTGAATCGTATATTTTTTCATATTTGTATTAACTTAAATATTGTATTATTTTCATAAAATTTCTATAAAAGTTTAATCATTTCTCGAATTTTCAATTATACAAACGTTTTCTATTAGAGATCTAAAAAAATTATAAATAAATCATCTATCTTGCTTGATTTCCATGAACTGAACATTTTTTTTTATTTCTACTTAATTATTGCACCTATTATTTTCATAAAATTTTAATGAAAATTGAATCATATTTCTAATTTTCGATTATTCGAACGTTTTAAGAACACAAAAAACCTTGAGTAATTTTCATAATTTAATAACCAAAATTTAAAAAACTCAATCTAAACTCACGACACGTATTATAAAACATCAAATTTTCAAATTTCCAAACTGCACAATCTCAACTTATTTCCAAAACAACAATAACCGAATACCCAAACCGACCCACCCAACTCTCATATACCACAAAAAACACACACCCAAAAAAAAAGCATCAAAACAACACCCTAATCCTCATTCCGAAGATGCAACAGGATACGACCATTATATTTATGAAAGACATTGACCTATCCGGAAAGCGTATATTATCCCTTCAATGAACGCAGCTTATTTATATTACGGCTGCATACGCACTGCACATAATGAGGGCTCCCCCTCCAAAAGGAGCTAGGAAAAAGCGCGTTATTTCCGACCGTCTCGAGGATATATGGGTTAGCGTTTTCGTCGATCAATTATGTCGACAATGTCAGATTCGTCTGTCGTCAGCCGTAATAATCGAAGAGTCTTCGGCGTGGGTGGTTTTCGATCATGTCTGTCGTCGCCTTTGTGTGGAAATTGTCTAATCAGTCTAATTGCGAAATTTGTATGTGTCGCGTTTTTGCGAAATTGCTTAGTTCGCGTATGACGCAAAAAAAATTTGTATTGTATGCGAATAATATAGTGTGATGGATTTTGTTGATGTTTTGTGGAACAAAATTTGGACTTCTTCCTTTTTATTCAAGCTTTTTATTAGCTTGCTCTGATTCAGAAATGTTGTTTGTTAGTGATCCTAAAATAATTATGTTCATTTCTATTCCTTTTCATGTTCTTAGAAGTGTCAATGTTTAATTTATTTTTGATGTTATTTTTTATAGTTAGAAGCTTTGATTGTTATCTACAAGGTTAAGATTTTGTTAGATGGAAAGGAAGGCAACGAAAAGTTAAAATTTTTAATAAAAAAGACGTTCAGTTTTGAAAAACATCAACTAAAAGTGCCATTCTACTATATTTTTTACATATGACACAAAACAGTTTTGCACCGTATGCGAAAAATATAGTGAAATGGCGCTTTGTTGATGTTTTTCGACAAAATTTGGACTTCTTCTTTTATTATCTTCGTTTTCCTTCCTTTTCATGTTCTTGGAAGTGTCAATGGTTGAGTTAAGTTGGGTTTAATTTTTTTTTAATTTAATCTCTGATTGTTATCTATAAGACTAAAATTTTGTTAGGTGGATTTCTACCTAACAAAAGGCAATGAAAAAAAATTCAAATATCGAATAATAAACACGTTTAGTTTTAACAAACATCGATAAAGTGCCATCTCATTCAACCTTTTTATTTTATATTGTTCTCATACGACGTAAAACTGTTTTGCGTCGTACACGAACTAAGCAACTTTACAACTTTACAAACTATATAATGTATAGTTTATATCCGTGCGATTTCTGAAAGTGAAAATGTTTTAGACGAGTTTTGTATTGTATAAGTGTCGGCAATTTGAGGAATTTCCGGATCGGTATTCCGAGACAAATCTTGTTTACGGTTCGACTTAAAAATGTTTAGAACATAGTTTTAAAGTTAAAAATATCAAGTTTGTTTCGATGAAATTATGCGGTTTTGAATCCGTCGACACGCTCAATTGCTCCTTTTCGTTCCGACGGCCGCATTAATCATGATTTATGACTTAATTTACAACACACCCGATAGCATAATTTTCATTTTCCTGCACAATTTCAGATGAATTTAACACGAGGTGGAGGCCACTATCCAAACAGCAACGAAACTTTATGTGTTAACCATTAAACAAAGACTAATACTAAGTGTTTTTATTCTGTGAACAGAGTGGGAAAACTATGAAGATACTTACTAAACACTAACAACGAAAAAACGAATCGATTCCATCATATTTGATAACATTTAAGAAACGACGTTGAAAATTAAGTGCGGTCATCGAGTGAGTGACGAACATAGCGGCGCCTATGATGGCGCCCAACGAACGCTCGTTGTCCTGAAAATTTTCATCGAAAAGTGTCGGATTTTCGATAAAGCAATCATCAAGATAGTCCAGACGAATCAAGCGATCAATCGGTGAGTTTTTTTAATTACATATATGATATTTTTGATGTATATGGTGTGAAAATTATGATCGCGATTTTTCAAGCGATTTTTATTTTTTTTATAGTATTATATAAGAATTGAATTGAATATTTAAAACTAAATATTGTATAATGGAATAGTCTCGTTTAAAAAAAGTTATCCTTGTAAATTTATGTATTAATTTTGACGGTGTTAATGTTAAAAAAAAAAATTCTGGAGCGACTTTTACACAACATGTTTGATTGTGAGTTCTTCAGCGTATTTAGTTGAATATTAGCCAAATCAGAAAGTTTTACGGTTTTGCGACATCGGTTAATTAAAATGTACTCATTGCGAAAGATTTTTTGATAAAAATATTGATTATCAAATTAAATTATCCTTTTAATTCATCTAATACAGAATTTTGTGATAGCCTTTTAAAAATGATTCCTTTATATTTATTAACTACATATTCGGTTTTTTTATAAATGAATTCCGCAATCAAAATTTTCGTAGTACTTCCTTTTCTATGAATTAATCATTTCGTATAAGAAATCTATTCTATTTTTTCAAGCTTTTTATTAACTTACTCTTTTTCTTTTATTCATACATACTCAAAAGAATATAAATTTTCAATTATCATCAACGACAATATAATTTTAACTATTCGCCTATTATAAACAAAATCCGCAATAAAAATTGTCACGATACTACTTTTTTAACGAATCAATAATTTCTTATATCTTTTATTCAAACATATTCAAAAGAATATATAATTTCAATTATCATCAAACTAAACATATTTATACATAGAGTTAAAACATCGATTTTATATTAAATATATATAAACCCGATCCGTATGGTTATAACGGTCGCCCACAACGGATCGTCATCAATAAACGTGAATCACACATTTTGTCATTTGAGAAACGAAGGTCGCACAGAATGTGGGATTAAGATTGTCAAAGACCGATTTTTCGTACGTAATTACCGATAACGAAACAGTGCATGCAATTAAATTCGAGTAAACTGCGGATTATCCAACGCGTTTCTTAATGGTGGTTACGTAAACGTCGGGTTATCATCGCGGTTATGTTATTTGCACCGGATCCGAATCTAGATCTGATTTATCAATTCAATACGTGTAATTTATTCCATGAGAATCTTCCTAGACGATTATTGTTATGTCGTACGTGATTTTTCAATGTGGCGGAAGACCTCTTTGTTTTAACGCCATCGTTTCTCACAAGTGATTATTTTTTATAGGAAACTATTCGCTTTTAGACGAGAGAGTAAAAAGGTAGGTTTTTGAATGTTTACTTTTATTTTGTGCTATAAAATTTTCAAAGGTCACATCCGATGAACTCGTAAAAGCGATTGTTTGAAGGTAATGCTCGATTTGCATAAAACAGATGGGTTTACTTGAAAAATAGAAAAATGCGCGTACAAATATTTAACTTTGATTCTGTACTAGGATAATATTTGTTTTTTTTTTATATTGAAAGATCAATAGATATTGACCCAAAAATTATTTTAAAAACAAAATATATTCAACAACATTTGTGAATGAATTCAACATTTGTTTAATTATCAAAATATATTTTTTCGATTTGAACTTGTGCCACATCCGAAAACAACAGCCTACATTACATCACGAACAGTCGAAACACGCCCAAACGGCGCCAGCCATAAAACTCGCGAAAACCTCGTTTTTTTAAAATATTTTTTTATTTTAAAAATACACTCACCTCGCAAATACTCCAATCGTCCATTTACAATCGCAACACGTCGCAATTGCGTCAATTCCGAAAACGAATCGGTCATTTTCTTATCACGTACCCGTAGGCGGAGGTTGCGCCGCCATTGCCGCCGATTTTCCCCGATTTTCACCTCGGATCGATTTTGTTTTTTCGATTTTGCATTCGACGATGTCCTTTCTTTGTTCGAATGGTGGTCGTTGGTTCGAGGAATGTGCGTGAGTTGCGATTTTCGTTCGGAACAGGCGCCGAAGAAATAAACCCGATACGGTCTCGCAGTTGCGTAACGCAATTATCCAATTTGCACGGCTTTTAGAACGGACGCGAAAATAAATTTACACTGAAACTTTACACTCTCGTTACGTATTGCATTTTGAGATATATTGTGTACATTCGCTGGCTAGATGACCCCTGTTTTGTGAACAGCCGAATATTTTTCGACTAGAGAGTTGCGAGATGTGACACTATTTGATATGGCGTACAATAATATATTCGGTCAACGGTTTATTTAGTTGAGTTATAAGTAGAGTGGTTTTTATGTAGAAGTGTATTTTATCAATTTATGATGTGTAAAGGATTGTTTTTCGCAATATAGAGTGGTTTTATATGGATGGGCAAAGGATTGTTTTTTAATCAAGGGACTATACAACTTATCACCAATAAAGGCAATAAGTTATAAAAAACTTACAAATTTTCTACGAATATTAGAAATACCTCATCGTATGCATTCTATTAAGTCAATGCAAAAGTTTCATCGTATGTTTTTTTTATCAAACATCGCATTTTGAAACCAAACCGATGCGATGCAGATACTGCATTTTTTTATCATTTGACTTCTATCTTCAATACAATATATTAATATTTTAGAACAGCATTAATTATGAAAAGTAACATGTCATCATAATGTTAATCAGTTAATGAAAAATTCTCAAATCTGAATTTTGAAAACCGCAAATGAGTGAATCTAACTTTAACTGTATCTTATACAGATACAGTTAAAGTTACAAGTATTATTGGTCGCGTTATTACTTTTACAAAATTTGTAAAATGAAAAATGCAAGCCGTAAATGCACTTTATTATTAGAAATTTCAAATTTTTGAATGTACTGTTTATTTTTTATTGACTAGGCCAATACTTAACAGATACTTAAAAGGAAGTACCTTTCACATAATAGAATAGTTTGAATACATATGCTATTCATTAGTTCGGAGAAAAGTGAAAAATATTTGACCATCGAAAAAATACGATGAAATTTACACATTGACCTAACATATATGTACTACGATAATTAATATTATTAATAAATCGGACCTTACAATATGAATTTCCACTCAAAACCTATTTACACTTTCAGACAACTCGACACACTTTTCCACACACATTTCAAATACAAATAATTGTCATGGAAATCGCATCTACTCCATTCTCGATCCACCTTCGAGAAAGACCTTGCCAAGGCATGTCAATCGAACGACAAAAGCTCACACCGACATAATCCATCGGACACGGCCGCCATCTTCCATGGTGTCTTTGGATCGCTCGTCGTCTTCTGGCGACTCCTTCGAACTGGTTTCCTCGCCTACGAGCTGGTCGGTCCTCGTCATCGTCCACCTTTTCGGAACTGGCCCGTTTGGTTGTGTGCGGATTTTTCGGGGAGTTCGTTTTGTGTAGGAAACGCGGATTTTTCGAACTGTGCGTCAATCTATGAAAATAAATCGTGATGGTGATGATTTTTAGAGAATTTTCCTCGAAAATGTCATTGTACTGCTGATGATGTTGTATGTGTTAATTGAAAACGTTTGAGAAACATGTGTGTTCTCAAATACGTTGCATAAACAACTCATGTTTAATTAATATGTGCGTACATGTGATTTCGCACGTTGAAAAAAAACACGTTTCTTAACGTCCGATTGAATTCACACAGTTAAAAATACAATCAAAAATTTTGTTCGAGTTTCGCAAACAATACGAATTTTTATATTATTTTTCTGTAATTAAAACATATTGATAACGATCAGCAGTTTCCGTATTACGAAATCCATATAATCATATCATGATAATCCAAATGATTCAACTGCAATTTAACAAGGTATCCTAAAATAATATATACACACTTTGAATGATTATAACTTCAATATTTATTAAAATATGATTTATATTAAAACTTCAAATTAACGAAGAGAGATGTACTTAGTACTTGTATAGTTATTACAATTTTTTAAATTGATAAGTGTTCGAGATCAGAAATTGCTTAGAAAGAAGAGCGACGAAAATTAAAATTGCATAGTTCAAAATTCAGATGCATTTTAAAAATATTTTTCCTTTCAATTCGTTAACTTTTATTATTTTCGGGCTATAAACTTTATTTTCGAAAGATTTTAACTAAAAATAATCTATTAGCACGAGATTTAAAGAATCCTAGAGTTTTATGTGATACCTCTAAACTTGGTCCAAATTTTCATCATAAAAGAAACAAGAATTGATTTTTCTAACATACCGGAAGTAAAAAGGTGCATATTCTATAATAAATACAAAGACTACATCCTCCTAAAATTAAATTTTTATTAATTTAAAATCGTTTAATATTCGAATCGCAGAACAATGGCCGCCACACTAATATGGCGAATCCGTTCGTTTTTCCACCCTTTACCGGTTTCACTATTACGTTAAGTGGGTCGAACTAACGCAATATGGAATAAGGAAGTGTACCGTTTTCGCCATTGCATACACACAACGCTTTTCGGTCACAATATGTATATTCGCAATAATAAGAGACAAAGCTCTTTGTGACGACAACTCCATCTTCATACAAATATCGTATTATATTGAACGCACATCAATTCAAACCCAACCGGTCTTTGGACCAGTTCGATTCCTCGGCGTATTAAAAAATCGGACTCGTGCGAGAATATGTGTTGAAAAAAGTCGTCGTCAATCCGTATGGACATAATTCGAGATTTAAATAGACACAAGGTATTTGACACCTCGTTCCTTGGCCCTTCAAAGTCGCATTCCGTCACGTTGGTCTCTTTTGATATTCCAGATGTAAATCTTCGTATTTCGAAAGGTCTGAAGTGGTCGTGTTTTTCGTTCTGTGTCTGAAAATCTTCCGGTTTTCCGATTCGAACATTTTCATCGTGTTAAATCTCGCCGTTATAATATAAAAATTATTAATACTGAATCAGATACGAATCCAATCGGAAATATTCATCGAAAACAATAAATTAAATAATTAAAATACAATATTATTTTAATACATTCATAAGTTATTGAATAGCGTTTTATTTTCGTACTCATTACAAATCTCACGGTGATTCGCTACGGTCGTTATAATGACCTGTTTATAAACAACTCGTGAACGGATAACGACGGTTTTTCAAATTCGAATTCTACAGATATGAAACCATAAAAATTTAGTGTAGTCATGCAAATATGCGGATCCGGAATTCGCATGAAATGCCGAATGTATTTTTTTTAACAAATTAGCCGGTGCTTGTGTCGGATAATTAATTTGCAAATTTGTCGTAATTGCGCGACATTCATAAACGTTTCAATGGCTACAAAAGAATCGTAATTAATCATTGCTTTTTTTGTCAAAATATTTTTTTCCGATATGGGATGTTTTTTTCTGGGAAAATTTTCGCTTTGTTTTAATATAATATGTCGTGGTTAATTTTTTCGCGTATTTATCAACGATGTTGTTTATGCGAGTTATGGTTAAATTTGTGGTTTTTTTCACAATAATATTTTCAATTGTATAATATTATATTAGATATGATTAATGCGCGTATTCTACAAAACAATATAATCCTAAAACAATACGGCGATTAGATGATTCGTAAATTTTCAGCTAAAGTATTTATCATTTACGACACTCGTAACATTCGGTCGTGTATTTCCTGTTTGTAACATGTTCGAATGATTCAAATTCTCAATAATTTACTTAGGAAGTTTTCAGAATCAAACGGAAAAATATATCATAAAATTAACCAATAAAAAACTCACATTCAACAGTTTTCCATTTAGAATTAATATTTTTGTGTCAAGATTCGAATTGATTAAAAAATTGTATAAAAATATTTTTTTAATTAGATATGGAATGAATCATTGCATTTGTGAGATTAGCAATATTAGAATACATTATGCAACGAATCGATTCAATTCGATATAATTGAATTGTGCCATTTTGCATAGATATTAATTTGTCGACTCGATCATTTGTTACGATTAATGACATGATGCTTTTAATGATGGAAAATGTACGGTTGGTACAAAATGTAATGTAAAAAGCATATCATCATATTTATGATGACGATATCATGTTTTATCAATAAAATATTCATCATAAAACATCAAAACATTTCCGCAATTATTTATAGTAGCATTTTGAGTTATTATATTTATTTTCACGATAACATTTTTAAAATTTAAATTGTATATGAAACTTAATTGCATCGTGTTATCTATTAATGTTAATATTATTTTGATAAGGATGAGATTCAGTGAAAACTTTTTTCAATATAATATCATTGATTCTAATTGGAATTACACAGTTAAAATTGCACCATTCTGGATAATGCAATGTTTGTGTAATTATTACGTTTACCACAAAAACGTTTTTTTCAACTGATTTTTTTAAAATGTTTTTTTTCAACTGATTCCCTGATTTTCATCTTCTTATGAGATCATTTATAATTTATAAAGTCGAACCTTGCATTTGTGAACCTCAACGTCATTTTTAATCACATTGCAATAATACACACCATACAGTCTAATTTCCCACAATTTCTATATGTACCTATATCGTAAGAAACGTCAGTTATCGTATTTGACAGATAAGGTTAAGTATTTAATTTTTTAACAAATCCAACGAAAAAAGATAACATACCAACGGGTAATGTTAAATTTCACAAAAGCGCGAGGTTTTTTTGCGTTTTTCACAGAAAACGCAAGATTTTTTCGTTTTTCACGGGAAACCGGATTACACAAACGTTTTATAGTATGAATAAAGTTGAATTGTATTACATTTCTTCTTTGTTTAACAAAAATGAGATTTGTCAAATGAAAACTTTTCGAATATGAATTTCGAAGCAATTATTGACTCCAATTGGAATCATTGAGTTAAAATTGCAACATTTTGGATAATCACAATTTTTTAATACAGGGTCTTCCCCGGGACTTTTATAACTTCTAATCGGATTTAAAGTGACTTAGAGTCATGATAGAGAAGTGAGAGTGATACCATTCCGAATAAAATCGGCTACAATTTATTTTTCATTTTTACCCCCCCCTCAAATTTTACCTCCCCCCCCCTTAAAAAAAAATTCAGAGTTGTGCAGTTTTTTTTAATGCAATATTTTTTTTTCGGGACTATTTGAACGTACATATGTGTATGTATGTATGTACAATGTAATAACGTAATTAAGGGCGCATTGCTCACACAAATAAACTTTTTTTTGCGATTTTAGGTATATTTTGTATAAAAGTTTTAAAGTTGTGCGGTTTTTAAAATCCATGGAACGCATCTTCACTTTTTCTATGTAAATCATATCTTTTTTTTGTGCGATTTTTTTTGAACGCGTCTACCGCACAAAAAGAGGTTCGAACGCATTCGAAAATAGCAAATAATACACAAAACCAACAATAGAATACATTACATAAAATACAAAATTAGAACTATCCACAAACAAATCGACGCAGTTCCGCATAACCCGCGAACGCACAGAGCGAACCAGCGCCATTTCGGACAGGTACAAATTGTCGTCTGGCCAACAAACAAACGCGTCGTCTGGCCATTGATCATTCGTTACGTTTTATGACAAGAAGTCGACAATGGCGGAGGCTGTCGGGCCGGTGCAGAAGACGAAGACGTGTCGCAACTCGGGAGCGTGGGCACGCCGAGGAATGTCGATAGGCCATTTGCATAGTTATTATATGACTGTGGGACCTTCGGTGATTCTGCGAATCGGGGCTGGTGATGGTGTGTCTGTCGCGGTACGTTTGTGTAATCGCTGTGTGCATGGACGAAGCGAAGGATCTTGCTCTGTTTGTGAAATTTAATATCTGGTGGTGGGTATCCGGACATTTACCCCCTGGAAAAGTACCTCCCGGACAAGTACTCCCCGACAAGTATCTCATGGACATTTACCTTCCGTACAAACTACCCCCTGGACAAGTATTCTCTGGACGTTTATCCCCCCGTACAAACTACCCTCCGGACATTACCTCCCCGTGAAAACAACGCTCGAGACATTATCCCCCGTGAAAATACCCCCCCCCCCCGGACGTTTAACCATGCATAACCCCCTGCGATGGATTAAAATTCAACGGTCAACGGAATGCCGCTGTATTTAGACCACTTTCATAATGTATAGATGCATAGTGTACGTATAGATGCCATCTAGTATAGGCGCATCATAGGTGCATCGTTTGACGTCTTCTGTCGAATATGATAGTTGACGAGTCTTATGATAGTAGTAGGGAACCTTTTTTCGTTCACGTGCAAAATATTTCAATATTTTTTTACTGAAAATGAGTATCAGACTTGCCAAGGAAATTTTGATGCTTTCCATAAGTATAATATGTTGTACACGAACGAAGCAAAGAATCTTGCTTTGTCTATGAAATTTAACAACATTTAATGGTGTATAGGCACATCATAGGTGTATCATGTCTTCTGTCAAATATGACAGTTGACGTGCTACATAATAGTGGTTGTGAACTATTTTTCATTTATGTCCCAAAATTTTTGAATATTTTTTAATGATTGTATCAGACTTGCCAAGGTAATTTTAATACCTTCCACAAGTATGTCGTAAGAAATTTCAACTGTCATATTTGATAGAGGACATTAAACTATGCGCCTACACTAGATGGCACCTATATACCACCAAATGTCTTTAAATTTCATAGATAAAGCAGGATTCTTTGCTTCTTCCATGAACGAAGCAATTACACAAACGTAGCATAACATATCGATGATTTTTGAAGGTTTCGAAAGAGAGTGAGTGATGTTTTTTTGTTGGTTAATGTTGATTTATTTTAAATAGTTATGAAAGTGTTCCGTTGAAGAATGTTGATCTTGTGTTTGCTCTCGTTATGTCAGCTTTGCTTTTATCTAGTATGACTAGTATGACAAAATTACATTGCGATAAAAATTGTAGTTTTTTACATACGGTCAACATGAGGTAATTAATAAAAAAATTGTTTCGAGATTTCTAATGCTACTTGTGCGTTATCTTATCTTATCGAACACTAAGTAAGCTACATTAGATGTTATATTAAAACACGTTCCGATTTGCTCCTTACTCATACACACGTTGAATTCCGATTAATTTTTATCGATTTCCATCAAAATGCTCAATTTAAATATGAAAACTTCCTATCTCATATTCGATTTAATTACCATATTAATTAAAAAAACTTTAATAATTTAAATTCAAAATCTCGAAAACTTTATATAAAACTCAATGCCAATTATCCCGCATTGTCCACAACCAATCAACACCCCATTGTCTCCACATCCTTCCACGAATTTCACGCCAAATCTCACAAACGGAAGACAATTAGTTTCGCGACTCACAAAGACCACAATCACGACTCTTTTCAACCAGACCCGCATTCGAAAAACAAACTCGATTTCTGGAATCGCGAACGAAAGGCCACACGAGCGATCCGTCTTCGCGAGCATTGGAAATAAAACACGGTAAAAAAAAACAGATAAATAACAGGGCAAAGCACCGAGAACGTTCGCGACAATGGCGCGGCCTCTGCGGCCGATAAAAATTATCGCTTTTTGGTTCGGATCGACCGTTTTTCATTGTGCCCCGGCCTTGGACGATTTGCCATCCGACGAGTGCGGTGGAAAAAAGTTGACGAAAATAGAGTTTCTGTAAGAAACCTGTATCCGCGCCGGGGCCAATGATCGTCCTCGATGACTTTCTTCTAGGGTTTACAAATTACAGTCAAATTTCAATTACCGGTAAACGGTAAATAATTTTTCCCATTACCGGCTTACCGGTTAATTACCGGTAAATAAAAAAATAGACATATGTAGATTAGATGATTAAAGTATAACTGTATATGACTACTTTTACTAAAAACAGTATCCTTGATTGAGACCTAAATATTTCCGAACACGTTATAGATGAACAATGTTATATAAATCCATACATATATACCGCTAATTACTGATGGTACGTTTTTGGCTATTTACCAGTGAACCTGTTAACCGATAATACAAGCCCTACTTACTTTCTTCTGTTGGTGTTTCGTGACTGTGTTGGAAATTCGGCTGCTTTCTTGTGGGATGCGGAAAATATGAGGAAAATGCGCTGAAGTATTTCCAAATTTTTTAAAAATTCAATATATAGATTTCGTTTCCCCAATTTCGTTCGTAACGATCGAAGTTACAGCTACATCCAAATTCTATCTTCTGCCTACAACTCAAATGCTAACAATCCCCTGAATTTATTCACTAAAGTATTACATTACAATAAAATTACATAAACATAGAACACTACATAGAATATAGATTATTAAACATTTTTGAATTATTGAGCGACGAATGGTGTGGTCTGTCTATTGTAATATTGCTTTGTCTATGAAATTTAACAATCTGGTGGTGTATAGGAGCTACATATTTAGATATGAAAATTGACGTGGCTTATGACAGTGGTTACAAACCTTTTTTTCGTTCACGTGCCCAAATTCCCAAATATTTTTTTCTGAGTATCAGGCGTAACAAAAAAAAAAGCTTGAAAAATGTAATGCCTTCCATAAGTATGTTGTAAGATACGTTAACTGTCATATTTGATAGAAGACGTTAAATGATGTGTGATGCGCTCAAACTAGATGACCCCTATACATCAACTGATGTTCTTAAATTTAATAATTGAATCAAAATTATTTGCTTCGTTCATGGAAGAAGCGATTACACAAACATAACGTAACATAATTCTCATAATCATCTATATTTTGTAATTATTTTCAAAATTTAAGAATGGGCCCCGTCCCTTTGTCCCTTCTCTGACTACAACCATAGCGTATTCAATTGGTTTAAGAACATTTGGCAAGTATTGTTTTTGAAATATTCAAGTTCTTCAAAAATATCTTTTCTAACGAATTTTGAAAAGGTCTTAGCGGACATTATATGTATAGTTCGCATGCGATAATAATAATAATGATTATGATGATGATTATGATCATTCATTTTAAATTTGTGTGTTGAAAATTTGAGTCGTGTCGTTTCAGCGTCACTCAAAGTGAAGTGTTTAAATAGTCCATTTTATCGTGTTTTAATCGTAAAAATTGCATTAAGCGAAAGTATATGTGCAAGTACATAAACGTCCAAATTATAAACGGTTTAAAATTTAGAGTGGGCAACACATCTGATCGCCATATGTGATGTTGATTTGTGCCACTTGTGATTTAATTGGCAAAATTGCATGAAAGTGTTGATGTTTATACTAGAAAAAAATTCGAGTTCCTTATTTACAGATGGCAATTACACTTGGACAGTTTCGAACGACTTAAGGACATCACGTTCGCCAAAATTTTCGAAATAACTATTTGCACAATCCAAAACCATTTCCGAAATCCGGAAACGCTCCTAATCACGATCGCGAACGTTCTGCGCAACATTCGATCGAATCGTCTCTAAAAGAGGCAATTTATTTATTGTTATGCATTGTTGTCAGTTCGAAACGGATACGGGTCATGGGCTTTTCGATCGAAAGAGCGATTCGTAAATAATTTAATTTTTTCCCGACCGAATCGTGGCTTTGCCGACAATAGAAAATTAACCGATTAACCGACCCACTGTACAAAATTGTTCGTTAACGAACCGTAAGCGGCAATGAACTTTCGATCTGCTCCGTGAATTGTGATAAAAGTACAACAATTTATATTTTAAGTGTACGACTCATTGAAAAAAATAATAGTACAAAAGTAGACGGAACTTCGAAGAATCTATTAGAATCAATATTTGAAACATTCACTTCCCGTTGAAATTTTCCATTAGTTATGTCTAATGTTCTTTTGGGTTTTGCCGTGAATCATTCTTAATTTTATATTTTTTCGCATAGTTAATTTTTTTTCAAATATTGCCGACGTAATTTCCATAAAGAGAAACGGTTGGAAAATTCAAATGTATTTTATCGGTACCTTTTCGGGAACAATAGTCCACACTACTGTTTGGAAAATATCAAAAGCGCCGCCGATTAATATTCATATTTTGCCGAAAAATTTGAATTTTATATGCAACGTATGTCGTGAAATTTCGCGTAGTTAAAGTTTTGTTTTTAAAACGAAACCAGAAACATATCGAGAATTCATACGCAACGAATCAATTATTCAATCTAATTGCATATATCGATAACACAACCGCATTATTAAATCATACATTTAAATTCTTAGGAAAACTACAATTTTTTTCAACATGTCACGTCAGCCAATTATCAAGATCACATATAATATCTCGCAACTACTATTTATTACATTCGGATTGTTCTTCCTAGTATGCACTTAACACATTAGCTTATCCATTCATAATAATGGTAATAAATTTATTGTAGACCGATCAATCATATAATATAAAATATCGATTTATTGCAGACACATAACCTTTGTCGTACAACGCCTCGAATGATTTACACATTGCAAAAACACGTGGGAAAAATCGGGATACTAATCCGAAGGACTGCAAATCCACATATGGTCGAAATAGAAACCATATGTAATTCTAATTTCAACCTCGTTGCGGCCTTTTGATTTCGAATTTTTCTTATATAATTCGTTTCCGCTCTGAATATATTTTTTTTAAATAGCCTCTTCAGTCCCTATATACATTACAAAGTATTATATATAGACTTTGTTGCCTTTTTTTGAAGTTATTTTAGATTTATTTTCATCGAGACTTTTTTGTAAATTATAGTGTAAACTATATTATTTCGTTTAATTTCATCTGTTTTGCCATATAGGGCGCAAAATTTTTATTATATGGCAATTTTGTTTGACATCTCAACGACGTCGCGATAAGTCACGTTTTATTTTAAATATTTCGTTATTAAAAATTCACTCACATAACATTATTATTATACAATCATAAAAAGGAAGACTGCTTTTAAAGATTGAAACCAAAATTTTATTGCATATTGTAATATATCATATCATAATTTGACATCAAACATGAATGTACATTAGAACGTAAATTAGGTCTGAAGGGTAGTTTTTGTCAGTTTATCAAGACTGCGAAGGTTAAAACAACATCTGAAGAATCTTCATATCATTTCGAATTGTGAAATAATCGAAATTTCGTATCGACAATTCGGTTTTGAAAACGAAAGGCCCCTCCTTGTCGCGAGGCCGTCCGTTCTGGCGCCAAAGGTCTCCCGAGGATATGGCATTGGTGAGGCTGTTGTAGAGAAAGTGAAAATGTTTGACCATATGTCCGCTTTGATGGATAGGCTTCGCCATATATAGATCCTATCCAGGGTTGTTCGTTTTAATATCGCGAATCGAGATTAGAGGTCGGCGCGGCTTTGGTATCGCAACATCCTTAGTGGGGTCTGTCATTATGGTGTCGTATGGTTTTGGTTTATTATGCGTCTTTTTGGGTATGGTTTGATCGATTTTTTGGGAAATAAATAGTGATGGATGAAGTGGGAAAGTTTAGTTTGAGAATCGTTTTCGTTTTGAAAATAAAATTTTACGTCACTTAAAATTTATGTGAATATACTATGAGTTTGTTGAAAAAGTTTAACGTGGTGTTTTTCAACTTTGTTTGTGCCATGCCTCACTTCAACAATATATCCTTATCAAAATTTTACAATTGTCTCACAAATTTTGAAAAGAAAAAAAAAAAACTAGCTATTACCCAAATGATCCACATTGACAAGCACAGCTAAAATAGTTAATATACATTTAGATAGTAAAATTGCTCATATATTATATCTGAAACATTTTTTTTAATTCAAATATAATAATGTCATCATTTGTTTCGGAATTCAGGGTTGTAAATTATAACACGGTATTTTTGATATTACGACTTGTAATATAAAAAAATATTTTCAAAAATGCTGTTTTTAACAAAAAAAAATGTAAAAAAATATCAATGATTTGAGTATTTTCTTGAAAAAGCATTAAAATTTTCCTCCAATGAAGCGTTGGTCCCATGTTGGGAAACACTGGTGTTAATGTCGATAAAATTGTTCGAAGATGATCTATGCGTTATCGAATAATTATGACATCAAGGAAAACCGCATATTTACTTATATTTCTCGTTACTTATAATCATACAATATCGATGTTTATTATAAAAATATTATTTTCATCGAACACCTTTGATTACGCGAAAAACCACAAGTTGACATTTGATAATAAACACATCACAACGCACAAAAATAACATCGACATAACAATTCTCGATATTCCAACTTATCCGAAAGCGCATTATGAATTTCTATATTTATACTAAACAACACGTATTGTATCACCAATAAAATTAAACCATACAGTCCAGGGATCGACTAACTTTTTTTAGAAAGGGCCAGATCGTAAAAATTTGAGACTTGGCGGGCCGGATAGCAAACTCGAAAATATATCGGTAATTTTACTCAATGGGTAACAAAAAACAGGTTAATTCTATATTATAATATTGATAACTACGTAAAATTTTCTGAAATACATAATTTTGGAGAACTATCACTTTCAATTGAGGGTCTGACAGAAGCTCCTCAATTGTGCAATTAAATAGATTTTGAAATATGGAAATTTTTTTTCGCTTGAATCAATATCAAGACCCAAAAAATGTTTTTGTAACTATAGTTTAACAATAAACTCAAAAAATATATCTGCTCCATTCAGTGGCGTAGCTAGAGTATGCGCCTGAGAACAAATTATGATATAATTAGCGCCTCCCACTCCAATTTTAAAATATAAAATAATCAAAAAAGAGTTGATTTAAAACAAAACATCGATCACGTATCATTGTAAGTAAATGAAAAATTTGGCGCCACAGGCGAATTTTTTTTCGTTTTTCATTAATATATTATAGAATGATTTAGTCGTAAACCAAAAATTATATTATTTCAAATGGAATTTTTTCGCCATCTCAATTTGGGGCCCAGGGGTCTCTGTACCCCCTTACCCCCTAGCTACGCCTCTGGTTGCATTTTTTGAGAATGAAAATTTCTAAATTGATCCAAAATTTACTCAAGTTTTCATACAAAAACAATATTGACCCGCGGACCGGAGCTTGACGATACCTTCCATACACTATTGTTTCGCATTTTCGATCACCCATCGCCATTTACAAACTTTTCAAACCATCATTACAATTCCATCCGATTACGGTACTCGAGTTCGGCAGGTTGATTCATACGCGTCGAATGTGTCTCCTTAATAAACAAGCAATAAAGTGAGTAATAAAATTGTGTGTACACCCACTGGATTCCTATGTGTCGCAAGTTGCCATTTTATGGACCCGGCAATTGATTAATTCGATTGCTCGGCCAACAATTAAATAAAATTGAAGAATGCGTCGCATGTCATGTGCAGTTGATTGCAACGATGTAGTTATGGATGGTTTTTTATAAAAATTTTCCTTTTGTTGATGAATGAGATTGGTCAGTTGTAGAGTTGCAATGTTGAAGTAATTGATGCGAGTGTGTAAATTGTGATGTAACATATTATAGATCCGTTTTTAATTTTGTATGTGGTGTGTTAATTTTGGTTGTGAGATGGTCGCATATTTTCGTTTTTGTGATGGTTGGATTAAAATTAAGTAAATAATAATTTTAATACATGTTTCAAGTAATATTAGTCGAAATTTTAGGTTGGTGAAATTATTAATTTATTAGTTATTTAGAAAATGGTATAGGTAGGTACTTTTTATTTGA
Organism: Hydropsyche tenuis; assembly: GCA_009617725.1. NCBI lineage: Eukaryota > Metazoa > Arthropoda > Insecta > Trichoptera > Hydropsychidae > Hydropsyche > Hydropsyche tenuis. Next base: position 79,381 of record VTON01000197.1, on the reverse strand, counting down.
TTTATTTTATTAGGCTTAGAATATTTGAGAGGTTTATTTTTTATTTACTTTCAGTCAATCAATCAAAATTTAAAGTAATGTATTTACATCAAATTTTGTATAAAAATCGAAAAAATTTATTTGATACTTTGAAGTTATACATTTTCTTGATATTCTATATCAATAAAAAAAATAGAATAAGATTATTAAAATGAATCAGAAGATATAAACCTTGAATCCAAAAGTAAACAACTACGAAACAAATTATTATGAATAAAGAAAACAATAAATTTATTCATTAGAAAAAAGTGATAAAGTAACAGTATCTATTAAATTTTTTAAAAATATTTCGTGATTAAAAACAAAACATTGAATTATGCCTCAATAAACGGTTTATTGTAAAAATGTTGATTATCAAAAAAAATTAACCTATTAATTCATTAAATTTAATCTCTTGTATATTTCAACTGTTTCTGAAATTGAACTTTGCAATAAAATATTAAGTTATTCTGGATTTTTCTGATATTCGAACCAATGTGACAAACAAGCGCAAGGTATTCTGCAAAAAAAGTTCCAGGACTTAAAAGTCCTTAAAAAGACTTAAAAGTTGTTAATATTCGTAATAAATTACGAATATTAACAACATAAAAATTAGTTTCTAAATTCAAAAAGATAGTCTTTATAAAACGAAATTTGAAAATAATGTATAATTGGGTTTCACAGATAAATTCCACAATCAAAATTGTCACAATAATATAATCTAAGATCTTTTATCGTCTGTCGTAATCTATTCTTAATTGAGATGCATTTTAGATAAATGACACATTCATTAGATATAATAACTATAAACTTATTCCATCTTACGAAATACATACTTCGATTTTCAATATTTTATTTTATCCGTCGCTTTATTTTACCAAGATGTAGTAGTTGCACGTAGTAAAGAACGTTTCGTCATTGAAGAACGCCCACGTTCGGTTTTTCGGATCAAACGGTTTTAATTGCTCGTATTAGTTAATGTCAATCCGAGATCTGGTCTTCGAGTCGTCTAGGCTTTAATAGTCTAGACTGGAAAATATCACAGATTAATAATCTTCCACTTCTGAGAATCAAAGGCGTGGTCTTTTTGAATAAAGAAATTGCTATGAGTCGATACTTTCAATGATAATGTTAATAGTGAAAAATATTATAAAACGATATCTTTTTTTTATAATAAATATTACAAAAGCCGTCAATGCGTGACGATTGAATAGTTAAAACAAATATTGTACGATCAAATATTTACCGATGAACGCGAATATCATCGAGAGTTTCGAAAATCAATAATTTATTAAAAATCGATGTTCAATATTTCAAATATATATTTTTATTGCATCCGATCGCATAACATCACACGTTTCTTAAGAATTTTCATATCATTTAACATTCTGAACACAAACTTCGATCCAACTCGAAGAATGTTCTTTAAACATTCATCATACGTGCGAATATGAACAAAAATCAAACGCATACCAATATCGATTTTAAATCATCGACATTTTCGTGAATCACATGACTTTTCGAATAAAAAAAACATATTTTTCCACCCACCCACCCCCGATTTCGATCGTTCTCGAAGTTCGACGAGCGGAAAGTGTTCATAAATATTTATTTTGTTATTCGTCATATAATAGACACTGATTCATCCGAGTGATTTTTCTCGTTATCGATTTGCTTATATGGAAATCGCTTATATCAGTTCGTGTCTCCTTTTAAAATTTCCGTCTTCTCTTTGTTGGTTCGAAAGCCTCTTTATGGAATTTCTGCATTTTTTCAATATTAGTTCAACGATTGGCAATGTGTTATATTGCTTTTTCAATAATATAAATTTTTCCTATGAATTCGACGTTTGTCGGCGTTTGATTCATTGATTCTAAAAGCGGAATGTTGACGTTTACAATATTAAAAAAATGTTTTGAGTAACTTTCTAAAACGTATCGATGAAATTGATTTATAAGTATAAAATTAACATTTTGATCGAATACTCTTATCGTTAATCTAATATAAGTTCATATTGAAGGTTAATCGAAGATGTCTTCGAAGAAGAAACAACGAAATAAAAAAAAAAAGATATGAACCGTTACATAAAACACGATGTTTAAAATTTCGCATTTTTTATGTAAGAATACAAAATTGTTGGTCTTTCTTCATCGTTGATTCGATTAAACGGAAAAACCGGTATCGACAAATTTTACACTTGACAGCTCTTTATATTGCACGTAAATATATATTTTTTTAACTCGAAGAAAATCCGATAGGAAACATTTTGATTTATGGCACGCCACAACGTTGATTTCCACATATATTTTTTTTAATAATTCAATATATAATACAATAAATACTTAAGGCATTTTATAGATACGACCCGAGGGCGAATACATCAACTCATATTTTTATTTCCATCATTAGATAATTGCGAAATTAAATCGATCATCTGTCCGAATTGATTGGAAAATTGCTCATTTCCAAGAAAGCGCGGGCGTATACGATGACTTTGACGGGGTTATTTATTTTTTTTCGGTTTTCAAATTCGAAATTGCGAAAAATCAATCATGTCGGCCACGAATATGACGTTTCTCGATTTCGTGATTATATTTTAATTTTTCGTCGATGGTTATGTCAATTAGGAAAATATCGTAATAACACGTGTAACGTTTTAATAGAGACATCGTTTATAATAAACGTTTTGATTTGCATTTTTTATACGGAAACCATTCCGTGTTTGATTAATGTTAACGAGATTCTTTTAATTAAAAGTATTGATTTTTTTTACATGCGTAGTTTTTATATTACAATTATTGATCTGATGATTCAAATCGATTTTTTTTCTTCCTATATATCATCATTCTGATTTTTTTGCGATAAAAGAAATGTTGCTTTGAATAATTTTTTTTATAAAACTGCGTATTATCACATAACTAAGAATCGGCAGTTAAAAAATCCTTAATCGTTAACTATTCAAAAATAATTGTTGATATAAAATATAACGGCACACTTTGACGACCCCCTGCAGAAATATAAGTACCTATCAAAATCGAAACATATTCATATACAAATCATTACATAATTACAATATAAATTCAGACATTAAACCGCTTTGATTGACGTTCAATATTTAGAAATAACCCATATTATTTTTTACGTGAATATTATACCAACACGATAAGTATTATGATAACACTATTACGAAACCGAAAACACGTCCAATTCATTAAACCAATACAGCATTTACACTTTCGAAACGCAAATTCGATCGTCTTCCTGGAAACTTCGCACTTTTCGCGAAAAACCCATACGAATCGAGCCTTATACGACCGTTTTCGTTTCAGATCCATTTTTTACGACTTTTTTTCGCATATCGGACACCTTTTTGCGACCGAGCGTGGGAGTGCGGGTTCGGGTCGATTTTTTTCGAGGCTTTTATTATTCTTTTTTACCGATTTATATTCTTTCGATCCTGCATGATCATTCCTGTTGCGAACAACACGATTCCACGTAGCAAAACACTGTTATAAACTCTTTTGTTTCGCAAAGATCTAAACACGCTTCTGCGAAGGTGAAGATCACGACTTGAATATTAATTAGTTAAGAACTCTCTTCTGCGGATTAAAAGCGATGTTTTATTTTCCAGATTGCGTCCAACGAGGGCTTTTATTGCAGAAGAAACGCTAGTTTGCCAATTAGTTGAAATATATTAAATTTTATTGAGAGTCGTTTATCAAATTGATAATTATTTAAATTTTATTATAGGACGTTATTTTTTTTGTGTGTTGCAGACCATGTATATTATTAGTTCATGTATATTTGACCCAACCCAAAACTTTGATCAAAATAATTGAAATTGACGAAAAAATCTCACCCAACCTAACTCATTGTCAATCCAACTCAACTCTTAAAAATGTGTATTTATGACCGATCCAAATATACACGGACTGAAATACACTTGGACTGCGAAATATACATATATGTTACGCTTCGTTTGCGAACAATGTACAGTGGAATAGTGTTCTGTTTATGATTTTTTCAAACAGATTTGAACTTTTTTCTTTCCATTGTCTTTGTTTCCATACCTTTTCCTATTCATGATCTTTGAATAGTTAAGATAAGTTGGGTTTGATTTTTTTTCCAGTTTTATGCTCTAACTATCTAGAAAACTAAAGTTTTATTAGTTGGTAAAGAAATAATTGAAAAACAAGTTAAAATTTCAGACAATGAAGACGTTTTATTTTGAAAAATATCAACAAAACACCTTCTTACTTTATATTCCTAAAAAAAAATTGTTTTATACGCAAACATAGCAATTTCACAAACGAAGCATAACATAGATAACATATTGAATCGGTTCATCTAACAACACGTGATGAATTTATATTCTCGAAGCTCCGATACACTTTTCACTCGTAATTGGGCATTGAAATGCGTTCGGCGTTAACCTTTGCACGTCAAATTAGGCTTTCACTTGTCAATCGCTTTTTGTAACTATTTAATATTGATATGACGTATGTGAGACGTTGACCCCACGATTTGTGAGTCCCTGACCTCTCTAGAGCCTATAATAGATCGTGTTATAATCGACGCTTTATTGTTTTCCGATTGTATACGAACCACTTCAAAATACGAATCCACTCGTGGTTTTAGATAGTCGGTCTATTTAGTGGTTTTGAAAGCAGGTATTTTAAATTTTAATGTTTTATACATTCGAAAATACATTTGTTTATAAGTTTCCATTAAATGAAGAAGATACGATTACTGAGAATGTATCTTCGTTTTATTTTATTATAAAACAGATCTTTTGATGATATCGGAAAGGCCTTGGATGTTTTGCATATTATGATGATTGTATCGAATTATTGTTAATGTATATTTGCTATTCGAATACTTTGTACGAATTGATTTATAATTATTGGATCGGGTAAATGTTTCGCTGGAAATTAACATTGCGCATATGTACAGTTCATAAAATGTCGCGAAGGTGCGATTTTATTGCAATGTAAATAATGTAACTTGCAGTTAGTTAGTTTCACTTCATGTTCCGTTATTTTTAATTTGCCACGTAGAACAGTTGTAATTAATTTCGATTCCGGACGAAATCATTAATTTAAATATTATTAAAAGATTAATAGAAAGTCATTCTTCAAATATGATATTTATTCGAATAAATCATCCATAGATTTGAACTTAGAATGTGGGTTAATAACCCCTTACTCTTTCAACCATCTATTAGGTCGTTGCAAAAGTTTCATCTTTTTTTTTATTATTATCAAACATCGTATTTTGAAACCAAATCGATGAGATGCAGATACTGCACTTTTTTATTGGTTAACTTATATCATCAACACGATTTCTCTGATATTTTAATGTGGATCAGCATTAATTATGTATGTCGACATTATGTTCATCAGTTAATAAAAAATTTCCAAATCTGAATTTTTATAACTGAGTGTGAGTGATTGTAACGTTAACTGCATCTTTACTTTACACATTGCATGTCTCATATTTTTGTTTGCGTTATTATTTTTACAAAAAATTTTCTATAAAAAATGTTAAAAATTCGAAATTATTATTAGAAATTTTAAAAATTTCTACGGACTGTTTATTGTTTCTTGGATAGGCCAAAACTGAAAAGGAAGTATCTTATAGATAATAGAATATAATAGTTTGGATACAGATTTTAATCATCAATTCAGAGAAAGAATAAAAATACGACAAAACTTATGCATTGACCTAATATTTTACTAAAAAATTCATTAATATTAAAAAAAAAGATATTTCTCAAAATATACCAAAAACTTCACAACACCAATATAAATCTCACACCGAACATTTATACTAACGATCCTCAAATTCCGAACAACCACCGAAATTAATTTTTCCACAAAAATTGAGAACCCCTGCCACGGACATGGACATATTTAATTCGACCATCGTTTATTGTTCGTATATGATATTCGTATGGGCGAGTCAATAAGACGGCAGAGATGGCCCTACCATATGGCCGCGTGTATTCTATTTCCGTCTCCAACGATGCATTCTCGTCTCCGAGACGAGGAATTCCACGACGATCCTTCACACCTATGTGCATCGGTATGAAGACGTGGACGTCCCCGATTCAGGGTGACCATGCTTTGGATGTTTGGGAAACAAAGCAAGGTTTCGATGGTTGAAATTTGTGGAAATTCGAAGATTGATGTTTTCTATCATATTCGATATGAGGAATTCTATGGGTATGTTATGCTACGTTTGTGTGATTGCTTTATCTATGAACGAAGCAGAGAATCTTGTTTTGTTCATGAAGTTTTAGAATATCTGGTGGTTCATAGACACATCTTAAATGCATAATTTAAAGTCTTGTGTCAAATATAACAGTTAACAGTAGTAGTGAACATTTTTCGTTTAAATTTCAAAATTTCCAAATATTTTATATTGAAAATGAGTAACAGGCGTTGTAAGGAAATTTTATTGCCTTTCGTATGTCGTATGATACGTCAACTGTCATATTTGACAGAAGACGTTAAATTATGCGCCTATACACCACCAGATATTGTTAAATTTCATAAACACAGCTAGATTCTTTGCTTCGTTCATTGACGAAGCGATTGCACAAACGTAGAATAACAGATATACTTCACGTTTATATTACTTTTATGAAAATATTGATGTTATTCATTCAAATGAACATATTAAAAAAATTATTGTGAAGTTAAAAAGTTTTCGATTAAATTTTTCTTCAAAATATGTAGTTTTAAGCAGGGCTTTGGAGCGGAGCGCGAGCTGGAGCGCGGAGCAGTCGGAGCAGCGTTTTTTTGCCCGAAGCAAGAGCGGAGCCGGAGCAAAATTTTTTTAGAAAATTTTTAGTGCTCCGTGCTCCGATATATACATATATATATATATATATATATTTTTAATTTTAATATTTGACATTTTGCATCGTAATGTTTATACATTTTATAAGTATTTACAGATTTTTTAAAAATATTTTGTAATACAAGATCTAAATCAAACTTTGGGACATAACATGTTATGTATGTCTTTTGATTTTCTAGGGTTAAACTAGGTTTGCAATTTCTCAGTATTTATTATAGATAAAATAATAATAATTAACGTTGTTTTCGGAAATTTTACACTGTTTTTAGAATAAGTCTCATGACATATCAACGAAAAAAATTTCGCCTGCGGCGCTTGTCTGTATTATAAATTAATTTAAAACTATCATAAGTTATTGTTGAAATTCATTAAAAATATATTTACATTTGTTTAATTTTAAAATGAGAATTAGTCTTACAATAATAAAATTTATTAATTACAATAAGACGGTGGGCTGGAGTAAATCTCGTAGTAGACCCTGAGCTATACACAACTGGTTTAGATCTTAAGAAATCTATGAAAAAAATTTCGCCTGCGGCGCAATTTATTATCTTTTTATATTATATTTCTTATATCCTTATTTTATTTAAATTAACGCTTCTATTAGATTTTACTCTATTCGTAAGAATGGGGGGGGGGGCTCAAAAGTTGAATAGCCTATGGCCTCTTATGGTCTAAATCCGGCCCTGACTATACCACTTTATAAATTTAATATTTTTTCCCTGTTTTCTCATTCTCACAGTGATATAATTCTATTTTTAGTTTGTGAGATTATATTCTATAAAAATTTTATAAACGTATATATCTAATATGCTATATGCTGTTTTTCTCTTAATTTTTATATGTAGGTATACATGTATTTGGGAAAATGGTATACCAATTTTTAATATTTTTTTATCTTTTTTCCCCTATTTCCTCTTACTCTTCGGTGAGTTATTATACTCGTATATTATTAGTGTTTAATATGGATTTTTAAATTATAAGTTAATTTTTTTAATAAATTAGTTGTAAATAAACGCGTTATTTTTATATTTTACATGAATTTATAGGTATATCAAAGAAAATTAATGAATATAATTTTTATTTTAAAATTTTAACCGGAGCACGGAGCGGAGCGCGGAGCGGAGCGGAGCAAGTACTAGGGTGCCGGAGCGGAGCTGGAGCGGAGCAACTCCAAAAAGTGCCCGCTCCAAAGCCCTGGTTTTAAGCGAATGTGTTTCATTTAATTTAGAAAACATATTCACCCCACTCTATATGTATGTAGATTTTTTCGGTCTTTTTCGCGACGGAACTATTTTAAAGTTCACAACGGCAAGGGCATGAACTCGTTAATGGGACGCACCCGTCATTGATACTTTTTGGAATTCCTTATGAATTTTTTTTAATAACATAGGAAGCTTTTCTCATCGCGCTGTGATACACATCAGGCGCCATCTTAATGTGTTGAATGATAATCATGCTTTTTTCGTTACACATTTTTCACTTTGGCATAGTTGGAATATCTTATGTTCTTAGAAGCTAAAACTGCAGACAAGTCATTAGCAACCTTTTAATTTTTATTCGTAATCGATTATTTATAAATATTAATATATTGTATAATATATTCAATCATCATTCTATTTTTTATATAATATTTAAAGTTGCCCACATCTGAAGCAGACGCTCACACATTTTTTCATAGTCATTTTATTATGATATTTTATCATAGAAGTGCAGGCGCCGAATACTTGCATCACGACGTCCGATTTCTTAACATCTTGATGTATTCCCAGACATCACCAACCATCAATTTGCATTCGCATCATAGCTAAAAACGTACAACAAGGAAAACCATTCAAAATTCCGATCATATGGGAATTCAATTCCATAATCGCACATCGAAAACGCACTTATGCCCATCCGACTTTCGAATCGATAAAAATTATTCAATTCAATCGGAACGATACATTTAAATACGAAATTATATCGAGATGCATTCGAAAGATAAACGCTCTTTGCACACAAACGTGCCATGCTTATCGTGCGACGCAAAATATGGAAAATTGCACATGTCGAATTCACTTTTCCATATCGAGCCACTCGAATAATGCACTTTATGATCGTTTTCGTTTCGATAATAAGCGCGGTTTTGTTCGTTTGTCATTTTATTAATCGTGTGTGTGTTTTTAACAGTGGCGTAGTCGCTTTTTAATGAGTGGTGGGTCTATTATCGTATTTTGTTTGTTTTAATTGATCTTTGTAATGATATGAGTGTGTTTAAATGTAGTTATAAGTCTTGTTTATTCAATTCTTGTACTCAAATGTTATATGGATTATAAAGACAAAGTAGTTATAATTTTTTAATGAAATCATACAAACTTAAAGACTACTTTGTCCAAAGTATTTAATCTATAATGTACAACGTCAATTGAAGGACAAGGCTTTTTCGATACTGCCAGATGTTTAGACATTTTTTATAATCACATATACTCATTATATAATGATAAGAGCAAGGTAATTCTCAAGGATTTTGAATATTAAAAACTATCGGTTTCAAAACAATGGTGCATAATAATGTATATAAAATTTATCTATTTGCCACGCCACTTGTCGATTAACTTCAATGATTAATAGAAGCCGTTCAATAAAACTAAACTTCCAAGTATAAATATTATAGATTACTGTATTTATAATAATTTCGATGGTCAAATTTTTTTTAATTGTACCAATCTTCGTATAATTGTGTAATTTGTAAATGAATATAAATACCGTTGAACTTACAATGAAACTGGAAAAGGACATTTTTTACTATTCAAATTTATCAAGAGTTGTCTCTTTAGTACATGATAAGTACACACAATAAAAAAATATAAAAAAACTTTAGATACATATAAGAAAGATGGGCGTTATTTAAATTGCATATGAAATAAAAATATGAAGAATGAAAAATTCCCGAACAAATCCAACCCGCCACTGAAACCACTCTCTCGCGCATCCTTGAAATTCGCAAAGTGCATTCCACACACTGTCAAGAATTCCATTCATTCGGTTGACTATCACTGCATCTCGTATGTATGTAATAATACGCCGAATGCATTCCGAGAATAACAATCCGCCCACTCGTTAGTTTCCAACGAGCACTACAATGCAGCCGCAGTAGTGGGCCTCGGATATAAAAATGGGTATCTCGGCTTCGTGTGGAAACGATATTTCTCAATTAGTGGGTACCGAATGCTGTTTATGAACCGCCAGGTCAATTAAGAGGCTTCAGGTGCATTTGGATGTAAACTTAACTTTGGTTGAAAGTAGTTCGATTCGTTGTTTATCTGTTTCGATTGCGATATGTGTCGTGCGTTTGACGTGTGATCGAATTGTTGATAAGTAAATGGCGAAAGTAATTTACGTGATGTATAATACATTTTGTGCTCGCGAAAAAGTCGTGTACTTTATTTTGATGATGGAAATTATGTAAATTTTTATTGGAAACTAGATTGTGTCATATATATCGGTATGTGAAGCTAATTTGAATACGTCTGTTTGGAAAAAAACAGCTGTTTTTTTATTGTTGTTCTTACGAAGACGTTTTCCTGAGACAAAAATATTTTCTTTTAGCACATTCTTCAGTTTGTACTTATATTATAATCAGAATCAACATTCATCGACAATAAAATCCGAAAACTCAACACCCAACTTACATAAGAAACGATACGTATTAGAAAGCAACTTTTGACATTATTCCATATGTAACGTGCGTAATACCCGTCCGATTCGAACCACGCACTTCAAATTCGAATTCAACCGCCAAAATGATGAATAAAAAAAAAAGAAAACGAAACGAATGAATCAGCCACTCCCGATTGGGCATCGGCGAGGTCTTTTCGGAACGAACGGGTCACACTTTGAACTTTCGCTCGGACGAATTGACCTTTCGAAAAAATCCTTTGGCTCAATTGGATTTGTTAATTGAGTTCGAATAGGAATAAATAGGGCCTGTTTTTTATGAACTGAAATATGGTTGAAAATAGAATTTGTTGAGTGTTTTTAACATTCGGATGCGGAGGAGTAAGTACTATCGCGTTATTTTTGTATACTAGTATGTTACGCTATGTTTATTTAATCGCTTCGTCTACGAAGGAAGCAAATAATCTTGCTTTGTCTATGAAATTTAACGACTTCTAGTGTTATATAGGAGCATTATAAGTACATCATTTAACGTCTTCTGTCAAATATGACAGTTAACCTTTTTTCGTTCACGTGCCAAAATATTTTTTTTATTGTGAGTATGTATTAAACCTTCCAAGGAAATTTTAATGCCTTCCGTAAGTATGTCGTAAAACATGTCAACTGTTATATTTGACAGAAGACGTTAAATTATATACCTCTGATGTGCTTGCACTAATTGGCGCATATATAATACACCACCAGATTTTGTTAAATTTCATAGAAAAAGCAAGATTCTTTGCTTCATCTATGAACAGGGCAAAGAATCTAGATTTTTCTATGAAATTCAACATCTGGTGTTGTATAGGCGCATCATAGGTGCATCATTTATAATCTCCAGTCAAATATAATAGTTGAAATGTCTTATGACAGTGGTGGCGAACCTTTTTTCGTTCACGTGCCAAAATGTCCAAATATTTTTATTGTGAGTATCAACGTTTCAATGCAATTGTCTTCCATAAGTACGTCGTAGAATACATCAACTGTCATATTTAACAGAAAACGTTCAAGATACACTTACAATAAATAACTCCTATACAACATCACATATCGTTAAATTTTATAGAAAAAACAAGATTTTTTTGCTTCATTCATTGATTATACAAATTATAAATATAAATTTAATATTTTTAGTACTGAAATGGTTAAAATTAGATTCATTGATGATTCAATGTTTCAATCATCGCCCTACTTATATAAATTAAAACGACGATCCATCTTCTTCGGAACCTTCACAGGCGCCTCAGCGTCGGACCTCCGCTTTTGAGGATATTCGATACGGACGCGATTTTTTTGCGTATCGCGTTTGTTTGTTTAATTCTTTTTTTCATCATATATAAAATAAGTAACACAAGGTTTAAATATCTTGACCATATAGGGATCAGAGAATGACCTCTGTGTTACAGGTTTGGTAGGACGTTCGGTCGCCACCATGGAGCCACGAAGGTCGATGCTTCGGCTCGTTCACCGAAAATCGGCACTTTTTTGCATATGGTCGAGTTTTGATTAGTACATGAGTGTCCTGGAATTCGCAAGTGCTAGAAATTTCCATGTGGAAGTTTGGTCCGTTTGATATTGAACGGTTGAATCGATAACGAGTGTGTAGGTTTCCGTCTATGGTTATCTTGAATGAATCATTGTTGGTTTTTCATTCGCTTGGAAGTGTGTTTATTTTTAAAACGAATCGGGTTTAAAGTTTCATTCATAGAATGGCTTATCTGTGTTCTATTGAATTCAATTTTGTATCAAAAGAAAATTTTGATTGAATACGATAAGATTTCGGATATATTCTTCGAAATAATCAATTTGTAGTATTTTATTGGAGTACATGTCAAATATTGACTTAAAAGAGATTTTACAATATCCGATTTTCCTCAATAAATTACAAACGTAACAAAATTTTTCACATACGAATATCCTTAAACGATCTTGATTTATTACGCATGTATTAATTAAAAACCAATTAAAATAAAATTTACATCCAAACAGAAATAATCTAAAACACATAAAAACTTTAACGGCCATCAATTACCTTAAACAAAACCCATAACTATAAATAAAATCGTCGAGATTCGAACGGCCATCGTTCACGCGAAGATGTGCCAAGGCTTTCGTTTCCCAAAGTGTGGGGCGCGGTCGCCATGGACGACCTCAGGCGGTCAGGAGCCATATGCTGGACCACCTGATGATGGTTTATCGCTCATGACGATGATCGAGCGACGAAAGTGAAACGAACAATCGTAAGAAGGTTTTTCGACGGCGTTTGTTGCTCTTTTTGTCGAGGCCTTCGACTTATGCGGGTCAACATTCGACGGCTGAAAGGTCGACCTGATTAGTTTTTTTTCATGTAAAAACTTTTTTTTCATTAAGGACTTCTTTTTGGTTGATCCTTTTTTGTGTTGTGCAATTTATTTGTTTGGAACGAGGAATCGTTTCGCGATCGGTGACGTCAAAGGCCGTTTGCTGCACTTGCGCGATTTGTTAGCGTGTGTCGTTGAATTATTCAATTATTGGACTTTCATTTGCATCGTTTTCGCAATGTAAATCGATTTTCATGTTTGTTTTTATTTTTTATTTCGCAGATATTCAGACGCAACTTCTACGGAACGTGTGCGGTTTTCCGACAATTTTCATCGACGGTGAGTCACCGTTTTCATAATCAGGGCTGTACCGATTCCGACTCTGTTGTTTTTTCAGCAGAGTCGGAGTTGTAAAAAACTAATCGATTCCGACTTATTTTTCTCGGTTTGGGCCATAACCAAAACCGATTGTTTCCTCTGTTTTGTACTGATTGTCAAAATAAAAAATCAATTACGTTTCGTTGACATATTCATAGTTCTACATAACATATATGTATATACCTTGATCAGTTTTTTAAACGTAAATGTTATTTAATATTTTTCAGAAAAAAAGTCATTTCAATACCAAATACTTCAAAATTTTATTCATTCGTACATTATAGTGTAATAAAAAATGTTTGCGAGCTATAATTTTTTTTTTCAAATTTTTGGTAAAGGTAACGATTAGAGTCGCAAATTTTTAAGTTGAAAAAACTTCATTCACATATGTATACATATCCATTTGATATTTCAATATAACATACAATAGTAGCGAATGGAAAGTGAAGTGTTAACTTTGCAAGAAATCTAGAATTAACGTATCTGGCATCTAAAAATATTACTTCGAGAAACCTCTGACTATGATTGTATGTTACATTATTTTATTTTATTTATATTTATCATTTATCCTTTATTCATTAGATGGGATTGATTAAATTATTGATACTTTTCTATTCACTTCTATTTTATGTAGAAATATCAAACTGACGTTAAAAACGTTAAACTATGGATGCGCATGTGTGCGTTTGCAGGGCTGCCAACATAATAATTCACTACGCTAATCGTTACCTTTACCATCAATTTGATATTTTGGCAACAAAATTTGATCTTGCTAAAACCACTCAAGCCGAAATCGGAGTCAAAATTAAGCCAAAAATCAATTTTGAAATCGATAAATTTCAAAGCAAAAATACACTCCTGTTCACAACCAATAAATAAGATCGTTCCACAAAAAAAAAAAACTACAATCGTCACACACCATAATCAACAATCGCGGCCCAAATAATGAACAAACATGTGATGCAAGTTGCAGTTTACACACCTGTCGCCTGTCCCCCTTACAATCGATCGATCCTCGGCCATTATGCGATCGCTTTTATGGATCGATCTCGATGACCGCTTGTAAATAATAATATACGGCGTCGGCCATTTGTAATGTATGCATTCGGAATTGGGCAATGCACCATGTGTGCGATGGCGGATGGTCAGGTGCGAGGAAAATCGTTCACGGCGTTGGGAAATCGGGAAATGTTTGGTTTTGAGTTTTAGAAACGATATAGGTCTGTTTAGTAGTCGTATAATATGATTGGTTCATTAAATATGGTTTTATGAGGTTGTTGGGTTATTATGGGCTTGTTAAAGTTTATGTGTTTTAGAATTTTATGGTTTTTCCGTTTAGGGAAAATTGGTTCGTGTGTAAATAGTGTGTATGTTACGCTGCGTTTGTTTAATCGGTTTGTTCGTGAACGAAGCAGAGAATCTTGCTTTGTCTGTGAAACGTTTGGTTTTTAATATGTGAATCGTTTAATGTTTTCTGTCAAATATGACAGTTGACGTGTTTTATGACATACTTATGGAAAACATTTAATTTTCCTTGACGCGTTTGATACTCGATAAAAAATATTTGGAAATTTGGGCACATGAATGAAAAAAGGTTTGCCAATACTGTTAACTGTGAACTGTCATATTTAACACAAAATGTTAAATTATGCACATATGATGCACCTATACACCATCAAATGCCGTTAAATTTCATAGACAAAGCAAAATTCTTTGCTTCGTTCGCGAACGAACTGATAACACAAACATAACGCAACATGTATGTATATTTAAATATGCTGTTACTTAATATTGCCGAATATTATATTTTAAAATCAAATATAATATTTTGTACAAAATATTTGCATACGAATATTCTATGCAATATTGATTTTCACGCAGCGTCCATTAGTGCTAAGAAAACAATTGCATCAATATTTTTCACACAATTTATTTATTTAGAAAATATACGCTTAGCACTCTTTAGTGTTGGAAGTATAACTTCATAATATAAACTATTAAATTCTGATTAGCTTTTCAGGGAGTCACATATGAGCCGTTATATTTGAAAATGGCATATATCCATTTTCCTTTGTTTCGAGATATTTAAGGTTTTGCGTTTTTCAATATTTAAAAATTATTTTAATCTGTAATGAATTTAGTCTTTTTTTCTGAGGTTCTAAATATATCAAATTTAAAATTTTGGATTAAGTATAACTGGTAGTATTTTTGGAATTAAAAATTGATTAAATTACTTTTCTTTAGTAAAAGAACTTGAAAAACGTTGTGTTATTTTTATATGAATGTGACGTAAATTCAAATTTTGAAAAAAAAACTAGTTAACCTAGATTTAAGTTAATATGGATGTCTTCTTTGTATGTTTATAATAAACAAAGTCGATTCAATATAATATCTTCAAGTAATAGATGAAATATATTTCACAGTAAAACATCATACGTTTGTTCGCATTTGAAAAAAAAACAACCTGTCTCAAAATTCCTTTCATTTCCAAACACGCCCTTGCATAAGCCCCATTTCAAAAAACCATTACACAAATGAAAACTTTTAAACAAACAACACAACTTAACTGCATCCTACAATTTTCGCAACGCGCCCATAACAATCAATCAAAATGCAATTCCAAAACCAATCGTTCCGAATGACCCACAAAACGCAGCAACCCAATAAACGTAAACCATTCAATATTACACACACACTTACCGCTGTTTACTTTAGAGCCTCCATTGTTCGGTGCAAGTGTTTTGTCGACAGTTGTTACCTCACATGCGATCGCTTTTAACTGCTTTCGCATATTGTAATACCGTTCGGACGTTTCGGGTAAAAGTTAACGAGGTTTCTCGTTTGATTTACGGATTTTGACCTTTGTCCGTAAATCGTGCCGGTTAAAAAAAAGCGCATATATAAATAATGCGCTCGTGATTTTCAACGGGTCGGAAAAAATGGAAACTGAATTGTAATTTATATTTAGATGAGTGCCAATATTAATGTGAGATTTCTAATCGGTGGTGGATATTTTTTAATTTATTTGAACGGAGTTGGAACGAAATTCGGTTTGAAGTTTTTGACGGTTGCGATGTGTGTTTTCTAAATTGTGTTTTCCATATATCATATCGTGGGTTTGTTTGTGTTGGAAATGTTGGATGTTAATAATTCATAACAAATTCTGAATCTAAATGGAAAGTGTGACGGAGAAATAGATAAATTAGAATTTTTGATTGAATTATTTGTTTTGAATACAATATTGCGAGTTTATAAAATGGAAATGGAATTCGAATCCTGAGATCATAGTTGAAAATTTCATTTTGAAATCTCTTGAATAATTATACTAGAAACTCAATTTTTCTCTGTTACATTATTACCTTTTATTATTCATCTCTTTAACTAATATAGGGATTTTAGATTAAAATATTTATCTGGTATTTGAATTTTAGGGTTTAGTATAGTTTTTCTTTAAGAAAACTGTCCTCCTTTTGAAAACCATATCTTCAAAACTTTTGTCCTTCTTTTGGGAACCTTGTTTTCAAAAAATGTATTCTACTTTGTCTCCCTCAAAGGAAAATAATCATCTCTTTTTCTTCTTTACGAAAATTATCCTATATTACGCTGTTTTCAATAATATCGATCAAAAATGTCTTTAGTACTGAATTCATTAGTAGATACTCATTACATTTTTTATGAAATATATATTTTTTTGAATGTCACAATCAATTTTTAAACTAATTTTAGACCTATTAATTTTAACTGATCTTTTTGTAACAATTTCCTCCTTTGACATTTTAAAAATCTGATCATTTTATGGCAATGATGCACAACCCATGGACCTCAGGCCATATGAGGTCCTCTAAAGCTATGTGTCTAATTAAATATTAACTGCTGCCGCCGACTAAATATTCTAATTTTTATTTCATTATAATTTCTTATGATACTATAATACGTATTTTATATAAGTACTTTCTCCTATTATAGAATTCTCAAATTATATATTTCATTGCGACCTGCAAAAGATTGGAAAATAGGCAAATCGGCCCAGCTGTTAAAAAAATTGTTCACCATTGTCTTATAGTAATATCGTGACTAAAATCGTTCCCAAAATTTTGAAATTAATTACATTTTAATTTCTGTATTGGCGTTGAATATTCTAAGGATCAAAAAAATTAAGATTCTTACATAACTGCATTCCTCAATCACGACCATCAAATCAAACAACCATACATTTAAATTTCTATATTGACGTTGAATATTCTAAGGATAAAAAAATTTAAGATTCTTACATAACTGCATTCCCCAATCACGACCATCAAACAAAACAACCATACATTTAAATTTCTGTATTGACTTTGAATATTCTAAGGATCAAAAAAATTTAGATTCTTACATAACTGCATTCGTCAATCAGGACCATCAAACCAAACAACCGTACATTTAAATTTCTATATTGACGTTGAATATTCTAAGGATAAAAAAATTTAAGATTCTTACATAACTGCATTCCCCAATCACGACGATCAAACCAAAAAAAAAATACATTTAAATTTCTGTATTGACTTTGAATATTCTAAGGATCAAAAAATTTAAGATTCTTACATAACTGCATTCCCCAATCACGACCATCAAACCATCCAAACACCATTCAAAACCCGCACCTCCTCCGCCATTTTTCTCACGATCGAACCTTCGCAGTTAAGACATTTTCTCTAAAACCCACCGCAGCCACCGACGACCAGCGCAGCCTAGAAACTTCGCAGCAGTGAACATAACCTTTGCGCAGCTGCCCTCGGGCAGTGCCGGTCCGCGACGATGATGGGCGCCGAGCGTGAGCGAGACCCGCTCGTTTCCTTTGTCCACTTGCATAATAATGCACACGACGAGTGCATAATGGGTACGGTGTTGTTGTTGTGTTCGGTTGTGTCGTGTATGTCCCTGGGGTGGTCGGCGGGCGGGGTGGGGAGGGGCGCGAGTTGTGGGTTTTTTGTGGGTGGGTTGTTGTTTTGTGGTTGTGTTTGGGTGATTTTGTTCGTTTGTGTGTGTGGAAATTGTTTTAGAGTGGTGGGTTCACTTCGTTAGAGATAATGGCGGATTTGTTTAAATGTGAATTTGTGGCGTCAAAACTTTTCGGGACGCCTAATACTTATGAAAATAAACAGGGTTGGGTTCCAAAATTTGTATAATTGCGCACAAATCATTGAAATTGGAAAAAAGTAGTACATAGGTGAATTTTCGTTTATTTATTATTAAATATTGATATATTACAAGGTAATGACACCAGTGGTTGACCACGTACTTATAGTTGAATGCTTCTCAGAAAAACGTAAAAATTGAGGTTTTTGAAGACGATTATCTTTCGGAAAGAGTGCGGTAGATTAACTGTTTATTAAATCTTATCTAAACCTTAATTTTTACGTTTTTTTGAGAGATGGTCAAATACAGGTAAATGGTCAACCATTGCTGTCGTTAACTTTAATAATAAGTTTCATGAAATAACGAATAAATGGGCGATTTTATGAAATAAAACTTGCTTTTTTGCAAAAAAAACGCCTAAAATCTTCAGAAAGTGAGTCAACTTTTATAATATCTATTAGATCAGTATAGAAAAACTATAATATAATAATTGATCAAAAAAATATTTAAAAAAAATTCTAAGGCCCCTTTGGGGCCCTGAAGCGAGAGACTATAGATAAATCCACCATTAGTTCAATGGTATTTGTGAATAGGAAATGTAATCTTGGTATTGAAATTTCTGGATAAAAATATGATATCAGAATTCTGTATAATCAAATTATTGTATTATCATATTCATTAATTACAAAATTCATCTTTAGATTATATTTTCTATTGACGCTATGATGAATATATAATATTTGAATTGAGGTTAAAAAAATTTATTTACTGTCGTTTTATGGTATTTGAAAAATATTTTCTGCTTCTAAGGTTTTCGTTTTCGTAATATTCTAACATCACTCAGGTGGTCTTTTTTTGTGAAATATTACTTGATTTTGAAATTTAAATGATTGAATTCATTATAGAAATGACTAGAATTTTTATAACAAGACGTATTAGTCTTTTCTCACATCGTTCGTACTAACGATGTTATTATCTACATTTTCTATATAATAATCTCTATGATACTTAAACACAAAATCTATCCAAACGAAATTAAACTTTTACTCTTCCACAAACACCCAATAATTAACATCTGCTTCTAATCAAATCTAAACAACCTCGAACTCAAAAAATCCACATTTTACACAACCTTCTACCCATCGCACACACACACAACCGATCGAACATCAAAAACGACAAATTATCCGATTCGATTCGAACTTCCACGACTTTTGTCACGACCTTGTTCACTTTGCGTAACCCACGGCTTCCGGCCAAAGGAATAAATACTATTCGCGCAAATAGTTACATTCGCATACACAATCTCGAAAGATATAAATAATACGCGATAAGTACGCGCATTCGATATTTGCATACGTCTATTTGCGATCGATGTTTGAGAACGTGTGCTCAAACAATTAGCGGGCCTAACACCTTCCGGTCTGATGGCGCTTTTCGCTTTTCCTTTGCTTTGATCGTTGCTATTATTATATAGGAAGTGTGTTTATTTTTTTTTTGTATGTAATATATATGCTCTTAATACTTTTGAATTATGAGATGATGTTGCTAATGTAGGTTCTTCTGGTTTTGGGTCGATTTGTGATCGAATCGTGACTTCTGATTGGTATTTGGCTGTGGATTATGTTCGGTCTTTGTAACGTAATAGTTTGGTTTGAATATGATTTTATTTTATTTTTATTGATAGCATATATAAATTTCGTTATGTTGATTTGAATATTTTAAACTTTTCCGTTGGTTTTTTGATAAAAAAAGATGTTTTGTTTGAAAATTTATACATGTGACATATGCAAGTTTGGGTATTCAAAAAATAGATACAAAGATAAGTTTTCCTGTTTGGAAACATGACGATTTATTAAAAATATTTTACGAAAGAGTTATGCAATGTTATGAAAAATAAACGTCGCTTTATTCACAAGTAAAAATAATCTGAAATCTCTGTACAGTTTTTTTTTTATTCGAATCATTTATCAACGTTACACTATACAAATTCAGATTACGATCATGAAATATTTCACATATTCAACGTCTCTTGAAATTTTGATTATTCAACAAACTATCCGATTATTTAACCACAGAAAATTGTCATACATATTTTTCACAATATTAAGTAACAATCCCTATTGTTGAAACTAAAATGTTCTTCACACAAACTGAAACGATATCCCGTGGCTGTTTTCTCTTATGCATATTCCTATTGAATCGAACGGCAAAAAAAACCTATTTGAATCGAATCAATTTGCACATAATACACATTCGCTTACTAATCGGTCACGAATCCAATATTTATACTGCAAATCAAATATAAATTACACGTACGAGTCTCGAGGACGTCCTAGAGAAAATTAACGCTTTTCGTTCGCAAAATTAGAACCCACGTCGTTTTTTTTTATTACACTCTATACACATAATAAGTTGATCTTATCGACGGATAATTTATGTAATAAACACGAAACTATACCGATAAATTCACTATGCAAATGGGTTAATGTCGCTATCGACGATTCTGCTTAATTACACGTTGGACTCGCGAACTTTTTCACTTGTAATGAAGCCGATTTTGCGATTTATGTGCTTTTTTTATGTGGTATAATATATTAGGGTTGCCAGGTGTTCTCTTTATATTCGCTTTAATTGAAATGTATGCGTTCATATTTTTTCATTGAATGACAAAATCTTATTGATACCATCAGAAGTTTAGATATATTTTATTCATTTATTTGATAACAGGATAATTAATGTTTAGCAGCTGGATATTAAAAATAGGTTTCTATTAATAAATTGAGTTATTTGATTTTCAAATTAATGGCACGTGATTATGTTGTTCATATATATCACTTAATTTTTTTATCGAATTATTATATTGAACTTCAAATCTTAATCATTATCGAAATCCAAAATTTTTCATTTTATTTTAACTATCAAAATCTTACAAAATTAGTCTTTCAAACAATCTTTTATTCAATATATGTAATACAATGTTTGTATAATCGTGTTTTTCTTGAAAAACCCAAAAAATCTTGCGTTTTTTATGAAATTTAACATCATCTGTTGATGTTATTAAAAAAATTTATGTTTGACGTCATCTGTCAAATATGATAGTTGAAATGTCTTATGACTTATCTATGGAAGACTGAGAATGACTTATATTTAATGTTGCAATGTGGTTAAAAGAACAACTAGGACCAAAAACGTAAGGATTGACTTTGTAAATCATATAAGAGCTCATTTTAGAAGATAAAAATCCAAGAGTCGTCACTTAAAAAAATAATTTTGACAGATGTCGAATATTGTTTAAATTTCACAAAAAACCCAAGACTTTTTGCGTTTTTCATATAAAACGCAAACATTGCAAAACACATACAACATTTACCTATCAAAACAATCACACACAATCTAAAAATGGAATCGATACGAAAATTCAGATCGACTCGAACATCAACATCAATCACAGCCCAAACGCGCCAACCCCATAATTCGCACGCGCAATTAATTCGGCCAATTTTATTACGGTTATTATCACCGAAGTGCGTACATGCATGCTAACGTCAGACAATCAAACGTCATCCATCATCGATCGACCTCGATCGATAAACGTAATTGATCGTCATCGTTTTGCCGAGACCACCTACCATGGATCGATGGGAATTTGCGATATTTTCGTATGTCGATGTCGCCTTTTCGTAGGTTTTTCTTTTGTGGGTTCCGTTTCGAGAATGCATTTGCTCAAATATGAGTGTTTGTTTATGTTTTAAATGTACGTGACCTGAGTTTAAGCTTTAACATAAACGTAATTGATGGTCATCTTTGCCGAAACCACCTACCATGGATCGATTGGAATTTGCAATATTTTCGTCTGTCGATGTCGTCTTTTCGTAGGCTTTTCCTTTGTGGGTTCCGTTTCGAGAATGCATTTGTTCAAATATGAGTGTTTGTTTATGTTTTGAATGTACGTGGCCTGAATTTGAACTTTTGAAATGGCTTTTTTATTATTGAATTGCGTTGTGCGTTTGTATGAAAGTTTCGGTTTTATGTGTTTCTATTGTTTTTAGAATGATAATAAGCTGTTTTTTTATAATAATCATCTTATTTTCAATAAATTTATAATATTAGTTCAATGCTTAAGTTTCATCTTATTTTTTCGATAGTCAAATATTTTTCTTCTTTCTCCGAACTAATGAATAACATTTGTATTCAAACTATTCTATTATGTGAAAAATACTTCCTTTTAAGTTTTGTCCTAATCAGCACATAATAAACAGCCCATAAATACTTTTGAAATGTTTATCAATAAAGTGTATTTATGGCATTTTTCATTGTACAAATTGTGTAAAAAAATAATAACGCAACTATAAATTCTTGTAATATACGAGTATACATATATGTAAAGATGCAGTTAACGTTAGAATCACTAAATTGTGATTTTCAAAATTCAGATACGGAGATTTTTCATTATTTGATATATAATGACATATTATATTACTGGCCATAATTAATGCTGATCTATGTATGTCAAAATATCAAATAGATCTCGTTGAATATCTGCATCGTTTCGGCTTGGTTCCAAAATACGATGTTTGATAATAATAAAAAATACGATAAAATTTTCGCATTGATCCTAATAGTAATAAATCTTATTATTTTATTTAAAAATTTATCGATCAACTTTTTATATTGTTAAATACAATAAGACTTATTGACTCAATTTCAAATTTCTAAATATCTCATTCATACAAAATATATTTTTACATAACGAAATTATATAAAGTCATTCGATAATTTCTCATTTGATGCAACGTATAATATACGCCTTTTTAACACGGATTTTTTAACACGATTTATGCGAAAGCGATCGAATTAAAACCATCATTAACTTATCACAACTAACGAGTCCCGTCGTTCGTTATATTTCATGACACGACGCGATAAATCATCATCATCTATAGTCTCCTGAAATCATCGACCGTTTGTAAGCGGAAAATTTATTGGAGAGCCACGGGCTATGCAGCGATTTTTCTAAAATCCCGCCGATTATCTGGTATTATCTTTTATTTTATCGTCATTATTACGTGAACGCGTATAATACAGCGGTTTGCAATTCGTTTTTATTACGACATGTATTGGATGTTTATGAATTTTATTATGTTTTTTCAATGCATATTCATGTACTATTGTAACAGTTTTTATTGAGGAATTTATCAATAAAAGTTGAATCATTTCAATTATTTATTATATAAAGGGATACTTTCATTTCAAAAGGTTATTTATATTATGTACTTATTTTGACGGTGTTATTGTTTTTGGAAGAAATTTTTGAGTAATTTTTGAAAAATGACTTTGAGTTCTTCGGCGTACTTAGGTTGAATATCAGCAATTTCAGAATTTTTTATAACATGATAAAGAAAAAATGTATTCATTGCAAATGATTTTATAGATTATTAAGTAAAAATTTTCTTCTTAATTCGTCTGATACAGAATTTTGTGATATTCGATTGTTTTGCGATGAAAATAGGAAGATTTTTTGAGATTCTTGATGAACTCAAAAGTGTTCTGCAAAAATCGTTCCAGATTTTTTTCCAGAAATGATAACATCGTCAAAATTAGCATATAAATTTGCAATGATAATATTTTTAAATTGAGAGTACTATTTACTTTTTATAGATAAATTCCGTAATCAAAGTTATCACTATATATTTTATTCAAAAAATTATTTTATACACAGATGGCTCTAATGAATCGTTATAAGCGATTTTTATTCGTTATCGACTCTCAATATACAGTTTGGAAACCTTTGCCCACGATATATCGGTCGCCGATGACTTTGGAGACTTTGACCGGTCACGATTTTACCAGGAAGTAGTTCCGTTGGCAGGAAACGATCGCAACAGTTACGCGCTTCCATATCCGAAGAGTGTAACCTATCGCTTTGCCATTGTTGAACATTTTCAATGGGCCTATATGTTGCATTGTCGACTCGATGACTCCTGCGGATGGGTCGAGACGTTTTCGAAATTTCTATTAAATTTTATGGCACGGTTTTGTGTTGTATATCGAACGAAAACAATTTTCTGAAACGTTCGTTGCGCATTTTAATATATGCAAATATATATTGTTTCATTCATAATACGATTATTATGTGTTTATACATTTGTGTGATCGTTTCGTCCATGAACGACGCAAAGAATATTTCTTTGTCTGTGAAATTTAACGATTTCTAGTGGTGTATAGGCAAATCATAGGTGCATAATTTGACGTCTTCTGTCGAATATGATAGTTTACGTGCCTTACAATAGTAGTGGCAAACCCTTTTTCATTCATGTTTCAAAATTCCCCGAAATTGTTTACTGAAAATGAGTATCAGGCATGCCGAAACAATTTTAATTCTTTCCATAAGTATCTAGTACATAAATCAAGCAAATAATCTTGCTTTGTCTATGAAATTTAATAACATCTGATGGCGTATAAAAGAATCATTGGTAGATCATTTAACGTTTTCTGACAAATATGACAGTTGACGTGCTTTACAACAGCGGCAACAAATCTTTTTTCGTTCATATTTGAAAATTTCCAAATATTATACTGAAAATGAGTATCAAGGAAATTTTATTGCCTTTTGTAAGTATGTCATAAGATACTTCGACTGTCATATTTAACAGAAGACGTTAAATGATGTGCTTACACTAAATGGCTTCTATACCCCACCAAAAATTGTTAAATTTAATAAACAAAACAAGATTCATTTGCTTCGTTCATGGACGAAGCGATTACATAAACGTGGGGTAACATATACGAACTATATAAACAGGACTTAAAACAATACTATAATAAGATAAAATAAAAAAACATGTACGAAAAAGACGCGCACACTCCTCGTGACGATCAATGATTACGAAGACGATGACGTTTATTGTCTGTAATTATGGCGAACAATGAACTGTTGACGATCGCGTTATTGTCGAGAAACGTGTAATATAAAGAGAGCTCGTATCGAAATTGCCATGGTAGTTATTGCAGCTCTTTCGGCCGCGTATCGCGGGTCGTTAAGTTCGTAAAAAGTTGGCGCCAAACCGCTTTTGGCTATCGCTAAAAGCTTCGGTCTTCGTGTCTATGTCGGAGCGGCGATTTAAATTTAAATTGTAAGTTAATTTACGAAATTTAAGATGTTTCGACGTTTATTGTTGTGTTTATCAGGTTTTTATTGTGTATTCGTCGATGATGTAATTTGTTTATGGGGATTTTATTGACGGATGCACTCTAGTGATTTGAAATTCCAATGTCATAAAGGTTAGAATGTTGATTTTGAAAAAAATGCGTTTTTCTGGAAATATAAAAGTAAATGGTCTTGCTTGCGTCATTTCAAAAATCATCGATTGAATTTTGTATAATTTTTAAATATTTTTCTTTGTTTTTTATTACTATTTAAAAATTTACGGTTGAAAAAATGCATTTAAATATTAATTTTAAATATTTTTCTGTAAATATATTTTTTTACTATTTGACTTTTTACAAATTTATGGTTTTCAAAATACATTTAAATATAAAATTTATTATAAAATTTAATCATCATTGTGAACACGTCGGAAGATTCATCCTAAATCTTAAAATATTTCAACGAACGCATATAAATAATAGCAATCATTGTGCTAATAATAAGAGACATTTGAATTTAAATACCCCACAAATCGAATTTGCATATATGCATCAAATTTAAAAACAAAATCAATAAAATATCTCACAACATTAAAAACACTTCCTCATCTTCTAACAATTCAGATGGACAAAATTCAACACATCGCCATCTAATAGATTCATAACATCTTTTGTTCGATCGACCGATTCATATCCTATCATTTGAAAAATTCGCACATAACACACAATTCAATTCAACCATGACACATACGAACCATCAAAACAAAAACTGTCATATCAACAACAAATCCTCAAACCAAAACATAAACTTCCATCCACATACGATTATACAAAACACTCAATCATCGTAAAAAACACCGAAATTCCCCAATGAACCCAATCGAAAGATTCACTTTCGACACAACCGAAGCACACTTGTAACACAGGCCGATAAAATGCGCCAACCTGTCTTCGCTGGCAGGGGCTGTGCCCTCGAGAGCCCCCTGGTTCTGGGGGCGCGTGGGCGCTCCGCACCGGTCCGATTGTTGCCGGTTCTACGCCCACATGGCCACGTTTGCGCAAAACCCGAAGGCCGTGGGCGGCCGGAGACGTTGATGATCTTTTATAGTTGAGTTTTGAGTGCTTCGAGGTGTTGGATTTGGGTTTTGGATGGGTCCTCAGGTGGTTGAGGGTGGTTAGTTGATTGTGTATTGACGAAAAAGTTGATTGGTTTGATTCGATTGGTGTGAAGGATTAATTTTTTTTACGTGTTTAATCGAAATATTATACTTTTCATTGGTTTTATCGTGGTTGTGAAACAAATTATTTTTTTTTTATGTGTTGTATTTCCTGGCGCCGATGCGCAATTTGAAAAACGTTTCATTTGTAGGAAGTCGCGCCGCAGTATAACTTATTTAAACATTTTTGCTTTATATAGATCCGAAGGCCGTCGCTATATATAGGCAATGAATCGTTAGGAAAACGTATGTGTTTCTGGAATTAAAAGAAAGACTAATTGAATTGAAAAACACTGGATCACACGTAAACATCGATAAATCCTTATTATCGCTGCCGAGAATCGACTACTTAAGTGCAACCATAAAGTTTTCATTTACAGCGAGTAATTTTGCACAAATGTTTAATACATTTTCCATTTATTTTATGTTTTAATTGCTGGACAGAAGTGCATTTTTATATATTTTCATTTATAATTTGAAAAAAATAAATAGAATTATTTTTCTATTAAGGAGACTTCAACGAGCGAGCAAGTACCATACTCAACAATTACGAAATTGCAATGTTGCGATTTTTCAAATGATCCGTTTTTAGATTTAGAAAGTTGCATCTCCTGTACGTTTTTCGAAGGCTTCCCGCCTACATTTCGAATAAAAATACGTCGGATCATCGTCAGTGTTAATGCTGAAGTAATCAACCCATACGAATCATAAATTTCACTCGTTGTCTAGTGCGTAATGGCGATTGCGTATTTATTGCGATTTTATTAACTATGGGCCGAGATATATATCACAGTCGAGTTTGTTGTATTTTTCGAATATGATATAAGTACATAGTATAAGTGTATAGTACTTTTATTTTTTTATTCAAATTAATTCGAATTATTTTATTACTTTATAGATAAAAGTTTATGTACCAGATAAAACGGTATGAATGTAATATATAAAATTTATAGAATCGAGCTTGTTCCATTTCGAAAAATATCCGCTCATATATCGTCATCATCATTGTACGCCTACTGTTCGAATACAAAGCACGAAAACAAACAAGATTGCTGCATTATATTATTATAGAACGACATAGTTTTTCTCGTTCCGTTATACCGAATTTTAGATGTTTATCCGATTTGGTTCCTTTTAAATTTTTCTACGAAACGAAAATTTAATGATGTGGAACGTCGTCTATTTACTTATTTAGATCGTATCTAACGCCGGCCGTTGAATATTCTCTAAATTAATTGATCTTGACTGGTTTCCATATCGGAACGCTGTGCGCAATTCGTATGTTCGCATATTATTTCCTTTTAATTTGAAATTGATACGTAACTAGATCGTGTTTATACAAAAATAATTGTCACAGTATTATACTCTGTTTATTATAAGTGCTTTAATCACAAAATATCATTAAACAAACCAATAAATCAAACATAGAACGCAATACGCACATATGCGACCATTTTATTTATTTCATTGCGTATTGTTTTTTATACGAATCGATTATAATAAATTTGCATACATTAAACAAAGCACAGATTGAAACTTGATCGTTTTCAAATTCATTATAATAAATCGTTTCGACCCGTTACTGAAAAAATATAAAAATAAAAACCAATAACGCCACTCTCAACACCCATATACGGGCATTCGAATCGGACGAGCCTTTAACGGCAATTAGCACATTTCACTTTTATTCCTTTTCGATTTGTTTTCGGAAGAAAGTGTAAAATATTTCGAGCCGTTGTTTCGTTAAAAAACCCTCTAACCAATCTGTCGATCTTCTATATAAGGCTGTAGTCAACATTTGTCGATGTGCTCTCGCTCTCGGTTGCACCTTGAAGACTGCTGGTGTTATTTTCCCAATATGGAAAGCAGTTGGCCGTTTTGAGACGTCGAATCGATATTTGTCTATTTTATTTTTTTCACGTTGCCATAAAAAATCGAAAACCTCAAAAAATAACGACCGTCGAAAGCACAGTACGCAAGGTCGTGTCATGTTAATGACATGATCTAATTTGGTTCCATTTTTGTACATGGAAGGTAACGGGAAACCGATTCATACGATTTTCCCTGAACTCTTATTATGTATAATATTTTTATCAGATGCAATTATCAGACCATATTTGAAAAACATACTTGAGTCGATTTTAAATCTTGATCTTTTGTTCGTGTGCACATCTGTTTCAATGCATCATAGTTTATTATGTAACGACATGTTTGTAATTATTATATTATACACCCATCCCCCGATTTACGTGATAGATACGTTTCACGATAAACCTCACAAAAAAGACTATAAATCCATACAAAAATACGAGATACGTTCCAAAGTGAAAATCGCGTGAATGGATACTTTAAATCCATACTAAATAGGGAGATTGTCTAAAATTTATTTAAAAAAATGAAAAAAATATTCATATGAAAATTTTATTGGTAATTATAATAAAATTTATATTCATTCATCTTCATTTTTGCATTCTAAAACATAGTTTTTTTTCTTTTTCGCTGATTCAAAATCTTTTGAAATAATTAATTCTTTTACACTCTTCAAAAAGAGAACACTCTTTTTAGTCATGGGTAGTATTTTATTTAGAAATTCGCGTTCAATAATTTTTTTTAACAAATTCAAAATGCTCCTATTAAAAAAACATTTTGCTTGACCGCGTAAAACGAGTATCGCGTAAATCGAGAATTGGATATATTTCATTACTTTGTAAATTGAAAACCGAAATGTCCAAATACGGAATTTATGGGTTAAGTCCTCCATTCGACATCCAATTAGCTTCCCATCAGATCGCATGATCCGTCTCCGAAGACACTCTTGTCCAATTAACACCTCAACGCACACCGAATCTGATTGCACATTTCCTTTATTTCAGGCAAAAAGTAAAAGCCCAACGCCAAAATGGAAAGTCGCGTAGGTCTCGAGTACATTGTCGAGAATAAAGAGTACATGGGAAAGCTGGCTGCAGCTCTAGGAAGCACCAGCACACCTGTCAAGAGACAAGTGGTCGAGCTGCTGTCTGCACTGTGCGTTTACAGTGCAGCCGGTTATGGACGCGCCCTTGACACCCTCGCTCATTATCAGGTATATACTGATTTCGATTCAAACTTCAATCTTAGGCAGTGTGACGGGTCCAATATGAGGTTTTCTCCTTTCAGAACCAGAAGGGGGAACGGTACAGGTTCAGTGTCATAGTCTATGAACTGGAGAAGGCTTCGCAAGCTGATTATCAGACAGCTTTGGTGGCTTTCATTAATTGTTTGATCATATCAGCGCCGAGGTTGCCTGATAGGATTCGCGTTAGGAATGAATTTATAGGTATGTATATTTCATAGTCCATGTATATTTGGATCAGTCATAAATACATATTATTGGGGATTGAATTGGGTTAGATTAGGTTGAGTTGGGTCAAATATACATGGACTGCGATAAAAGTTTTATTTTGAAATAAATTCTTATTTATACTAATCTAATTCTCATTCATAAATTTGCAGGATTAAATCTATTACCAATTTTAAACAAATTAAGGTAGGTGTTATCTTATTTGTATAATATGTATATTTTCTTATGTAAGACTTATAAATATTGTTTCATTTTATCTGTAGGCAAACAAGTGGTGGTATAGCGGATTTAGCGGTGCAATTAGATGTATTTGCAGAACAAAGAGATAGTGATGAAGCTCGAGGACCTGAAGGAATAAATTTGAATTCGCATTTAGATGTGTTTTATGCGCTGTTGAGAAGAGTGTCGGATACTCCTCAAGAGGCAACATTCCTGAGCTTGCTACAGCACCTTTTAAGAGCTGAACCAAGTGATCCATTAGGTATTTTGGCATGGGACGCCGCCGAAACATTAGTACACAGAGCAACTTTATTAGATAATCCAGAAGATGCTGCGAGACTCCTGAGAACTCCTACTCAAGTAACGATGACTCTATATTATTTTTATTAAAATAAACAAAGAGAATGATATTTATGATTATATTTGGTTTGTTTTAGGCTAAAGTTGGGTGTATTAATTGTCAACATAGAAGTGATTCTAATAGTCCAAATCGTAAGTCATCTTTGCAAGCAACAAGAGCATTGTCACCGCCTCCACCTCCTCCTCCACCAGCTCCATGTGGACCACCACCTCCTCCACCTCCTGCTCCTTGTGGACCATGTGCTCCACCTCCACCCCCATTAAACGTTCCACCACCACCTATAATCATCGAACCTGTAGGTCCATTGTTGCCGCAACAGGAAACACCAGTACCTAAAACAAAAATGAAAACTGTAAATTGGAACAAAATCCCTAACAATAAGGTAATAATTTATAACTTTTTTTAATACAAATATTTTTTTACAAGTATATAATACAAAGCATTCTATATATAACTTCAGGTTGTCGGCAAAAATAATATCTGGTCAATAGTAGCATCTAAGCACAAACATCCTTCTGCATCTGGTATAGATTGGGAGGAAATGGAAGGTTTGTTTTGTCAACAAGCACCTCCTGGTTCAGCTGGGTCATCTCCTCGTTTAGGAAGAACCACGAATGAGCCTCAAGAAAAAAAATCAAGAAAAGAGACAACAGAAATCACATTACTTGATGGAAAACGGAGTTTGAACGTTAACATATTCCTCAAACAATTCAGAAGGTATTCTATCTTTATTAAAATTAATCAATTTATATTTTCAGTTTTTTATTTATTTTAATATATTTTAATTAGCTCAAACGAAGAGATTATCGAAATGTTAAGAGTTGGAGCACAAGGTGCTGTAGGTGCTGAGCGGCTTCGAGGTCTGTTAAGATTGTTACCAGAATTAGATGAATTAGATGTATTGAAAGCTTTCAATGGAGATGCAAGTAAATTAGGAAATGCCGAGAAATTTTTAATGCAACTCATTCAGCTGGCAAAGTATGTTAATTTTTCTTATGCATATTAATTAAACGGGGCTATATAATTAATACAAATATTCTTTTAGTTACAAATTGAGGATAGAAGGAATGCTATTAAAAGAAGAATTTGCTGCAACAACAAGCTATTTAGAGAGTTCTATAAATGCTATCTTGGTTGCTGGTGATGATTTACAATCAAGTCAAGCACTTCAAGTAATTCAAAATCATTTGTTGCAAATGTAGTGTCATAAACTGTAAAATTAATAATGTATTTTATCATTTTAGGATGTTTTATATATAGCATTGATTGCTGGTAATTTCTTGAATGCTGGTGGATATGCCGGATGTGCAGCTGGTATTAAATTATCTTCTCTTCAAAAACTTGCTGATATAAGAGCAAATAAACCAGGAATGAATTTAATGCATTATGTTGCTATAGTGAGTAGAATTTCTTTGTTTTTTTTTATTAAAAAATTATATCTTATGACATGAATGTTAATCATTTTACAGCAAGCAGAAAGAAAAAACAAAGAACTAGTCCATTTCGCTGATGATTTGCGTGTTTTGGAAGATTCGTCCAAAACAACAGTAGAACAAATAAATAATGAAATCAATACATTAGACATGAGAATATCAAAAATTAAAAAACAAATAGAAATGCCCTCCACAGATATTGATATAAGAAATCAAATGGATGATTTCCTTGAAGTATGTTATTCTTTTTATAATATTATTTTATATTTTGTTTATTTTTTTATCAACTCATTGCAAAAATAAAATAACTTATAGATGGCAGCCAAAGAAGTTACAGCACTGAAAAAAGACATGGAGGAAGTCGAAGCAATGCGAAAATCTCTATCAGAATTTTTCTGCGAAGATCCAGCTTCTTTCAAATTAGAAGAATGTTTTAAAGTAATTAATTATATTACAATATACGTATTCAAAGTCTTGAATTTTTTAATATTTATTTTTATAAAATATTAGGTGATTCTTGGCTTTTGTATGAGATATCGTCAAGCAGCTAGTGAAAATATTCGTCGTCGTTTACAAGAACAACAAGCTGCAGCAAGACGTCAACAAAGAGAAGATCAACTGAGGCGTCGACAAAGTATGAGATTGTTGGATTTTTACCTTTAATTTGCTTAAATATACATATTTGAAAACACGAATATCTTATTATAGGTGGAAATGCTGGAACACCATGTTCTGATTCTGAAGGTGGAATAGTTGATTCTTTATTATTAGATATAAGAGCCGGTTTTCCTCAAGGAAGAAGGCCATCAGGAAGGTTCCAGCATGACAATCAAGTCAATATACCAGTCGATGCTTCTCCTGGTAATTTATATAAAAATTATGAATTCATAAGTGATAAACACTGTGTGATTTATGCTAAATTTGTGATGTGTTTCACAGATGTTACTCCAACGGGTAGTTTACGTAGACGAAGAGGTCGTTTAATATCGGAAGAAGACGAAGATGGATTATTACAATTTTTGAGAGCATCAAATGATACTCAACGAGAGCGCAAATCTTGGGGAAGCTTAGGTAAATTTATTTTATTTATAATTTTATATAATTACAATGATGAATGAAATTTTTAATAATGTTGTTTGTGCAGATGGTTCATGGCCGAGACGAAGTGGCATGACGAGAGCGAGATTAGACATTCCTTATGGTAACAGTGCCAGAGAAAGACCAGCATCTCCAAGACTTCCACAAGAGCAAGCAGCAAATCCGACTCAAGAAGAAGCAACAGCAGCAGCAGCAGCACCGAAACCAAAGTAATTTTATTTAATTATTTATATAAATTCTAAAGTCATTAAGTATTAAGTGTTTTCATTTTTTCTATAACTATAGGGAATGGAGACAAAAAATCGAATTATGGTTGAGATCTAATCATCAAGATCAACAAGGAGGAGACGACTTGCGTAATAAAGCTCGGCAGATTCAAGCTAATCGTAGATCTCTCGAGGATTCAGGTAATAAAAAAATAATAATTAAACTAATCATAACGATATACCGTATGGAATTTTATTGGTAATAATATGTTTCAATAATTCGTGAAAACAGAAAGCGAGAGAAGTGGACCATTAGATACATTACCAGAAGGTAAATTAGCTGAAAATAGTAATGAAAAGAATGGTTCTACAAAAGCAGGCATACGCGAAAGAGTTACTACGACCGAATGGAAACCATCTGCTGTATTAGATAAAGATGTGGTCGGTGCTATGGAAGCTATTGAAGGTTCTATATTTTTTTATTGGACATATACTTTTTTCTCGAACAAAAGTTTTTTCAATGATTTTCTTTGTTATGTTATAGATGTCCAACCCCAAAACAAAAACCCATTATCACAGCAGAAAGTTGAAGAAAGTGCAGAAGATTTAAGACGTATAAGAAGACAAAGATCACGTCAAAATTTGGAACCCACTTCACCTCTTCAACTCGTATCCATCAAAGAAGAAGATAAATCAAAATTAAGTAATCCTGAAATCAAAACAGAAAAATCTTTCGGAAATAAAACCTGGTCTGAAAGACATAGTGAAAATAAAAATAAAAATACACCAGAAAAACCTATACACAACAAAATCGAGATAGATTCAGATAATATTGAAACACCACCCGTAACTCGTAGAGTTTTTAATCCACCAAGCGAAGTGAGAGAACCATGTAGACGTTTCCAGCCATCATTAAGCAAGCAAACAAATAATGATGTAGATCATACGATTAAAAATATTGCTAATGATTTGAGAAATTTGGAAACCCTAGGTGATGGACAGTTTGATAGGTTTTCTGCAACTAGAAGAACTAGAAGGTATAAAAGGCCTACTGATTACAGTTCTCAAAGTGAAGATGCCTCTCCAAAATCTGATAGCAATAAGTCTGAAGCCGTCAGTGAAACTTTAGTTGTCAGACCTACCCACTTAGACTTATCAGTATCTCAATCTGTCGCAAATACTCCAGTTAGTCCCCAAATTGTGAAGACTGATGATGAAAAAGATTCTCGTCTACGCAAATGGCAGGAGCGACTACAACGACAAGACAGTTCAGGACAAGATAAAGAAGAACCGACTCCTGTTACAAAACCAACCACAAAAACATGGACACCTCGCCTTCGACACCAAACATCTATAAATCAAGAAGATGTCCAAAAAGCTATACGAGAACTAAAATCACCTACAGAAAATCCTAGACATATAAATATTCCAAGAACACAGATTAGTGTCGCTAAGCCATTAGCGATTTCTAAAACTGCATCTGAAACACAAAATAAACTTCATTCCAAAACTAGAAGCGAGCATGAATTGAACGATGAAGGTTTTGAAGAAACCCAAAGCCTGAATTCTGAAAGTAATTCTCAAGGAGCATCTTCAGGTTGTAACGAACCAGATGTACCAGATACCAGACAAAAAACAACCAAATCAATAAGAACCACGTCCAACATATCAGATACAAATAGACTTAGACCCAACAATAACACACGTTCCTTGCGTGGAATCACTACAGGAACAAAAACCATGGAAAAACGAGCATTAAGCTTGCGAAAAGCAGATTCACAAAGCAGCGTTGGCAGTTTGAGAAGCCGTGGATCATTGAGA
Organism: Hydropsyche tenuis; assembly: GCA_009617725.1. Lineage (NCBI taxonomy): Eukaryota > Metazoa > Arthropoda > Insecta > Trichoptera > Hydropsychidae > Hydropsyche > Hydropsyche tenuis. The sequence continues at coordinate 44,160 of VTON01000197.1, read as the reverse complement.
AGTTCACGCAGTTCATTAAATTCTTCAACATCTGTAGCAACAGTGAGACGTGTACCACCACCGCCACCATCTCGGCCCCGTATTCCACCATCAGGATCTTCCAGAGTGGCTGCATCGAGAAGCAGCTCAAGCGGCAGCTCTGTTGCTCAGAAAATATCGAGACCCATACCTCCTGCTTCCAGAAGTAGTTCAAGCGGCTCAAGTTCAGTACCACCAAGACCACCATCAAGTTTCATGAGACCTACACAATCCAGTCGTACTAAAGTACAACGTACACCTTCTCGCACATCTGCCGTTGTTAAATAAAATATATAAAAATAATAATCATGCATGAATATCCAAATAATATCAGGTACAAAGTATTCTACAAAAGATAAAAAATAGTGTTAAGTATATGGTTTCCATTATATATATCAACTTTTTGAAGTTTGCTATGATTTCGAGGTTGTTTTATGAAAATTATTATTTTAAATCAAATTCAGTATTAAGATATATATATATATATATATATATGTTATATATGCATTTTTTGTAAGTATAACTAAAAAAAGTCCGATTAATAACTACCATTTAACGGATACATTTCTATAATAGTGAAGAAAATCTCCATGTGTATAAAAATATACTTTTTTATGTAGGGAATATATTATTATAATCTATAATTTTAATGAAAATGTTTCTTTTAACTTATATTTCAGGAACATTTTTTACCAAAATTTGTTCACCATGCGTTGAACGTATTTGATCCAAATATAGATAATAAATAGCCTGATAAATAATAACTTAAATCCTTAAAAAAGTATATATTTACTAATAATTTTTACTGACAAAACTAAAAGCATTTATTTTCTGTAAATATAAATTTTATTTGTAAATGAATGTGAATACCATGTATTCATAGTCTTGATCTGAATGTTGTGATGTTGAATGTTCAATTTGTTGAAAATCAAATTCATATTGTTCAATAACAAAAAATGATATTTTTTCATATTCAGTGTAAGTACGTCTGTTTTTGTCATTATGTGTTAAAATGTCAATGGATGTATGTTTTAGTATATTTATTTACTAATATTCTGATTAATTGACTAATAAAGCTTTTTTTATAAAGTTACTTTTGCAAATTTTTCAGTCGTACATTCTTTACTTTGAATTTTAACAAAACAAAAATATAAATTTTAAAAAATAAAATTTATTTTCTAAAAATTACACGAGAAATTATCATAGTAAAACTTAAAGCTTAAATTTATTGAAAACGTACACATTCATTGATTTTATAAAAAAATATTCAAATAATCAAATTTCCAGATATACAAATACAAACCAGTGCATAAATAAATAAAATTTAAAAAAATGGTGCCATACATTAGAAGTCTTTCTATCGAAAAATCGAAATCTTGAACCTTCTATTAAAAATTAAAAAAATAAAGCTAAAATTGAATCCTATTACACTTCATATACAAACAAAACACATTGTGACAATCTAAATTCGTAATATACAAATAAAAATAATTTAAAGCATTCATACGAGAAATTTCGACAGTTGAAATTCTTACATACAATATAGTTTTAATATAAAACTAAAAGTGATTCAAACATAATTTTACCATAATCTAAAAATTTCATATTAAATTTTATATATCACTCTTCTTTTTTGGCCTGAAGCCTCGTTATTCGTCAAGACATAGTGGAACCAGCTTCACAATAACACGCCTCACCAAACCACTCTTCATGTTCTTCCAGATAACTATACGAACAATCAAATGATTATTTTCATAACGATATGTCAAAATTGACTATTATTATACAAAATCATGAACTTACTCGACGAATATTTCCAAATATTTAACAATAAGTTTTAATTTCATCTCTGCCATGTTAATAGCGCTAAGAAATTCAGGTAATTTTACTGAAATATAAAGAAAGAATCATAAAAATTTCACATAAACGGTTCTTATAAAGGTTGATATTTTTAAAAATCTAACCAAACAATCTCGCTAAATGAGTAGCTCCGTAAATAGCTGATGGAAACGGTGGATGATCTGAAGGTACGATATGCCAATTCAGAGCTCTTTGTAAACCTTTAGCGATAGCTCCTTTGATGACATTTCCCAGATAAGGTAATTCGGAATGACCGGGACTGTCGGATCTATAAAAAAATTATTATAAAATACGTATTATCATAACATTTTAAATTGTGTTTTCAAAACTTACACTGATGATGAACTAGGATCTATATTTGATGGACCAGGTACTGCAATTGTTTGAGCTGATTGAGGAGGATCTTCTGAATTTTCTGATGCTTGCGATAGTTTGTGAGACCGCAGCCTAAAATATATGTATTATATAAAATGAGCAGTTGAGAGAAATATAAATGAACTAATCGTTAAATTAGAACCTTCGACTTGGAGCATTGTGTTGTTCCCGATTAACCGTCGGTTCTTCTATTTTAGGACTAGGTGGTAAATGAGCATATTCTTCTTGTGGGCTTGGATTTTCTGTTTTTATATTACATTTTAAATTGATATTATTTTGCTGTTCGTCTTTTTCGCTAAAAAAAAAGTTAAAAGTTATTTTTTCGTATAAACATGTCAAAATAAATCATCAATTCTCGTACCAGAGACTTCTAACTTCTTTAATTATGTTTTTACTAACGGCTTCTTTATATTGTACAACTTCAGGTTTATAAAGTAAATGAGAATTCAACAAATAGTCAAAATATATTCTGATACCATCAGCGATTTCATGAAGAAGATTCAATCTACAATTTTAATCAATTATTTACTAAAACAAAAACATCAAAATTTGCACTCTCATACAGATTAAATATTACTTATTCATAAATTCCGCTAGATGATCTTGAGCTTGGGGTGGGTTGGTTGTAGTACGAGAACGCCGTTGTCGAGGTTTAGAAGTCGCCTCTCTAGTAGCATATTGTTTGACGCACCCTTCAAGTATTTCTAAAACATTAGGTCGAGCAGGTAACATAGTAATACGTCCTTGTTTCATAACAAGTTGAAAATCCAGCGTTAGACGATCTCTAAAATTAATAAAAACAATAGTAAATTTAGATCCGAATAGTATAAGTCAGTTATACGGTAAGAAATATTACTTTATTCCAGGTCCCAGGTTTATAGCTACGTTAGCAATAGAGGTTTGAGGATCAGAACTGACTTCGGGTTTTTGGTCGTCGGCTGTTAAACAACTTGAATCAGATCTCGTCGAGGTATCGGAGTCTCTTTCTTCTCGTTCTATTAAATTAAGAAATTTTAATTGAATCTATTTTAGAATAAATAATGAAATGAATATGATAAATACCTTCATGGTCTCCGCTACTCGAACTACCTTCGCATTCGAGCCCCCTTTTCCTTCCGCGTTTTTCAGTGGCCGTATTTGAAATGTTACTGGACGAACTAGCATTTCCCGTGGTCTTTTTTCTTTCTCTCCGATATAAATAAGCTCCTCTGAAAGAAAAATTATTGAAAAAATTAATAAAATAAATTAAAGTAAATGTAACAATCATAATAATTGCATACATTTGAAGCTGAGACTTTTCAGCCAGCGATCGTTGAAGCTGCCGATTTTCTTCGGTATCTTTAAGAACAAAATCTTCACTCACGCACCTATCCCAAGACGAATTCCAACCTTGGAAATGAATCAAGTATTCTATAACGGGCCGACCTCTTTTATCTTTAGTCTTGATAACTTCGAGAACCTTAAAAACGACAACAAAGCATACTTTAATACAAAACATCCGCACACGAACTGCACAAGTGACTCATGCAACTATCGTCAGCAATAAACGCGGCATGCATATATAACAACAGCACACGTTGACAATAATCAGTCTAGTTCAAACAGTTGTGCGAGTGACATGTCTCCAAACGTTGACAATGTTTCTCAATCAATAACATCGATGTTTTTCTATTTTATAAATTTATTATTTTTTAATGATTCGACACAAAATCGAAACACAAAACAAATCCAATGACAGTTCACCGGCGAGTTTGAGGTTATGTACATACCGCCGGTATTGGCGCCAGAATGAAAAACGTCAACAAATTCAAAATTTTTAAGCGGGAATATGTTTCGAATTCGATCTGATTTCGAAAGACGACGTTGGATTTCGAATATGGTCATCACCTTGGAATCGTAGAGCACTTTGGCTTTGGTGGGGTCGGGCTCGTAGCATAGAACCTTCTCGCCCTCGGAAAACTTGTAGCGAGGGCCACGCGTCGAGACCATCCCGCGCCCCTCGCGCCTCCGCCCACCCCCCGCCCTCCACTTCCTCTCACCCGTCCCGCCCGGCGCCAAACTCGCTGTTTACAAACATCGCGCGCCCCGCTTTACAACTGTCAAACACAACAATCGGCGGTTTCACGTCTCGTATTACAACCATGAGCTCAAATGTCAAAGTGTATTTTCATTTCAACATTTTGTTCATTTAACGCTCATTTTCTATTATTTATTTATTTTTTATATACGTTTTTTGTTATTATACTTCATTGTCACTTTATTAAATCGTTTTTCAATTAATAATAATTGAAAAAGTTTCGTGTTCGTTAACTGGAATCGACGCGCGAAATTCGATATGTAATATGAAATTTTGTTGATTCATTCATTTTTTACATTGTTTAATATTAATGCTTCAAATGCGTATAACTAGTCATTTATATTCGTATTATCTGGCAATGAGTTGCAGTGTGTGCGAAATTATCTTTTCTTGAAATATGATATGCGCTTTATCGATAAAGTCGGCACATGTTATTATTTTGTATTTTATATTCGCTTTTCATTGTGGCTTTGTTAAATCGTTTGTTGGTTGATAATAGTTGAATGGGTTTTGTGTTCGTTAGCTGGAATTGACGAGCGAAATTCGATATGTAATGAGGTTTTGTTGATTCGTCGATTGTTTGCAGTCTTTTCATTGTATTATTCGTGTGCTTTATTCATTTATAGTAGGTATGTATCGCTAGAAATTTTTATTTGTATTCTTAAAATCTGACAATGAGTTGCAATGTGTGCGCAAAATTAACATTTCATGAAACATGATATGCGCTATATCGATAAAGTCGATTTTATACTCAATAAAAAATTAAACTTTCATCAAAAAGGTTTTATTAAAAATCTTCGATTAACAAAAAGATGAAAATTAAGTATAATTGCTTACAAACTAAAAGATCTTTTGCGCAGAAAAGATATAATTTATTTTTATAAATACAAAATGGTATTGTTTTTTTTTATCATTTCTTAACTTTATGATTGTTATACAACATTACAGTACTACCCTGGATAAAATAAAATTTTACATGGTCAATTATACGATTAGATAAATTTAATTGGTCGTGAATTATTCAAAATTCAATATCATATGTGTACAATATAACTTGAACGAAAAAAAATGATTCAAACATCGAAAAATTTAAAATACAAAAAAAGCAAAGGAGACAACCCGCGAACAGCAACCATCAGACAGTGCACGTTCGACGACCAAACATCGCATTTGCAAAACTCAAAACATCCGCATCTTCCACGAACCGGTGACATGACAATTTGCGAAAATACAATTGGGCTTTTTTTATTTATACATTTTATTTATACGAATGGGTCCAGTCCCGTTCACACGATGACCGAATGGCGGCTGGTCTTGTTGTTGGGCGTGTACTTCTCCAGGCGTCCAGGATCGCTGTTCAGAGCGCTGTAGTCCACAGGATAAGGCTCTATGGACAGAGGTCCTCTGGGAGGGACCAGGATCCATTGGCCAGGGCCATTGGGGTTCTTGCCGCAGAGCCAGTTGCTGAAGCAGCGTTTGTACGTGTCGAAGTCCAGGGAGAGGTATTCGTTCTGGAAGGTTTAGAAGATGGTTAGTGTGGTGGTTATGGTGATGATGATGTTGTTGTTGGAGTGCTTACGCTTGTTAAGAGGTTGAAGGCTGTGTTGATGATTTCTTCGCATCTGATGGCGTCCACGCCGACGACTGACATGTAGAATGATCTTAGTTCGTGTCTGCTTATTTGGCCGGTGCCTGAAAATTTATAAAAAAAATTAATGATGATGATGAGTTTTATAGAAATTTATAAAATAAAATAAAATTGTATATGTTATTGTAAAAAAAAAATTTACTAAACCCAATTTTATGAAAAACAATACATTTAAATTGTGATAGTTAATTTGTTTCATCAGTGAAATTGTATTTTCGCTAAAAAGAATCTAACCTAACCTAACCTAGTCTAACTTTGTCAAAATATTATATATATTTTTTAACTTTTAATATTTCATCTAAAAACAACTGAACCCAACCATATTTTACGAACAGCAAAAATACACTTTCACTGTAACTGTAAGTGTGTATCATCAGTGAAAGTGTATTTTCATTATAAGAAATCAACCTAACCTTGTCGAAATAGATTTCATACAAAATAGATGTATACGTATACGTTGAACATGAAATTCTTTTAATATGAAAAAATATTTTAGTCCCTTCAGTTTCGTGTTAAATATTTTCCTTATCGAAATACATTTCATATAACTTCTTATGTTTCATCGAAAAAAACTTAATCCAATCCTTTTTAAAATACAAAGAGAAAAAATACACTTTCACGTATATAAAGTATAAAAATTTATAAAATAAGCTAAAGTTCGAATACATAAATAAGCTCATACTAAAATAGCACAAGTTTATATAGCAACTGAAGATTTATTTTTGCGAAATAACAAAGCGTTTGAAACTATTTGATGAATGGCGGTATTCCCATGGAACCATCTTTTATTTTTATTAAAGGTCAAAACAAATTTTTTTCGGTATAATTTCGTAAAAACATCATAATTAAAAACAATAAAAAATGTCATCGACCGCAAACAGTCAAATTATGATTAATTCAATAAAATCTTATACGACATATAAATAAATTAATATGTTCATATAAATCATACGTATAGGGTCTTTCAATAGGGCCGCTCGAAATTTATTAAATTGTTAAAATCTGTCAAATTTATTGTCAACTGTTTAGTAGTGTACGGCAAATCGCCATAGAAGGTTATAGCGCTGTACAAATCATCAAATTTTATTGTACATTTTAAAATCGAGCGTCCCTATTAAAACACCCTATATTAAAACATTAAAATTTACCACTCTTGTTGATGATGCCGAACAATATTTTGCAAAAATACTGCAAAAACAACGGAAGTCTATGAAAACGGCTGCAAGACGGCAAATACAAAGGCCAGCGCGCCAACCAACTATTCAAATCTGCCATCCCGGGGGGCAACTGGGCGGCCATCTTCTTCCAATAAACTTTATCGCTGTACCTAAAAAATATAATACACATTAAAAATAACAACACGATAACTCCTCTGTATCTGTGTATTTATGTTTTCCGATAACCCGCGGGTGAGGCATTGTTTTCGAGCCCGGCGATAGCCTGTTAACCCTCCCCCGCGAATCGCGGTTCAACTGTCATGTGTGTACACGGTCATGGTCAATTTAACGGGACGATTACGACCAGACGCGTCCCATAAAAAGCGAGAGTGGAATCGAATTATATATGAAATTAATAATGTTTGATTTTTTTGTGTATATTTGTGTAGTTGGTTCGTTTAGGAACTGAGCAAAGGATCTTGCTTTGTTCATGAAATTTGCCAATGTGAAGGCGCCGTTTAATTTAGGTGTATCGTTTAACATCTGTCGAATATGACAGTTGACGTGTGTTACAAAAGTTTTTTCGTTCAAGTGTCAAAATTTCAAAATATTTTCTGAAGAGTATCAAGCGTGCCGATTGTTTAATGTCTTCTGGCAAATATGACAGTTGACGTGTCTTACGACATGCTTATGGAAAGATATTAAAATTTCCTTGACGCGCCTGGGGAGATTAAATTTGCCGTAGTTTTTATTTACCAGTAATCCAGTCACTTTTTTACTACATAATTACCGGTTTACTGGTAAATTAAATTTTGTATAAAACCCGGGGAAAACCGGAGAAAATAACGACAAAAAAAAACTTAAACTTATAACCCGACATTTCTTCAAAAAATATTTTCCAAAAAAACAACATTTTTCAAAAATATTCGAAACACAATTTTTTTTATTGAACGGTACATTACCGTACTACTATTTGGGTCATTTACTAATTTACCACTAATGACCTCCCTACACAATATTCACCAAAAAATATAAAAATATTTAGAAATTTTGGCATATGAATGAAAAAAGGTTAGCCACTACTGTCATAAGGCACATCAACTGTCATATTTGATAGAAGACGTTAAATGATACGCCTACTCTAAATGATACCTGAAAAACGATCAGGTGTTATTTAATTTCATAGACAAAGCAAGATTTTTTTGTTTCATCCATAGGCGAAGCGAATATACAAACATAGCGTAACATATATTTGAATTCGCGATTAAAGGATTTTGCAATGGCCCCGAATCCTTGCGCATTAAGACCAAAACAGATTAATAAATAAGACGTGTGAATGTCAAAGACTGAAAGCTCGTAGCCCTTGACACGTTTATTAGCATATTAAATGTGTTCTCGAAATTTTGATTGTTTCGTTTGAATAGTGAATGTGAGATAGTGTTTTTATTTATTTAGAATAATCTAATTAATTTTGCGTACTCGTAAAAAACATACGATGAAAATATTATGATTTGTTTTTTAGAATTAGTGAACTGACACAATTTTTTTTTTCATGATCCAGTTTGTGAATAAGGTTTGTTTTATAAGTCGATATTATTTTATATATAAATATAATAGATAGTGAATTATCGGCGTCGTTTCAATGCAATGTTACAGAAATATTTCGTAATATCAGAACTGAAAAAATTAAACGATATCCAAAATTAAATTGATAAACCCAAAATTCACACACACAACTATACATTATCAACAAAAATATTGTTTTTTATTTCAATTAAAAAAAAACCCAAAAGATTACGAATTATCATACGACGCCTCGCAAATTGCTCAGAGATGACAACGTAAAAAAATCATCAAACGAATTTCAACCAAAAACATGCAAACTCGAAAAAAACAAATGTACGAAATAACTCATATTCTCGACTATAACATATATACTCACTGCGAGGGCAAAGGGTCTATGAAACTTTCGACGAACTCATTCTTCACCTCAAGCAGGATGTGATACTCCGGGGAATTGAAGGACCAATCCGCGAAATGGGCCAGTTTCTGCAACACAAACAATAACAATAACATATCTATAAAAAAGCGAGGATGTGACATAAGTTTGAAATAGTTTTCGACGACAATGCGGTGTCGGGTCTCCATTGTTTCGTCGGATCGATTTTCGCAACGTGTTCAAAGGACTAGTTGATAATTTCGTGTTTTTTGTTAATAATAATCTTGTTTAGGATGGCCATTGAAAGACTGAAGGGTTTGAAAGTTTATACATAGTTTATTTTCAATTTATTTTCATTTAATTTTTTCATAGGTTATAGAGAATTTTTTGGAGATTAAATTGAGCTTTTTTTATTCTAATGAAAGATCAATTATAGAAAATCATTATCACTATATTGAAACTCAATTATCGAAAGAGTATATTTTTGATGTTGATATTTCCTTAACATTTTTAGTACCCGAAAATCAGTAGTTTTATTTTTTGACATACTCTTTTAAATAAAAATGGGTCTTGTATCTCATTATTGAATAATTTCGTATTAAAATATGAACAGCTGGAATTTTCTGTGATTTATAATACAATAATTGATATTTTATTAGAATAAAAGAATCCAATGAGTTTTACTCATTGCTGAACATCGTACGTAGTCCATTTTAATCTCAAAAAGTTTCTTTATAACTTATAAAAAAATTAAATAAAAAAAGACTGAATATTAAGAAGTTATCGCTTTTTCAAAACCTTCAGTCTTTCAATACCCACTTTGTATAATTAATAAAAATAATTTCCTATAAAATCAATATTAATAATCGATTTGATGCAATATAATTAAATCGCGATGTTTTGAAAAAAAAATTGATTTTATTTGCAATTTTTATTGCAAATTCGCAGCAAATTGTGCAATAAATACGATCTGGTGATGCGTAATGACTTTGCGTCCTATTTTTAGTTCCGTGTTCTTTTTTCGTACCCGTGTAGGAATGTTTGCTTGTCTTGTTTTCACAATACAGGGTTGTACTCGTAGTCTTGTGCAATTGTGCGCTTTTTTTTTCGTTGTCTGCTAATGAATTTTTCGAAAACACATGACGCTTTTCTGTGTCAGAGTGTTTTTAATAATAAAAAAGGTCGTTGAAACTTGGCTAATGCCAACACGGTGCAGTCAAATGTAATTAGATTTTGTTTTCGAGTTGAAACGTCAATTAGATTAAATGTGACATTGAATTCTGGAAAATTGAACGGTTTAAAATAGACGTTTCGTATTGCTATGTGTCGAAGTTGTATTGCAAAAAGTATACTTTGGAATAAAATAATTTTAGTCGAACGAGTTTTTTTTTAGATCGGATGAAATGAATAATGATCTCTTCTGAGAATCTATCGAGTGATTAAAAGTGTCAATGTCGATGGTATCGCGAAAATAAGCAATTAACTAGAAATTTGATTATCCTTGAAACGCTTTGTACATTAATTAATTTGCAAAAGTGATAAACAGTTTATTTACCAAATGCTTTTTTTTATTCGTTGCAGATAATAATAATTTACTTTTCAAATAATCAAGTTTTTTTATAGATAACATGAACGCTATACAAACGATTCTTGTACATGAAAAAAACGGTAAAAGTCTCGAATCAAATAAATATAACAATCTAAAGAGATAATTAACATTTATATAAATATAATTTGATTATGAAAGTCATTAATTTCTAAATAATAAGTTTTTTATTGTTCGAACTTCCACCGTATTTATTTCCTCGAAAACATATTCAAATATGTATGTATTTGTTACAAAGTCGAAATTAATATGAGTCACTCTCGCGAAAAACAAAATGCCGAAACAATTTTCCGCGTGTACATAAATTTTATTGCTTTTCAAGGCAGAGCCATAAAACCTCGAAAGCACACACGAAGGAAAGTACTAAGTTTCGGTAAGGATTTGTGCGTTGTATTTATGAAGCTTTTCGTACGATTAAAGCAAACCAAGTATCTACAGGCAGTAATTGAATTTAAATTGACTCAACTAAAACAAACTTGAGTCATAATCAAGGACGAATCAATTAACATAACCATTTCACGTTAATTCGATTGAACCGTTTCTGAATTGAGAACCTTTCATTGGAAATGGATATTGAAAGGCCATTGCATCATTTTTCATAAATATTTATGTGTTGTATTTGAAATTATTTATTTTAGATTTTCCTGTATAAATATTTGAATGTGCTTATTCATATGATATTATTTGAATGTTATATAATTTTTAAAGGTGGATCAAAACAACTTTTTATATTTTAGTAATATAAATTTGTTGTCGTTTTTGATTTGTATGTAAATTCAAGGTTTTCAAAGAATTTATTCATTATTTATTTATTTATTCATTTGATAGACATATCTCAAAATAATTCGTATAGTTTGTAATTATTTTTTAAATTTAAGAGAAGTAGGACCTCCATGTTCTCCTCTGTTTACGGCCGTGATAACAATATAAATAAATTTTGAGAAAAAAGTATAATATTAATGATGACCCAAATCTAAATGGTTTCATTTTCTATATAAAAAGCATAATTTTATATAATGATCTAATTATACGATATATCAAATCAGTATCAATAGAGTTCTATTTTTATTTATACAGATATTTCGAATGATGAAAGTAGACAAAAATTCAACATACAATTTGACAAGGGGCGACGTTTATTTTTCAATATTCGAAAAAATATTCAATATTCAAATGTTCAATATTCCGATGACATATTAAAAAGGCATTGTCCCAAAGTCAACACTCACATAAACCGATAATTCAACTCAAGTGATCAATAAGACCCACCCACGTCAATCATTTGAATATCGACGCCACGACAAGAGGATGCGAACCCACCCCACGCCCACCCGGTCTAATTTCACAAACGGAAACCTCACATTCCACAAAACAGACCCATTCACCGCAACAGGCCTTACACCGCGTCTGCGATAAACACCGCTTTTGATTTATTTTTCGCACATGCCAACCGACTCGAGCTAATCGCGAACGTTGACCGACGACCACACCCACCCACCACCGACCAATGGCGACAGTCGAAAATAATTCAAAAAAACAACTCACATCCACAAAGTGCTGGAAGTCCTGCTCGGACACCAAATCGTCCCTGTCCATGTCCAATAATTCAGTAAAGAATAGAGTCATCTTTTCAGTTTGTAAAGGACTCAAAGTCGGTGGAAGTTCTTCTTCGGCGCCATCTCCGGGACTCTCGCAGCCGTCTAAGCTGAACCTGTTGACCCACGTAGCTGAAAATTGATGTCACAGATCAGATTTTGATGAATTTTGTACTTTTTTTTCGAAAAAAGGTCGCTCTTTGAGACCTGGAGTCTTGTTTTCCGTCGGCACGACCATCTTCGATGATGATTGTATGTAGATGATGCTTGCGCGAGCGCCTCAGCAGAACTGATCTCGGTCGGGCAATGTTTATATTTATATTCGGTCCGTATCGTTTGTGTCGAACGGAGGCCGGTGTAAAATTGGACGAAAGTCGTGTACCGGCTGTCTATTTTCGGCGAAACGGAATATGTATTATTTTTTTCGCGTGCGAAAAAATCGGCGACGCCGTAAAAAAATAAAAGACTAAAAGGAAAAAGCGGCTATTGACGTAAGGCGATTTATGTGCGTATATCGAAAAAGGGGCGCGTATGCGAGTATGGAGATTTTGCTTTTTCGAAAATAAATACGGTTGTTTTTTTTAATTTGTAACTCGGTTTGTTTGATATTGCGTTTTTTTGTTGATGAAGAATTTTTTCGCAATAAATGGTTTTTAATATATTATAATTATATTCAGCAATGTTTTTATATTTTGACTATGGAAAAGTATCTTAATTACAATAATCAAAATATATGTATGTTAATATATTTTTTAAATTTAAAATCGATGATTTTCAGTATACAAAAATAGAGCATAATTTTAAGATTTTTTTCAATGATGATCACGAGATCAGAAACTATATTTAGAGCAAAACTTCAACGTGTAGGTAAGCACAAGAGTATTTTATAAATCAAGGGAACGAAAGAAAAAAAACAAAAACAAATGCATACATTTCCATTTCACTCATATTTATAGCATTACCTAACTCATAAGATATGCTTACGTTTATGCTTACTTTTATGTTTACTTTTACGCTTACTTTTATGATTATTTTTACGCTCACTTTTACGTTTACGCATATGTTTACGTTTACGCATACTTCTACGTTTACACTTACGTTTACACTCACATTTACGCTAACTTTTACACATACATTTGCGCTTACGTTTACGTTTACGCTCAAGTTTTCGCTAACGTTTACGCTTGCGTTTTAGCATACATTAACGCTTATTTTTCAAGCTTTTTTATGCTTGTCTTTACGGTTTACTCTCACCGAAGATTTTCATCTTTATTTATATAATATTACAAATCACTCTCAACAATATTTCCGATACGAAATTAGTTTATTCAAACCGACATAATATACAACGATTCAATTACAACCAAACATGCATAATAATACATAATCAAACATCCGACACAATCCAATTAACGACGACACAAAACCATCTCATATCCCCTACAACATAATTCACGCCCCCCAAAAAAAATTACTCAAACGCGACAAAAGCGAAAAAAAAACAACATTAAAACGGCGATTAATATTCGCCCTAAGCGACGTTTTACGAAATTATTTCGTCGCCGCGCATTATCCGAACGATTTATCATAATAACGCGGCGCGCATAACTTACGGCCGCGCCGTATATACGTGTGTAGTACGTGCGCGTCAAATTCGAGATGTCGAGGAATGCGGGTTTTTATCGCCGTGTTCGTCGGTGGTAATCGTTGTGGGGACCAACGCGAAGGGGGCGAAAATTAACGCGTTTGTAATTGCTCGGTGATGATTGTTGTGGCTGTTGATTGCCGGTGATGACAGTTGGAATTGCCGTTGACGCATCGGAAAGATTGGTTTTTGATGGGTTCGGTGTTGGTGTTTTGGAAAATGCGGAAGTTGTGTATTTTTTAGGATGGGAAATTAGGGGGTTGTTGAATTTGGATGGGAGGTGTTTTGTTGTTTTGGCCAATGGGAGAGTTCTGTTCGATGGTCACGTGATGGTGTATTTAATTGTTTTCTTATAGCACTGTATACTTTTATGGTTTTGTTGAAGCTGAAAATTTGTTTGTCTTATACAATATGTAAAATGTTTACCATTGAATTGCAGTACACCCGATCCTCTTTTTTCAACGAAAAAGAGCCAATTATTTTTTTACACTTTAACATGGTATAAAAAAAATGTATTATTATGCCACAATCGTTAGATTCGGTGCAGGCCAATATACAATTATGGTCATTGAATAAAAAATTTCGATGTTTTTTGATAATTTCATATGGCGAAATTTTCACATATTACACATTTTTCCTAAAGTACTCATATATTATATTTGAACGGAAGTTCCATCCAAATATATTGATAGAATCTATCTCCAATTTTAATAATAATAATAATAATAATAATAATAATCATGATGATGGTGATGATAATAATAATAATAATAATAATAATAATATGGTCACCATAGTTTTTTTTACACGAGAGTCTCTAAAACCTACATATTTCCCGAGTAAAAAAAGGATTGGGTATATTTTTAAATTAACCGATAAGCTTACTCAGTTAAGTCATCACGTGACAAAATAGCATTTAAAACTAATATCAAAGATAAATATTTATATTTATTAGAAAAAAAATAAAAAGATACAAATTTTACAGTCGAAGGAAGACGTTGTATGTATTTCAAAAACAAAAACATTATATGTTTCAATTATGGATACCATATCCTAAACATATATATAATATTATATAACATTTCGAACAAATAGTTAACTCATTATCTTTTATTTATTAGACCATAACAACAACAAAAAATAATGCATTAAAAAAACCATTATACTTCAATCGAATAAAAAGCTCGAAAAACAAGACATATCCTTATTTCGAACGCCATATGGTAACCCTACATATAACATAACGATTAAAAAATCCTAAAAATAAACCCAACCTAATTCGAGCAAAACAACTAGACAAACACTCGCATGAATCGGAAGAGAACTGTACGCAAAAAAAAAGTTGGGGGAGTGGCAGACCAAATAAACCCGCCATCGTCGACTCGTTTGGTCAGTTTTTTTTCTCGGTTGTTTTTAACTGATGTCAAAAAATCAAACGACGCAATTCCAAGTCTATTTTCATACCAAAAGTTTTTGGGATGTTGCGCAATTTCTCGAAATGTTGTCTGGTAAAATAATGTATGCGCAATAGTAGTAACGGAATTCGAATTTAATCGTATAATGATTCACGCTAAATCGACGGAGACGAGCCCCAAGATAAATCGTTGTATCAATCAATATTGATTTTGGGATCGTCATCGTTCATAAATGTTTTCGTAATGACACAGATACTAATTGTTTTGTTGTTCGAAGTCTAGTGTTGTTCGAAACGTGTTATCTCCTACGAACTGTTCGTTTTAGCAGCTGAGAATGCGCTTGTTTATATTGCGAATATGAGCTTTGGATAATAAAGAATGATTGAATGATATAATACGAACTGTTCCTAGAAAGTAATGGTCTCGTTTGCGTTTGAATTACGATACGATTCGTGTTTGTTATGAACAAATGTATATTTTTGTGATAATGATAATAAGCTCGAATTGAATTGTAAAGGATGTTTACGATTCGGTGAATTACTCATTTGTTAAATGTTATGGTATTTAGAAATGATTGTTTTTTATTTGTGTATTTGGAATTAAATTTATGTGATATCGCCAGTATAATAATTTCGTTTTTCGTATAGAAATTGCGTAAGATTCGTTAATTATTTTCGAATGTAAAATAAAAACCCCTCATACAGGATTAGTTCTGAAAATAATCAACTTGCATATTAATCGGTTTGTATAACTGTATAATCGGCATTCAGAACAGTTCGCTTTCAATCAACTTTTTTTTGTATTGAATATTTTTTTTGGTATGAATTTCACAAAAAAGAAAATCAATGATTCGGAGACTCAAACTGATTCAATTGATTCGTAGCGATAGGTTTAATTAACAATGAAGACTCTGAAATTATGTTTATAATTCATTTATGATTTTATTTAGTAAATTAATTCTAAAACCGTTAAAGCTTCTCGATTATAATAAACAAATAATAGAATATTATGATGTTAAAAAAAAATCTAATTGTATTAAGATTATAGAATATTTTCATAATTCCTTTACTGATACACTCCATGATATCTAAACAACCTTCAAAACTCCTACGAAAAAATACGTCAATGAAAAAACGATTGTTACAGTTCATTATCAATTGACTATAATTAGACGAAGAATTCTATATTCGAAAAAAATATTAAATTACGACCGTCATTCGAACTTAAACGCTTCATTAACTTCGATACATCCATCCACATAATTCAATCCTAATTAACTGCGTGATGTTAAGAAGAAATGAAAACATTAAAGACAAATTATGAATATTGCCTTATCGGAGTTTCAAAGTACACAACAACATTCGAAATACGTACTACAAACAAAAAGTCTAATGGGTCAAATTAATAGTCATGTTGGTTTCTCCCATTAGATGAACCATTTCGTAGATTTTACTATAATAATATACACGTCTAATTTAATAGAAGCATAAATAAATAGACATGTGACGTGTGTTCGTTTCAATAACAACTCGTCTGTCGTCAAATGATGTGTTGATCATTGTAGATCCCGAAATATAATTTTACTTTTTTGACGTTTACTTTGAATAATCTTAGAATATGTAGAGAATTTGTTACTTACTCCATACGTGGACGCTCCAGCCTTGTCCCTTCGACATCTTATCGTCAATGTGCGGTTCCTTGACACAGAACTCGTCTAGAATATCGGTTTCAGGAAGGGTCCTCCACCTTTTCAGCAGCTCCTTAGTTCTGTCTTTGGTCTTGTCACAAGCCTGTCGCCAATTCGTGAAATATTTCCTGGATACCTTCGGAGATCCAGACCCGCCTCTGGATTCGCTGGAAGAATCCCTAGACGTTTCGCCTGATTTGTTGCTCGGTTTTGCTCTATTGGCGTCTTTGTCGTATTGGGGTTTATCCAATATTTCTGTGGGTGTTGCAGCGAAACGTACATCCTTTTCCGGCTTCGAAATTTGACATTTTGCCGAAGAATGGACGGCTTCTTCGCTTCTAGACTTCGATATCGTTTGCTTCAATTTGGACGTGTCCTTTGCGTCCATTTCGCACTAATTTTCGCATCTAAAAATCAAAAATAATAATTGAAATATTTATTTATTCATAAATCATGATTTTTTTTAGAATTATTTTTCTCATTATTTTTTTATAATTTTTAGTGACATCTATGTATCAAATTGAAAACTTTAATAATTAATTATGCTATTATTAACAAATTTTTGTGTTTTTTTTTAAATATAAAAAGTGTATAATAGGGGAGGCTTGTCTAATTCCATAATATTAAGCCCTCATTTGTTATTATCTTGTATTATAATATAAAATGATTTAATAAAAGCTTACAATCATAAAGTTTCTATACCTTATTTATGTCGAATATGTTGTAAATCTTTATCAATTTTATGTGACATATCGAATGATCGAATCTGAGACGTCTAATCCTGTGATAGTAGTCGTGTAGCTCCGTGATAATTTATAAAATTTTGAGAAAAGCTTCGTAATACAATTTTTTTCGATAATAAAATGATTAGCAATGAAACATCATAGATTTATCATTATCAATAATTTTTCAAAAAAAAAAAAAATTGGTAATTTTATTCAAATCCTTTTTGCAGTTTTAAGACAAGTCTCCCGTATATTAAAAAAAGTGCGTATGTATTAAAAAACTTTTTTCTAAATAAAAAGTAACATTCCGCAGTTAAATCATCAAAGCGTCAGAAAGAAAATGATTTATCGCGGCTTTCCCTCGATTTTTCATCCCGCGAAAAATTATACGCAAAAATTATATGCGCACATATTTCAGCATTCGCACTTTTTCGCACAGGTGCGAAAACCGTATCGAAACGTGCGTATATCAATTTTCGCACATGCATATAATCGCGGGTATCGCAAACACAATGAAACCTTCAGCGCGAATAATTTATTACGTTTGCATAAATGAAAAGACAGCCGCGATATATGAAGCGTAATAAATCTGCTAGATCTCCTCACCTGTTACAAGTCCTTTTTTGCTATTTCGCATCGATAATGCGATATTTTCACGGCAGATATGGAAAAAGGGCTCGGGAGCGAAAAAGCGACCCTTTTGAATATAATATACAATACATGGTGTCCCCTAAGTCAGTGCCTATTCAGGGAAATAAGGGCGCGTTTGAGTATGTGCTTTGCTTGTACGTTTATGCAAAATATGGGTATTTTCTATTGTGATACTATTTTTTTTGTAATTTATTCCGCCGTAACACTTTTATGTAGCGGAGGTTCCTCGAATTTTTATTTTAGAGAGTCGGCTTTTTTTTCATGAACGATTTTCTGTAAGATAGGAATACGTTTTTATGGAAAAATTATTCAAGACCGTTTCTACAATCGTTTTTCAGTTTCTCGATTCAACACTTTTAGTTTTTTTATTTTATTTCGATGTAGAACTTAATTCAACTGAAGAATAGTATATGTATATGTACTCATAGTTAAATCGAAAAAAATAAATTAAGCTTTTAAAGAAGAGATAGAATACTTGATTGATGACTAAGTCGTTAATCGATCTTAGATAAGACAGGGATGATGTTAAAATATTAAAAAAGTGCTTTTAATGAAAAAAAAATGATAAGATTGAGATTCATACATTTATAATAAAAAATATCATATATAATTCATAATTTTAGTATTGAAATATCGGAAAAATCGAAATATTAAATCGAATACCGAATTTCGGTACGGCACATACGGAAAAGCTTCCGCACAAAAGGTAAAAAGACGAAAATTTGAATAAGTTAAGAATTGAATATGAAATTAGATTTCCCGTTCGAAACTTGCGCGACGGAAACCGTTTTTCCGACGGTGGAAATTCGTCCGCGTCGAAGATGGAAAACCGCGAAAATGAAAGGCAAACAAAGGTGAACGCGTCTCAAAAGACTTAACGGCAAAGTCGGCTTTTAATCCGACATAAGATACAGGTCGAGGAACGGTCTGTCTCTGATACTGACAAGACACGTCTTATAAATAAATAAATATATGTTTGAGCCGGAAAATAATATTTGGACGTCGGAAAATTCGCGTAATTTCGAAAGCGGTCGCTGATTGGGAGGAGTGTTGATGGAAATTTGAACGGTAACCAGACAGATGAACGTATGATAATTAAACACGTTATAGTTGAATACAATGACAGTTAAAAATACTGACAATTAAACATAATCTGCAAAAAATATTTTAAATAAGCAAATAGTATGTATAATATAATAGTGAAATAAAACTGAATTATTTGTTTGATATATAATACATATAAATAGGATACATCAAAGGTTTTGTTGAAAATTATATCATATACATATGTTACGCTATGTTTGTGTAAACGCTTTGTTCATGGACTAAGCAAAGAATCTTGCTTTGTCTATGAAATTTAACATCTGGTTAGGAGCTTATAGGAGCCATCTAGAGTAGGTATATCATAAATGCATCAATTAACATCTTCTGTCAAATATGACAGTTGACGTGCTGTACGACTGGTGGAAAACCTTTTTCCGTTCACGTGCCAATATTTTTTTTTTTTTTTTTTTTTTTCCCGAGAGGAGGAAAAATCTTTTATAGACACCGCCAGGCACGAGCCCGACAGTAGTGTGGGATTCCTAACTGGGAAGAGGACCCAGATGTTACCCACTAAAAAACCTCCTCTTACGCCAAACCATACTACACCACACCCAGGGACTACTGATCAGCAACAACGTCTAGATGTGGGGCAATCACAGACGCTTAGAGAGGGACATTCGCCCAAAGAGGCGAAGGGATAACATTACACCACCACCTAACGCCCCAGCTCAGAGCGCCTACTCTACTCCAATAGAAATTGTTAGATTGTTAGGTTGTTAGTTAGTTAGAGCTACAAACTACAAACCGAAAACCACCACCCCACAACCCTCCCTGCGCAATGAGCTACGAGGGGCCAATGCCACCCCTGCCCCTTCTACAGCGCTCCTCCTCCACCTTACGACCGATCACCGCTGCAGCAAAATTAGCCCAGGCAGCCCAGCCCGATGAGCTTGCGAGCATTGACGGCACCATATTCTCCACCATCAGCCGCGCGACCCCAAGAGCCGCCCGAAGGACACCCCTCTCAGCCGCCCAGGCAGGACAGTGGAAAATGGTGTGCTCAGCATCATCCCTCAAGGAGTCACAGTGATGGCACCCCTCTGTAGGCTCCTTCCTTATTCGGAACAAATACGACCCAAAACAGCCGTGCCCGGAGATCAGTTGGGTGAGGTGGTAGCTAAGATCGCCATGCTTCCTCTCCCGCCAAGGCCCCAGCTCACCAATGAGCCTATGCGTCCACCGTCCATAAGGCCCCAAGTCCCACCGACGCTGCCACTCAACAAAAGTTTCCAACTTGGCCAACTTTCTATCGCGACCATTGTAAACTGCCCTACGCTCACGCGCCAACAAATCCACGGGCGGGGTCGCAGAAATAGCCAACACGGCAGCCTCAGACACCGTACGGTAGGCAGAAATCACCCGGATGGCACTCCTTTTCTGAATACGAGCCATCTTCCTGCGCCGAAACTCCGCACCCAGAGCATCTGCCCAAATGGGCGCACCATACAGCAGAGTCGAATGAACAACCTCATGCAGGAGCTTTCTCCTGCTAGTCTTCGGGCCACCAATGTTGGGCAATAATCTGGCCAGCTGCTCTGCCGTCGCACCAGCCCTGGCAGCTGCCTTCTCAATGTGAACTGTGAAACGCAGCCGGCGATCCAACCAGACCCCCAGATATTTGACAGAGCTAGCGAAAGGCACCACAAATCCATCCAGCATCAACCTCGGCGCAATAAAACGTCTACGATTCCGCCTCCGCCTTCGCCTGGAGAATAAAATGGCCTGTGTTTTACGCACGGCCAACTCAAATAACGCTGTCCAGCCACCCCTTCACCCTGCGCAGAGCCTCGTTACCAATGCTCCGCAGCCCCGCAGAGGTATTAGCCGTCACTAAGACGGCAACATCGTCAGCAAAGGCAACAATCTCAGCTCCATCCGGCAAACGAACCCTCAATAACCCGTCATACAAGACATTCCACAGGGTCGGCCCCAAGACCGAGCCCTGCGGTACGCCAGACGACAACACCCGGGAATTCAGCCTGCCACCAACTGGACAGCGATACTCAAGTACTCTATTGTCCAAATAACTCTCCAACAATTTCATTAGACCCCGGGGCACACGAAAATCTCTACGCAGCGCCTTCAGTACCAAATCCCAGCGAGCCGAATTGAAGGCGTTTCGCACATCAAAGCTACCATAACCACAAGGCGCCTAGCTCTAGCAGGCCCCTCCCACGCCGAATTAACTATCTCCACAACTCGAGAGACAGCGTCCATCGTAGACCGGCCCCGCCTAAAGCCAAACTGACACCCAGACAGTGCCGTATCACCATTCTCAGTATACGCATGTAGCCTTTGGAGAATGATCCGCTCGAAAAGCTTACCGAAACCCCCCAACACACATAAAGGCCTGTATGATGAAGGGCCATCAGGTCTGCCATTCTTACGGATCAGCACCAATCTCTGCTTCTTCCAAGGGGCACAAAACACACCCTCCTCCAGGCAAGCGCCATACACGTCTAACAGCAGCCCAGGAAAATCATGCGCAACCCCAACCACAACCTCATTGGGGAACCCATCCGGTCCCGGCGCCTTGCCCATCTTCACATGTCGCAACGCCTGATCCAACTCAATCGCGGAAAGTGGAGAGACATCACCCTCAGAGGCCAAGTCAGCCTCAATCCCACCTGCCTACCTTCATGAATAGGGAAGAGGCCATCGACAACCTCCTGCAAATTAGCGGGAACATTGAGAAAAACATCCACCTCCCTCTTCCGCAGCTTCTGCCGCACAATTCTGTATGGCAACCCCCAAGGGTCCTGGTTGATCGACTCGCACAATTCATTCCAGCATCTCTCCTTGCTGCACCGAATAGCCCTGCGAAGCTCCCTTCTGGCTTCTCTATACTCTTCAGCGGGACGAACATCATTCCCAGACCTCTGCGCACGCCTCCTACAGGCCAGGCACGCACGCCGGAGGCCAGCTATCTGCTCGTTCCACCAATAGACCTGCCTTCTTCCGTGCCAATATTTCCAAATATTTTTTAGTATCAAGCGTGCCAAGGAAATTTTAATACTTTTCATGAGTATGTTGTGATACATCGTATCAACTGTCATATTTGACAGAAGACGTTAAATGATAACAAAACAAGATTCTTTGCTTCGTCAATGGGTGAAGCGATTACACAAACGTAGCGTTGCATATAAAATGTAATTTAAAAATAGATAATATATAGTCTTTCCAAACTTTTTTTCCAGATTATGTTCAAGTATTACGTGTTTATCTGTCATGGAATCAATTATAAATATGATGGGTTTTTTGGTATTGATTGATATTTTATAAACTAAAGGGTTTAATTCAAGTTTAGATATTTTTGTAGTTGTTATGTTTTTGTTGTTATGTCGGTTTGGAAGGATATAGAATTATTTAGGTGGGAAAATATGTTTTTGTGCTCGTAAGGAATCGTTAATAATTCACTAGGGAAATTGGAAACATATTTTATCTATAAATGATAATCCGTTTATAGTGTTTTCGTTAATGAAATATTTGTATTATTCAGAAGTGTCGTAAATATAATTATATATGTGACCTTGATAATATTATTTATACGTTTATAATGGCGGCGACATTTCGATGAAATTGACTATGAAACATTTTCAAATTTCTTTATAATATCCTCTAGTGGTTTTTGTAAATTTGAAGGAAAACTCTCCGTTTTGAATTATAAAATACGAGTAAAGTACATATTTTTTGCGAAACCAAGATAATTTAAATTTCAACGAAAAAAATGATACCTTTTAAAAGCGAAAAGGTCAAACCGCTGGGTTTCCATTTTATTTTTAATTTGCTCAAACGAAATCTTTACTTTTTCAATATTTTATTATGAGAAACTAATCAAGAATTTAAACATCGAATTTATACATACGTCAATTTTTTTTAATTATTTCATAACAATGGCGCAATGGATAAATCTGTCAACTATCATTTAGCGACAAAAGTTTAGTTGATTATTTATATTATTATCAGTTAATCTGTATTCTTAGTATAAAGAATCTATACCGAAATATTTCTTGTTGAAATACATTTTATCCAACTTCTAACACTTCGTCTAAAAAAAATCTATCCTAACCCAACTCAAACTTTTTTTATCAAAAGCAAAAATACAGATCCAACAATACAATTTTATTATAGTGTTTCATTCATTTTACGATTACATCACAATCGAAAATAAAACAATCAAACGTTACAAAAATAACCCCAATTAGCCCGACGCGCAAACGTCACCCATCAACCGTCAACCCAGCCAGAACGCACAAAAACACGACCAATATAAAAAACAAAAAACCACAAATAAACAAAACAAAAAAATATAAAATAAAAAAACGAGCAATATTCGACGAGAGCTTTTTCCGTATCGCGTTAATTTTTCAGCGCGAGATCTGCCGATGCCTCCGAAGCCTCCGCTTCGGCCCGCAGCGTTCATAAAACCGGCCATTACCGTAAATCGAGGGCACGCGACCGGAACGCAACGCGTTCGGCCAACAAGCGGCCCAAAGAGGCGTACGCGCGGCCATGTTCGGCGCCTTCTCCCGGAGAAAATAATAAAAACGACAAAAATACGCACCCGCGCTGCCGCAAAACGACCGCGTTATTGTCGTGGGGGTGCAAAAAAAAACAATGAAATAAACTTGCGAATTTGAATCGTATATGTGCGTTGTGTAATCGAATACGATTGCGGAATTTCAATTTTTTTTATATATAATATATTTTTTTTATATTTTATTATATTGCGTAGGCGTAAGCGTGAACGTATTAAAAAATCATCAGTCTAAAGATCTGAACATTCACGCTCAATCTAACTCTTACGCATACGCTCACTTTTACGGTTTACTCTTACGATTACGCTCATGCTCACTCTTACTCTTATGCTCACACTCAAGCTTAGGCTCATATGTACGATCATGCTCACTCTTACGCTTATATTTATGTTTACGCTTATGCTGATTTTCACTTATATTCATATGTACGCATACGCTCCCAATCACACTTGCGCCTACAATTATGCTTGTGCTTACACTCACGTTAATGCGGGTTAATGCTTATTCTCACCTTTATACTCACGCTTATGCTAACGTTCACGCTTACGATTACGCTCATGCTCACTCTAACACATATGCTCACGCTCACGCTAATGCTCACGTGTATGCTCATACTCACTCTTATGCTTACACTCACGCTCATGCTTATGCTCACTCTTATACTCACGCTTATGCCAACTTTCACGCTTACGCTCACTTGTACACTTACGTTTCCGCTTACGCTCATAATCACGCTTACGCTTGCAATCTCGCTCGTGCTCACTCTTATGTTTACGTTTACGCTTACGCTCTCTATGGAGCATCATCCTCACTACTTCATAAAAAATAAAATTTAATTCGAATTTTTTTGTATTATCTTGAATTCATAATACATATATTTCGAAAAAATATTTACATAAAAATAACATACTTTATCAAAACAACAACTCGATAAGGTTTCTCTTTTGAAACAACACCGTAAAAAAAACAAGAGTTTTAATCAACTTAAATAAAATTTCGCAACAAAGTGCTAACGGGTTTATTTTTTTTTGCGAGTCGTAGTTATTAAAATTTGTTTTTGTTCCTGAAACGGATTAGTGCACCATTTTAGCGTAATTAGAACACGCAATTGCTTTTCGAATGAACGATAAACTTTGACACGATTCATAGTAATTGAAATTTTCGATAAGCCCAAGAATTTATTGCAAATAAGTATCGGAAAATGGTCTATAAACTAATCAATCGTTTTAATAACACTATACGTTACGATGGAGAGAATTATGGACGTCTGTTTATCATTCGGCTTTATTTGAAGAACGTTCCAGAATATACGTTTACATGTACAAACAATTTACTAATCGGTTTTGCGACCTCTGTTTATGGTTTTTAAGGGCACTCGTGTGTCTCTCGAGTACCTTACGTAGTAAATGTACATAAAATTTACGACCGAAATGGACTATTTTTACATACACATGAAAAAACCTGCCTTATGAAATGAGACGTTTTCATGCAACCGTGAGAATATGCATATGTTTTCAAAATTTATTTCGCTTATATAATATTAGGTTTTCGGGAAAGTAAACCATTATTTTTAATGTTCTCGTTTTGAGTTCGGTTTAAGTTCAGGTAAAAAGAAAAAAGCAATGATTTTTTTTTAGAAAAAAACATTCGTTCCAACCCCAAAGCCAGGATTAAAACTTAGAAAGGTTTTTAATGTATCTGGTGGAGAATATAAATGGAGTTATTCACTAAAAATTAATAAAACCTGGCAAAATCTTAACTGCAGAAGTATATTTTCGACAAT
Organism: Hydropsyche tenuis; assembly: GCA_009617725.1. Taxonomy (NCBI): domain Eukaryota; kingdom Metazoa; phylum Arthropoda; class Insecta; order Trichoptera; family Hydropsychidae; genus Hydropsyche; species Hydropsyche tenuis. Next base: position 18,337 of record VTON01000197.1, on the reverse strand, counting down.
TAGATACATTGAATCAAAAGATGATGGAAAAATATGTGAATTTTTCCAAAAGAATTACCAATACGATGCACACTATCCTCATAAAACTAAAATCATCGATGTAAAAATTAAATAACTAGATTAGGAAATACTTTTTCATCTTTCGTACTAACCAAACATAACACTTTAAGATTATTACAATATTCACTGAATTAAAAAAAAATTGGTTTTATATTTTGTATCAAAATATTCTAGCTTTTATAAGAAGGGAAACAAAAAATTGCAAGATAGATGGGAAAATGTTTTAAGTAATAATGGTGATTGTATTTTGGGATAATGAAATTTTATGCTAGAAAAAAATTATTTATTAGTTTCCTGATAACATAAAATATGTACCTGAAAAAATATATTGAAGAACTCTATATAATGTTTAATAATGTATATTATTTTGATATTGAAACTTTATATATAGTTCGTTTGAGAAAATCGCAAGCTATTACAGATTTTCCGCAACGTTAGCAATTTTCCTTCCGTAGAATCTAATATGACCGCAGATTGTCAATAATGGACTTATAGCTTCGATAATGATATAATTTAACGGCACATAAGGCGATAGTTGACTATCTCTTACATTGAGGAAAATCTCACTGTGCCAGATTTTCCGAAGCATGCAAAATTAATAAACTTTATTATAAATAAAATATGCGTAACATAATAAGGAAAAAAATGAAGATGAATTCTGTATGAAAACCGTGACGTCGGGTCTCATACATTTAGTACAGAAGAAGGAAAGTTTGCATACAAATTTGACAAAATATCAGTCCCTCTTGATTAAATTTTAATATTTAAACCGTTTTTTGGCCCGGCCACGAAAATTTTCGGATCGAATCGGGAATGTAATATGCATAATCTTCTTTATCGTTTATGAGATTTCATACGGATCGTTTTTCGGAAATGTGAATCGCGAAATTGCTCGATGCGTTTTCGCAAAATATTCGTTTTGAAACGGAATATCGGAGTTTTATAGTTTCGGTATAAATTTTAGTCTTTCGATTGAAGAAGTTTTGAAAACGGTAGTTTCTCGAAGAGCGTTTCTTATCGCACGTTTTGGACACCACTGACTACGGCAAAGTTGAAAATGAAAGAAATTTCTTTTTTCCGAACGAATCTTAACTTTTCTTTGAAAAAATATTATTTTTTTATATTTGTAAAGATGCACTGTTATAATTTAAATTATATTATTTAAAAAAAAAATGCTTAGTACTTTCATATATTGGATAAAAAACTTCATATCATAAAGTCCACTAATATTATATGTATCTATAACAAAATTTTCGAAAAAAATATGATTACTTGAAAATATTATATGATTACATTGGACACTCCTATGATTATGTAACGTTTAAGCACTTTTTCATAGTGTTATTGTTAAATACCATAATCGTTAGAAAAAAAAAATTATTTCTTTTTCATACCAATGTTACGTATAATTTGAAAAATTGCTTAGTTTACGTTAGAAGCAAAAATGTTTTGCATCGTATGCAAAAAATTTATTGGAATGTCACTTTGTTGATGTTTTTCTTAATTTCCACACTCCTTCCTTTTCATCATCTTTGAAGCGTCAATAGTAAGAGTTTTTTTTTGTATTGTTCTCTATCTATTATATATAATACAAGGTAGGGATATAATTACCAGTAATGACCCAAATAACAGTTCGGTAATTTACCTGTAAATGAAATAAATAAATTTTGTGTATCGAATATTTTTGAAAAGTGTTGTTTTTCGAGAAAGTCTTTTTAGTGTCACGACTTTTCGTAATTTTTTCCTGTTTTTTACCAGATTACCACAATTAAATTTTCGGTAAATCTAACAACCCTAGTACCTTGTCTTTCTTTCTACCTATTTTGTTAGGTAGAAAGAAAGGTAATGAAAAATAATTTCGAATTTCGAATAATTAAGGCGTTTAGTTTTGAAAAACATCAATAAAGCACAATCCCTTTATATTATTTGCATGACACAAAACTATTTTTCATCATAAGCAAACTAAGCAATTCCACAAACTACACAGAAAACACCAACATCCTACAAAAGATTCACTTCAAAAAAAAATTCTTTCTACAAAAAAAAAAAACCTTATCACCCAACCTCATCTACAGACAAATTTCCCTTGACGAAACACCACTAAACCATCTCACCTTTATACAAACCCACTTCTTTGTTTACATCCGATTTTTATCCAGCTCACGAAACCCAGCTAATTAACGCGAATGCCCGGCCATTGAATACCCCGACCCGAGGCATTGCGATGTTCATTTCGCCTAATTGTCTTCGCCATTAACGAACCCATCGATCTTATCTGAAAAACCCCATGGAAAACGCACGCAGATTAATTAAATAGCCGCAAAGCCGAGTGCAGTTGCAAAAGCAGGTTCAACGACATCGGTGCATATGTGGGTCGAATCGGTCGGTTTTGGATTTGGGGTGTTTCGGGATGATCGAAAATTAATATGTGTTTGTGGGGTGGTGTTAGGGGTGGTTTTGATAGTGTTCGTTTTGTCGATGTTGATAAGTTTCGATTGGAAATTGATGTGTGGGCGAGATGTTGTTGATGGTTGAAAGTGGTTTTTAAAATGATTTGTTGGCTTTGGTTGAATTTTTTAAGTGGATTTTTTGTAAGGGTTTTGGTATGGATTGGAAATTAAGGAAATTTTGGACGGCTTTTTATATGATTAGATTAGATTCAATTAAAATTGTTCCTTTTGAATATTGATATATGGGTGAGATGTTATTAAAAATTGAAAATGATTTATTATATGATCTAGTTTTTTTGGTTTGATTAAATTTTCATAAGGGATTAAGTATGAATTGGAAATTAAAATAATTTTAGACGGCTTTTTGGTATGACCAGATTAGATTCAATTAATATTTTTTTTTTTTGAATACTTTGACATTGAAAGTATTTTGGTTTTATGCAAAACCTAATTGACTAAATATAATATAAAAATATATTTCGTTTATAAAACTACATAATTATGAAACCGTGAATCAATTGGATATTCATCGTAGTTTTTATCGTTTATCTTCAAACTTATTTGGCTTGTAAATAGGCTATTTATACCATATTTTATCTAAAACAATAGAAGAGATTTTAAAATCAATTAAACTCTCCCCCCCGTTCCCTCAGTTAGTTCTGTTTCGTCAAAATTGATTATTATTGTCGTTAGTGATATCTGCTTAATTTTCTTCAAAGTTAATCATTCAATATACTTTTTTATTTAATTAAAAACCATTATCAAAGAGCTATATTTATAATATTCAATAAAAATTGTATTATAAAATCTGCTCCACAGGCAAAAATTGCAAAATATGTCAACTAGAGAGGCCATTATTGGTAAACCAGTTTACTGGTTTACTTAAATAAACCTAATAACCTAAATAAGATTTCCGTAATTTACCAGTAAATTTTTAATATTTACTGTTAAATAAAAAAAATTTGGTTTCGAATATTTTCGAAAAACAGTGTCAGGTTGTGTAGCTGTATGGTATTTTTTTTGAAAAGTATTTTTGGTTTTACGGTTTTATTTGGTTTTTCCGTTGTTTTCAAAAATTTAATTTACCAGTAAACCGGTCATTAGTAAAAATATTACGATAAATTTATAAAATAAAAAACATTAAGGCAATTTTAGAAAATAAATACATCTAAAAGCCAGAATAATTAAATAAAGGACTTTATAAAGGATTTATGATCAGCATACAAAAAAAACAAGATAATGTTTGAATTCAAAATCCAGAAACATCACATTAAACAACTCTAACGAAATAATCCCATTATGCTACAAAATTATCAGAGATGCAATTTTCACATTCATATAATCGCGTTATCCCACTCAACCGAGCGCGAATGAAAATCTCAAACTCGCAAAAAACCACGATTTTCCAACTTTCACGTAATCAACGAACGCCAAAACTCGAACCGGATCATGTCCCGATTACGTCCGAAACAAATCCGCAAACGAACAACTAAAAAACGTCACCGAGCCCGCGCAAAGTTTGAGAAGCCCTGCGCACTTTCGCGCAAACTTTTCCAGATTCACCGCACTCGAGAGGCCGCTCCTCGTACAACAACATGCCCTTTTTTACGGCCAACATTCGGACGGAACCTTTTTTTCATTATTCGCGTACATTATGTATGAAATTGTACAGGGTGTTTCGGATGCGGGTGTACATGCGGGGTTTTGTCGGGTGAAATGTGCGTATTTGTGGAAATTTCGGGGTTTTGTGCAGTTTTGAGTTCGGAATTAAGAATTGGATGATGGAAATTGGTTTGTTTGGCGTGGTGAGGGTGACCCAGTTTCAGGTTTCAGAGACACGGTGATGGCGTGATGTGGAATATAGTAATTAATGTGTTGAACTTTGTACGTGTGTGGACATTTTTTAAATTTATTTTATGTACGGAAGGTTGTGCTGCACGATTCTGGTGTTGAAAAAATGTTCGGACGTTTTAAATGAATTCTCTGTGAACATTTTTAAATATTATTTTTATTTCTATTATTTAAATTAGGTTAGCATTAATATATGAATTATATGAATTTATTTTGATAGTCTTGAGTCAAAAAATTATATGAAAATATACAGTATGTATTATACATACAATGTACCGAATTCAATCATTTTCAATTAATTTATTGAATTTGATTTATAGTTGATTGAACTTGATTAGAAAAGGGCTGAATGTGATTTATAAACGGTTGAATTTGGGGTGTAAAACCTGTATATTATTCGAATTTTATGTAATCTAATATTCGATTATTTTTCTTTGATGGATTTGGATCCTAATATTAGGAAAAACTTAAAATAATCAGTATAAAAATTCACAAATTGATCAACAGTACTTTTCACGCTTGTATGTTATTCGAATTCCGTTTAATCTTATTTCGGTAAGTCGATTATTTTACTTTGATAAACTTGGAGCCTAATTAGGATCCAAGTTTAGGATTTGTCATTACAAACACTTGTCAATCGGATTTGTAAGTACAAACATTTAAAATAAACAGTATACAAATTAAAAAATCAATCGATTAATTAATGTCCACGCTTTTTATATCATACAAAAAAATATCCAATAAATATTTACGACCATCTGAATATTCGATTATTCCAATTTTCAATTTCAATTATTCCGAATAACAATCAACTTTTACCCCCTAAAAAAAACCCCTACATCCACACACACATCTAAAACCACTTTTCAAACACCCTACACTCACGTGCCGATTCCAATTTATTCTTTCATAATTTTAATTAACCGCGCTATCCACCGAATTCAATTTGCGGAACCGATCCCTTGTGCGCGATCATTACAATACTGAGCATTTGAATTTCGGCGCGCTTTCTAAACCCCGAGAATTCACCGCGCTGAATTCTGAATTTCTGAATTTCTGTAACTCCTCCCCCTCCGAAAGCCCCCGACTTCAATTATATCGGCCATTGTCGAGGCCCGATGTGAAAAGCGGAATATCTCGAGCGTTTCGCCCTTTTAAACGCGCTCATTATGATTTCATAAGTGCCCGTTTTCGTGTACCGCTTTTTTGCGCGGGTCCCTCCGCTTTTGGATAATAAAAAGGCGGGAATCGTCGTAGTTCCGGGTGTGTGTTTTAGTTTAATTAAAGTCTGCGGGTGTGTGTTTGTATTATAGTGGTTGTTGGATGCGGCTTTGTGTTTTGCGAGTTGGCGTACGGTCGTCGGTTTTCTTGTGGAAAAATTTTAATGGAAATTTTTTCGGAGTTTATTATATACGTGGATGGGGTTCGCTTTGTTATGGGTGAATTTTTAATTCGGGAGATTTTCTATTTTCGTGCTGGGATATTCGGGTTAAGTGGTTGATGTACGTTTATGGAGTTTTGTGAGGCTCGGGAAGAAAAACTTTAAGTAGAAAGGTAAAGTATTTGTAGTGTTCTAAAATTTATGTACGGATTCTTGCGATATTTTCGAACAAAATATATGTATAGACACAATAATCGAATATATTTTTTATTATATAAAATACAGTGATGCTCCGTTTTTACGTCATTGAAAGAACTGACAAAAAAATTAGAATGAGAGTTTCAAATATGAAAAAAAAAATTATCGAAATTATTTTTTAATGAAAAAATCATGCTAAAGAATTTTATTGAAAACATCACGAATTTGGTATATATTTTGGGGTTTATATAAGTTTTTTCGATGATATAAATAGATTTGAACTTTCGACGTAATCTTATTAACGGCAAGATCAGAAAATTATCAGAATGGGGTTAATCAAAATATAAAAACAACAAAAAAGTTACAAATTGATAAATGGTAACAAAAAACCATCAATACGTTTGAGTAAAATTTGTCAATTTCCGCGAATTCAATTAAATATTTTTATAAAATTAATTGAATTATAAATACTACAGACGTAATATATGTAAATACGTTTAAAAAAAAACGGAACTACAGAAATTGAACACAAAAAACGTGAATTCCGGGCACTTCGAAATTAATTTTACTGTACAATTATTCCTCAACTTACAATGAGGATACATTCCTGTATATGTACTAAAATGAAAATGTGAATTCCGGGCACGTAAAAACAAAGTTTCACTGTTATATGTACGCATCAAATATTTAAACAATAGCCGGTAACCCTGTACGTAATTAGTAAAGCTTTAAACAATCCAAAAAAAAAATATATATATATAAACAGAATATATTATACAGTACGATTTACTCGGTAGATACGTTCCGCGAAAACCCGCGTAAATTTAAATCGCGTAAAAAAGTGTATCCATACAAAAAGCTGAGATAGGTTCCAGGGCGAAAAAAAACGCGTAAATTGAGACATGAAGTCTATACTAAATGGAGAGATTGGTTCAGGAAATCGCATAAAAAAAGTCTAACAAAAAATAAAGTTAAATTAAAAAATAAGATTAAATATATAATTAAATTAAATAAAATCTCATCTCATAAACTTTAGCAACAGATGACACTTTTTGTAAGCGATCCAAAATTTCGATCTTTGTTTGTAATTATATGACTTTTCTCTTAACCGGCAGCTTTGTAACTTCGTTTGTTAGGCTGTATTAAAAATATGTCTTACATTAGTGAAAATATAATATACTACAAATGAGAAAAAAAAACAAACAATATGTAAGTATTTTTACCACTAGTATATAAAAAATCACGCAGGAAAGTATTGCGATACGCTTACACGACAAAAACAAACCTTATTGTCAGACTAATTAGCGAGATGCACTGCTTAAGAAAAGAGGAAACGGGAGAAGAGGGATAAACGGTCATCGATACCGACATGTGCCCGACCATTATTTTTATCTTACTAAACAATTTTTATTTTATTAAATAGATGTCATTCCGCAATATAGTAATTAATTAAAAAAATATTATTTTCTTGACCACGTTAAAGTGAAATCGCGTAAATTGACCCCGAAAATATTTTATTCAAAAAAAAAATCCATATGAATAAAACAACATCATAATCATCGAAAATCATCCAAAAAAAACCTTAACAATCAAACCGAACACCCATCAAACCACCATCCAACCCCCAAAACGTCTCAACCGCACAAAATTTCCCACACATTCAGCCCAATTTCCGCCGCACCAGTGTCGTATGCAATTTTCATTAGCGACGTCGTCGCGGGAAATTTCCAGCAGATTTGATATTCCGACCCGAGAGCTGGTCTCCAGCCGAAAACGTCCATGAAAAATTCATGCAGCTGAGCGCCGTAATGTAGGACTCCTTAAAAATAGATGCCGCGAACGGAGGCGGACAATAGGACTCGGGGGATGGGCCCCCGTGTGTGCACAATACACTTTCGGGTGTAGTACCGGCCTTATAGTTGTGTGCCGGGTCGCGTTACGTGCCCGAGTTATGGCTCTTTCGTCATTCGCTCGCCCTACGTGCTGTGTAATGTCGTCGGCTGTGTTATGGTGGTGTATAGGGTGGTTGTGAGGTTGTTGTTTGTGGGTGGGGGATCAAGGTCGATCGGATGAGGGGTTGTATGGGGATTGGGGGGTTTTTGTTTTAGGTTTGTCTGTTTTGGTTTTAATTAAGAAAATGTGTTGTTGGGATTTGGGTTTGTTGTGCTACGTTTGTGTAATCGCTTCGTTTATGGAAGAAAAAAATTGTATTTATTTTTATATGAAATTTAATAACATCTGGTGGTGTATAGGTGCCATCTAACATCATTTGATGTCTTCTGTCAAATATGACAGTTGGCGTGTCTTACGATGTGCTTATGAAATGCATTAAAATTTTATTGGCGCGCTTGATACCTACTCAGTAAAAAATATGGAAATTTTAGCACGGGAATGAAAAAAAGTTTGCCGCCACTGTTGCAAGGCTTGTCAACTGTCATATTTGACAGAAGGTGTTAATTGATGTATCTATGATGCGCCTACACTAAATGGTGCCTATATACTACCAAATGTTAAATTTCATGGATAAAGCAAGTTTCTTTGTTTCGTCCATGAACGAAGCGATTAAAAAACGTGGCGTGATTTATCAATATATTGATATACATATATCAATATATTGATATATTGATATATGTATATCAATATATAAATATACCCAACCCCCAATTTACGCGACATTCACTTTACATGATTTCACTTTTACGCTTCAAGTAAAATATATTTTTTAACAGGCTCTATTTCTGAAATACGCTTACTTTTATACTCACCGTGAATTTTCACCCTAATTTTAATTCAGTGTACTAAACACGTCTTTTTTATTTCATTTGTTTACGTCCACTGGGTTTTCCTTGTCATCTTTTATGATCTTTTAGATATTATTCTAACACTTTACGTGTCAAAAGTTTTGTCATAAAGTTAACTGTAGTCTTTATTTAAAATTAATAAAACTTTAAAAGAAAATTAACTCACAAGAAGGTGAATACTGAAATCATTGTGTTAAATAATCTTGTAGTGAAGAAACTTAATCATATTCAATTATTGACACTTTCGTTGTTTGATTTCTGAGATTGGACGAAAATGATAAGCTCGAAAATACTAAATTATTAATATTTATTTCAATTATTTTTAAGATTCTGTACAAAAAATTATATTCAACTTTAACGATCAATAACTAAAACTTAACATAAATTTTTATTATGTAATTTTCTGAAAAAATCGTGTATAATTTTAAAACTTCGATAAAAAAACCTAACAAATTCAAAAAAATTACAGCACCGAATCTGAAAGAAATTTCCATAATAAAAAAACTCATAGAAACTTTACATACAAAGCCACTACCAGTAAATATTTCGATAAACTTTTTTTAACATACTGTATACATGTTCTGTCTGTATAAAAAGCCTCTTTTTATATGTGACTCAATTTCGACGCCTTTCAAACTAATGAATCCCCCGAAGAAACTCGAGGGCGCTTTGTATGGGAGCGGTTTGCATTTTTCGATCTTACGTGTGTGAGAATCGTATAGCTTTTTTTGATGTTTTTAACGTTCGCGATGGTGAATTTGAATATTTTCAAAAAGCTAGATTGCAAAGCCGAAGTTTCGAAAACGTCCGTCGAGCGGAACATCTCATTTTCATATAAGACTTTTTACAAAGTTCTTTTTTGCTTATCTTCTTTTTAGTTTCGCAATATCCGCTCAGTTTATGAACGATTATTAAAATTTTAAGTTTATAAAAAAAAAAACTTGTTTCATAGTGAAAATTTTCAATATAAACTTTTTTATATGCTGATATTTTTCAATGAATTTTTTTATTAAAAAAAAATTAATTGAATAGAATTTTTCAGTTTGTGCTGAAACACACATTATCAAAGTTCGTGACATACGTACCGTGAAACTAATGGAACCACTCTAGTGTGAAAATTGACTCGTTAATTGGATCGTATTTCAAATTCAAAAGTTAAAAATAGCTGAAAAGCGGTACAGGCTCTCACATAAATCATATCAATATTTAAACTTATCAAAATGTGGAAATTTGGCGCGTTTTTAATTCAACTCCGCGATACAAACTAGAAGAATTTTAATCTTATTTACACGCTTTCGTATAAAGAAAACTTTTGAGTAATTTAAAAGTTATTTTTGAACCGCGTTCTCTAACGTATACAAATTCTATGTGTGCGCACAAAAGGAGTCTTATAACTTTTGCTGGCACAAAGAAGACGTTAAGCGACGGATGTTTGGGTTAGATAAATGTAACAATGAAGGGATATGTATTAAGGGCATTAAATATTCCCGTATCCTCTCTGGGGTCCTGACTCAAAATAAAGTATGGCACGTTTCGATGCTCGTACGTTTTATGGGCTGAACGTAAGGTTTGATGTGTAAGCTTTTTATGGGAAAAATAAAATCGAGGTCTCTTGATTCGGATGGGTTTTCCGGTCGTGTCAGCTGTCATATGGATGCTGGTTTTTTCATGAAATATTCTTTTGATTTATGAAAACGCGATATAGAAAGTCGACAGTTTAGTTTTGCTGATCGCCGAAGTTGAGCGATTAGAATTGAGGAATTGTGATGTTGGTTTTCAGAATTCAGATCTTGAGAGTTGCCTTATAAGGGAAAATGTCAAAACTTCTGATGATATATTGGATGGGCCTCGTCCTGCAGTGGACGTTATATAGGCTGCATATGATGATGATATATTGCGTTTTCGTTGATGAATTTTGAGATAAATTATGTAGGTGGGATATTGAAAAGTTTCGACAAAATTTTAGCCGTAATAATAACAAAAGTAGTTTGATATTTTCGTGTAAAATTTCGAAATTTTCAACATAGAATTAACTCGTGTATTTACGAAGAATAACCTGTTAACATTTTCGGGTTATATCCGAATTATAATATGTTTTACTAAGCCATTGATGTTTAATATTGTACCCGCGGGCGTGCGGCTGATGAAGTCGGGATTCGGACACAAAATTTGAATATTTATTTTTAAACATTAATATACTGAATTAAAAACAAGCAAAATCACTTTTAAAAGAAAAGGAAACATAAACATTCTAAAAATATATAGAAACTAACGATCTTGTTCATTTGAACATTTTTTCTTAAAAAAATAGTTTGAAAACGTTATCAGTTTTGACTTATTAAATGCACCGATTTTCAGCGATGAAGTTAAGCGACATATTGTGTGAAATAGAATTAGGGTGGGTTCTCACAGAGCATAAAAGTAAGTATATTTCTTGAGCCTAACCCTTATCATTTGGGGATGAATTTAAATGTGAAATTTTGGAATGGTACTTGTTACGCAATGTTTGTGTAGTCGCGTTTTATATGAAAAACGCAAAAAATCCAACGTTTTTAGTAAAACTTTATGTCATCTATTGGTGTGTTGTTTCCCTTTGTCGGTGTTATTAAAAAATTAAACGTTTGACGTCATCTGTCAAACATTACAGTTGACGTGTCTTAAGATTTCCCTGTGGAAGGCTGAGAAAGACTTGTATTACTGATACCAGAGTTTCGCAATCTGGTTAAAAAGAGCGTTGATAATCATAACCAAGGCTCGACTTTGTAAGTCATAAAAGATCTCATTCTAAAAGATGAAAGTCGGAGATTCACAAGTTGAAAAAAACATTTTTTCAACTGGTTTCAAAACAATTTTCAAAAACGCAAGATTTTTAGCGTTTTTCATGAAAAATGCGATCACACAAACGTTGCGTAACATGTTAGAGAGATTTAAAAAAATGAATAAATGACAGATGGATGAAATAAAAAATAAATGTGGATTAAATTGTATGACACTTTTTCGACATAAAAGGGGCGAAACCCCATATAAAGCGTAAAACGTGAGGCATGAAAGAGAGAAAACGAACATATTGCTAAATTTAATAACGTGATAGAGATATACATTTTCTTGTCCAGCAATAATCCTAAGACAATGTGCCGCCGTTAGGCAAAGTTCAAAATGTTACCTTCTCTAGAAAAAAATCATTCAATGTTCAAACGATTTTTTTAATCCTCTTTTTACACGGTCCCGAAATAACACGGTTCAAGAAAGATGAAACGATTACTTTTTTACACTGATTTTTCCCTTCAACACGGTATAAAAATATGTATTATTATTGAATATTTTTTGTAAAGTACATTTGGATGGAAATTCTATCCAAATACAGTGATGGAACCTGTATCCAATTTTTGTATTGTCACCATACATTTTTTTACACGGTTTTTTTTTATTTACACGGTAGTCTCTGAAACGTATCTCCTATGTAAAAATAGGATCGGGTGTAATTCAAATATTATAGATAGATATTTTAAATTATATTTTTACGTCGTAAATTTATTTTGCCGCTATTAGGCATCGCCTTATTTGCCTATGTCATCGGGAAGTCACTGTTCCTATCACAACCTTCACATTATACAGAGAGTCTTATACGATTTTTCTATGAACCTCTATCAGTGGTGTAGCTAGAGTATTGCGAGGACATATTATATGTAATTGCTCCCCCCTCCCCTTATTTCTGAATATAAATAAAAACAAAAACGTTTGAGAATTTTTTATCGAAAAAAATGCTTAAAATACGCAAGTAATCGAAAGGAATTGGAGCCGCAGGCGAAATTTTTTTTCGTTTTTCATTAACACCATGGAATGATCTAAATCAAAAATATATCAAAAAAAACTTTCGAAAATTATATGCATCTCTAATGGAATTTAAATACATATTTTTCAAACCTCGTTTTTTCGCCCCCCCTCAATTTGACGCCCGGGGATCTCTGTACCCCTTTCCCCCCTAGCGACGCCTCTGACCTCCATCTAACAACGATTCCAAAAACAAACAACAAAATCAAACAAACCAAAACACAGCCACACCAGCAACACCCGGTCAACGAACCACCAGCATTCGCACAACGTACAACGCCACGGCTTTCGGAAGGACGAGACCGCTTTCGGATAACAGCCGATGCAGTATTCATGAGGGGGCCCCGACCTGGGGACTGCGCCCCCGAAACCCCCCCCTCACCCCCCCGGCGGGGTAGGTGGCTAAATATTGATGCAGCCGCGTTCCGGCGCTCCGCTAATAATTAATTCTTCATCGCCCGGCACGTATTATTCATGGCGATTCGTCATCGCCTCGCGGGGGTGAGGGGGTGATCGATTCGGGGGGATGTTATGGTTTTAATTTGTTGTCGGGCTAATTGGGAAACGGGGGGTTAACTTTTGATCCAATTTAACTTCGGTGGTTTGAGTGCGGCTTTTTGTAGTGTTGGAGTTTTTGTTTGTGAAATTTTGTTGATGGTTTTAGTTTGTATGGTTATGGTGTTATGGAAGTTGAGCAATGTGTAGTGTGTTCAGTTGATGGATCGATTTGAAAATATTTAGTTTTTTATATTATAATTATTATTATTATTATTATTATTATTATTATTATTATTATTATTATTATTATTATTATTATTATTATAAAAAGGGTTTTAATTTTCGATAGTTTTTTTTCTTCAAAGGATATATTATAATATGATGTATTGAGAAAATAAATATATGCAACCTTGTCGAATGTATTGATCATCAAAAATTAATTTATTAATGGATATTTTTTTTTATTAATTGATTAATTTCGTTATTAACCTTACATATATGAGACTATTTGTCTTAGAATGGTTCAAATTTTAATAAAATATCTAAATTTCTGTAGTTAGTTGAAAGGTTTTATCCAGTAGTGAATATTGTATTAGTTACATAAAGGCCGTTATAAATATTAAATTTGAAAGTGACGTATCTCCATTGTTTTGGTTTTTGTTGTAAGGTTTTGTTTTTCAATATTTAAAAATACCGTTGACTTGTAACAAACTTATTTTTATTTTCCAAAGTCCTAGACATATCTAATTTAAAAGTGATAATTAAAACTTTGGATTAAGTATAACTAAAACAGCGATTTTGAAACTGAAAATTGATTACGCCACTTTCATTTATAACGAAACATGAAAAATGTTATGAGCCTCTATTACATGAAATGTTTTCGTTCATTTCATGGGGATATTATACTGTGTTGACTTTGTTAGAAACATACAAAGAGGACATCCATGATAACTTAAATCTAGGCTTAGCTCATTTTTTCAGAATAGCCATTTATGCCACTTTCATATAAAACGACTCATATGATTATGATTATTATATTTTTATTTTAAAATAAATTTCATATCAAGAGTAATTCTTCAGTGAGCAATTTGTTCGTAGTTTAAACAACTTTATCTATGATGAGCTATATAAAAAAATGTTTTCATCCCATTAATTCTATGGCACAAATAAAAAATTTTCGTATGTTTTCGCAGCGATGTTGACGTATGTAAATATTTTTTCGGTCACTAATTGGATAACGAGAGAGTAAGCAAAAACATATCGTTTAGCACATACACGCATATTCAGTATAACGCGGATTTAATTTGAACCGTACACAGATTCAATAAACACATCCCCCATAATTAATTTTCAATATCATACGAACATATTCACATGACACACCCGAAAATTTTCAACTAATTACTTTAATTATTATTTATACGCCATTTCCAATTACAAAACAACAACGTACACGTAACACGAAACGTTAACGCGTGACCACAATTGACCTTAATGAGGCGCCAAATTGACACGGACCATTTTTGACACAATAACAATAACTGATCGATTTCGTTAATGCTCACATTCAATTAAGCCTCGTTTGTGTCATTCAAACATAATCGAATATAAAAACGGGGGCGCCAAATGTTCATTCAATGGCGAAAGTTGGACGCCAATTTCGCTGTTATGGTCCGTTTCGGACGTCATCGCCCCCGGGTTTAAAGTTCGTTTTGGCGGTCTCTTATTCCGCTTTTCTGCAGTGCCGAAATGGATACCGACAAAAGAGCCGCTCCATTAGGGGTCCTTAAATGTAAAAACTCATTAGGCAGGTGAGTAGGGTCACCATCGGTGGGTTTCGAGAAAAGCGCGCGCTTTTTTGAACGAAGGTTGTCGTTTTGACTTTGTTAGTCATTGAGAATTAGTGTTTGAGTAGGGGTTTGGGGTGGGAAAATTGAATAGGTCGTTTCGACTTTTGCATCGACCAATGGGACCGCTCTGAATGGTGGTCACGTGACAAAATAGACTTTTATAAGATACGAGGGGGTACCCAAAAATAACCGAACTGATGTGTACCATGTTCTATAAGGATGGTTCTATTGAGAAAACACTAGTGTTTGGATGGTTTTTACGATTTAAAAGAGGTGAAATGTCAATTGATGACAAACCTCGCTCCGATCGTTCTTCCAGGGCTAGAACCGATGAAAATTTTGAAAAAATTCGTGAAATCATCCTGAAAGATCGATATCGGACCATTGAAGAAGTTGTGGAGTGACTTGAAGTTTAGTTCAGTGAACTTTAACGGATGATTGGGGATGAAACGAGTGGCTGCCAGATTCGAGCCAATTCGTGCCATTTTTCAACCAAAAATTACATGACCCCTATGCCCCACCCCCCTCCTAATCACCCGACATTACCCCTCTGCGAAGTTTTTTATTTCCCCGAATGAAAAGAGACATGAAAGGAAAGCGTTTTGAGGTGAAGAAAAAAACGATGGAGGCGCTGTCGGGTATCACGGAAGACGAACTTAAAAAATGTTTTGAACAATGGAATAACAGATTAGACAGTTGTATTAGTACCAGTGGAGAATACTTTTAAAGGGTTTGAAGATTTTTCGTTAAAAAATTTAATTAAATGATTAAAAAAAAATAAGTTCGGTTATATATGGATTTGCCCTCTATCAAGCTGAAAAATCTTCAAAATTTATTTAATTAGCCAAAAAAATATGATTTAATATTATCAAATGTATTAAAAATAGCGCGGTTGGTAGCCCTACAGGTGAGCGGGACTCCTGCCGCAATTACATAACCTCTCCGCTTAATGAATATACGCCCTTTTCCTTGGCGCGTTTTTTCCGACGGCCTCAGATTTATCTTCGCAATTAATTGCGGATGTAAATCACTGGCAGGGGTTCGTGTGAATAATTTCGCGGATCGAATGAAACCCGCACAATATGTTATCCGATTTAATCGGTGCGCTAATCGTGAGCGATGGATGACGGTTGCACAGGGCTGCCAATATTGAAAACTATTGAATTTTGATTCTGTTTGAAAGGGTTTTGATTGTGATTATTTTTAGAATTTTCTGGGATGGATATAAAACATCATATATATTATACTAACAATAAGTTTGTGTAATCGCTTTGTTCATGAACGAAGCAAAAAAACTTGCTTTCTCTATGAAATTTAACAATATCTGGTTGTGTATTGGCTTCATTTAGTGTAGGCGCATCATTTAACGTCTTCTGTCAAATATGACAGTTGACGTGTCTTACGTGTGTGCTACTATCGGTGTGTTCCAGTGTCTTATATGCTAGTGTCGTTTGGGCAAATGTTTGGTCACTATGAAAATTATATTGAAATTATAAAATATCGATTTTTTTCAATGTATTAAATTGAAATAATAATTTTGAAATAAAAATGCTATGGAAGTGTTATAATAGAACGAGCCGGAAATTAAAGGAAATTGGAAAAACCTTTTTTTAATTAAAACAATTCACATTAATGGATTCTAAATAGTGTCAAGTTAAAAAAAAAATTTTAGGTTCTTCGAATAATTTTTTTTTCTGTAGCCTTCAAATAATGTTTTTTTTTTTAAACATTCATTTTCATAATAGATTATGATCTAAATAAAAACACGTGTATAATATATTTGGTAAATTTAGATCATACAACAGGTTCCATGTTAGTTAAACATGAAATTTGGACACAGCGACAGTTAAACACAGTGTCAAATGAACACAATTCGCAAAAAAGTTGGAAACAACTACATATTATCATTTTTTGAACAAAACCTCTGATATTATCTTTCTATTACCTCTTTGTATACAATAGTAACTATGTTCAACAGTCGCTACGGTCACTTATCACTGTGTTTAATTTTCATTGTGTTTAATTGTCGCTGCATTAATCTGTCGTATCTTCAACTATCATGCCTTCAAGTGTCGTATGTTCATGTAAGATTACCCATACGAAAACCTTGCAAACCCATATTACAAATGGCGCCAATATGAAAATTTCATCTCAAACACACACGCAGCGTTTATTTTCATTTAATCGAAAACGTACGTCGTATAAAACGGGAATTATCGCGCTCGTCCGCGTTTGTAAATCGGGCAAATTCAAACAAACGGTGCATGCTCGCAGTTCGCCCCACACTAGGGCCGTTCGATTGCGTAATTTTGAATGTTCGCGCGCAAACTTTCGGCGGCACCCCCCCTCCCCCCCACCCCGGTTATTAATTTCAGTTTCGAGTTTTAATTCGATGCCATGATGCGGTCGTAAAACGGAAACGTAATGAAAATTTTTAATACTCGCGCGCGAAAAGCGTCGCACTCGAAACGGGCGTCGTAAGATATTTTTTTACGGGCGGTTGTAAATATTTTATTCGTCGGCAAATTTGGAAATGTCCAAAATAAAAAATTGTGTTTGTTAGATAAATATGGAAGGTTCGTACTTGTAGATAATGATGGCGCGGATTGGTTCGAATGCTCGATGTTTTTCGTCCGGCTTATTCAAATTGGTATTCATCAATTTGGCGCGAGTTAAGTCCTGTGAATTCACGTTCACATGACTTACACATTATAACTTTTATTAATTAAGATTCGATGTTTGTCTAAACTTATATAGTTATTAATATTTACTTTTACTGCACAAATTCACATGGGGTGGCACTCGAACTCAATTTGTAATATCTTAAAGGAAACTTATTTTTTATATTAATACCGTTTTATGGCCCTTAACGAATGGAGTGGTGTGGGAACCCTCTCAAAGCGTATTTTAGCTATTAAAATTTGCTTTATCACATTTGTTGCTGAGATTCACACAGGGTGACTCTCGGCTTGATTTTTATATGTTTAAAGGAAATACATTTCTACGATATTCAAATCACCTTTGTAATCCATAACGAATCGAGTGTAGGGAACACTCTCTCGAAATATATTTTTTGTTAATGAAATAATTTTATTGCCTTTGGCAAAAAGGAGAGTTCGAGAAGCATCTAGAATATTTTTTTCTCGCACCATCTCAACGAGAAGGGGTGCGAGAGTGATGCAAGCAGTATGATTTTTTGTTATGTTAAAAAACGATATAAAAAGCCATACGCCAACTCGGCGGCGTCGTCGTTCATATTTTACCATCTAACTATTCACACCTCTTCTTGTACCTTACCATTAAATAAACAATAGAAATGAACACCATTGTTTAATTGATCTCACGAACACAATCAAGATAACCTCGCTGATGCAAATCGACCACGGTGCAACCCTTTATTAGCACTATTTTCCAAGT
>VTON01000196.1:0-106364 GCA_009617725.1 Hydropsyche tenuis | reverse complement strand
CTTAATTATTATAGAAATAAAAAAAAAATCATTCAAACTTCATAAAAAAAGTTTAAAAAAAATTGAAAAAAAATTAATAAAAAAAATCAACCCACAGTTTGACATTGACATGACGCTTAAATATGGTAATAAAAAAAATCATTAAAACTTTATAAAAAAAAGTTTGAAAAAAATTGAAAAAAATAAATTAAAAAAATCAACTACACAGTTTGACATTCGTATGTTTCGGTAAATCGATAAATTTATGTAAAAAAACTATTGATAAGGATTCGATGACTTATTAATATGTACAATAGATACGGTTTTGGCATATTGAAACACTTGAATGTCTTCCTTGAAATGAAATGACAGCGACTCAATGGAAAAATCAAGATGGCGGCGTCCAAAAAATCGTAAATTTCGAGTTTTTACGCATTCAATTTCATATATTTCAATAAATACCGCACTCCCGTCCGAAATTTGAAATAGATCGTCACACAGGGATCCATAGCAAGATAAACCGCCCCTAAAATAACCCCCCACTGTGAAAAAAACCCTGAAAAAATCAAAAGGGGCGCCTAAAAATTTTCAATTAATTAATTTTTTGCGTAATTTAATTCGGCCTTTTTCGAGATTCTAAAGTACGCCAGTCACTAAAGGATTATTTTTTAAGGTATTTGAGAAAGTTTCAACGTTCTAGGTGGTTTCGTCTCAGTTTCTATAAAGGACAAACTTTAATTAAAAAAAAAGCGTCTCAGACAGACGGACTTTCAGTTTTATAATAGTATAGATATAGATAGATAGATAGATAGATATAGATAGATAGATAGATAGATGTGCTCATTTTGAAAATTCACAAGGTATTGGATTAATTTAGTGCCGAGCCGTGCTTTGCACTTTACAATATATTTTTTGAAATACATAATTTTTCATCGATCAACAATTATATCACATACACTTCACTTTTCACAAAATATGAAGTAACCAAAATCAAAAATTACACTCGACAATCATTTCTCCAGACATTTTTTTTTTTAATTTATGGATTGGCTCATTTTTTGGGCTCTGCCAATTGATTCATTAACGATTTTAAAATCTACAACTGCTTAGTAGGTATTTAAAAATAATGCATAAATCAAAAAACAATGTAAGTATGTTTAGATTTTACTACCAGCACTAGGTTTTTTGAGCGATCAGTAAATACAGATATCAATACAGATATCAATCGATGCTAGCTTATAACTGACCCGTAATACAATACAATGTTAAAAACTTTCAAAATATATCGATTTGTGACATGAAAATCAATCAACTAACATCTAAACAATATATATATATATAATACATAAAACACATACGTAGAATATAATTGAAAATAAAACTTAATAATTAACGATTATGATTTGTGTATACATAAATGTATTATACACGTATATATAAAATAAATTCATTGTAAAATATATGGCGCATTGGCCGCGAAATTGATAAAATACAAACGAAAAATGTATAAAGACAATGATAATGTAAAACTAATTATTTATGCATAATTAGTAAAAGACTAATTATAAACTGCCGTTTTGAGCACAATTGTGACTAATATACATGCAAAAATGATCGAATCGATTATATTATTTATAAAATACGTATATTGCTATTTGAATGTAAAGAAACGTGTTAGCGTCAACTGATTGATTATTGTGACAATTGTCAGTTCGTGTTGATTCAGTCATTGGAAAATCGAGTGAAAAAACGAGTATCAAATCATGAGGACAATAAGCAAAAAAATGTGCACGTTAACATTATGCATTTCATTTGAACAATAGAGACGATTGGTCTACAAAAAAATACAGTAAAAGTTTTGAAATCGTAATTATTCTTTTACATGCATAGAAAGAAGTTGAACCGAAGGTGTATTGTCTCAATTTAAACCATGTGAATATTTTCAATATTATATTTTTTAAACCTCTAGTACCCTGTCTATTTTCAAACAATCAGTTTACATTAAAATAAAGCAAATTTAATTAAAAAAATAAAATGTTATTCAAGACGGGTAAATTTTCAAAATTATAATATAGCACATTTATAAAAATATAATAGAAACCAAAACGTTGAAAAAGGTAACTTCAGTCTTATAATAATTTTACTGACATATATAATATATAATAATTAAAGAATGCGTTATAAACATATTTAAGCAGATAAAATAAATCACGTAAACATCGAATATGCTCACAATAGCGTTAATAAATTAATGATTAATTGAAACGAAAATATTCCATAATATACAAGTAAAATTTTATATTCGTCTTACACAAATCACGAATTTTTCAAACAAAAATTAATGTAAAAGACTCGTCTGAATAATGCGTAATATTTTGATACAATCAAATATTAATTAAGTACAAAAAATATATACATATATATGTTTTGCTTGAAAAATTGAATATCAGTTTTAATTATTAAAACTTTATAAAGACTCGTGGCAATTGTTTCATAATACTAACGATAAATTTTAATGAATTGTGATTGATACTGTACATGTTGAGGAATAATGCCGAAATAAAATTTTCCAATCGAAAGCACTATATTGTATATATATAATACTATTCTCACATGTATTGATTGTTATTTGTAAAGTAGCCTATATCACTTTTAATTGATTAAAGACTAATAATATATTAACTGCCGTAAAATAAGTAGCTTATTAATCATAGCTTTATTCCATTGCCATAATAGTTTACAGTTCTTAGACAAAAATATTCATGCTTAAGATTGTGATAACTGGGAATATGTATCAAAAAATTATAATATCATATTTGATTCTGCGATCAAAAAAGAATATCACGATTGTGCCACTTTTTTCAGTTAGTATGTTTAAATGCAAAAATATACATATATAAAATCTAAGTTTGTGTATCACTACACTAACAAATGGATTTGCTCGTGAAATAATTTTCACAGAATTATTATTTATTTATTTATTTATTTATTAGGTTTATTATCTAATGAATCTTTGGAATTCGATGAAAAATCATGTCTCATGATTTCTTCTTCGGCTTCTTTTGAATGATATCTGCAAAATAAATAAATATTATAACTAGGTATTGCATCGATAGCTTAGCAATAAACAAATTATCGACTCGAGATCATTTTGGGAAAGAAATAGTTTTATTAATCTAATCTTTCTCACATACATTTACTGAATGCACAACTCGTCATTTAACCCTCCGTTAAATATATATCGAAAGTGATAGATTAATTTGAAATTACCTAGATGTTATTTCCCTTAATTTGTCCCCTAGTGCACGTCTTCTGCTAACTATATCCATCATTTCTTTATTTATCATTTTCGCCACATTCAAATCTCGTTCTAGAAAAAAATAAACGATTAGTAAGAATAATAAATAAATAACGATGGTCATGATGAAAGTTTTAATTTCAGAAAATTGAAAATGTAACTAGTTAACATATATTAAAATAAAAATTAGTTAATAAGTACATGCATTTTGAACATAAAACAACGCATTATTACATTATGAGAATGAAAATTGAACTGAACATACACATGCATACATTACAGAAGCAATAAAAGTTAAATCCGCATTATTCCATTGGTGAATATTTAATGAAAGTGTTGAAAAATACTGCATTGAATGACCTCAGCTTACAATTAGTGAAAGTGAAACAGATGAGATTATAAGGGATTCGATGTATTTATTATATTTAAAGCGATTTGTATACAGCTAGATTTTTAATGTGTTTTTTCCTAATCTAATTTAATTATTTGTTTCAAAATTTAAAACCAATGCCTTTCACACAAAAGTTCACTCTCCTAAATACAATTTAAATAGTTATTAATTGTTTTCATTCATTAAAAAAGTGGAAACACATACTTGAAGGTAAAGGCTTTGTCAATTTTAGTCGTAATTCGTAATATTCGTCTTCGAGTCGGAGATCTTCAGCCAAGAATTTTTCAACCTGACGTTGAAATTGAATCATTCGCAACTGTCGCTTGAGATTTGTCAAGCGAGTCACGATTTGTCTGTTCGGATACAAATTTCTTTTTCTATGCGATGCAATTAATTCCTCGTATTGCGATTTAATTTCAAACTCTTTCACTTCCAGAGCTTTGATATTACAACGAATTTTTTTAATTCTTTCATGTCTATTGAAAAAAAATAAAAACAAAATAAAATAAAATACTAAAAATAACCGCTCGAAAGAATACAAAAATAAACTGCTGTTATTTAGCTTAATTGAAATTGGAGTATTAGCCATAAAACGTACAATGAAAGGAAAAAAAACAAAATTTGATTATGTTAACAATTTAAAGCACAAGCATCATCACAAACAAAAGTTACTGGTCACATGCAAATATTAAACCAATTAAGCCAAGTGATATCAAATTCTGACACGAGTCTTATTCAATTATTTTACGCATAATGGCATATAAAATAATTGAATAAAACAAATTTTACAATAAAGTTAGCTTATTAGTTTCTGATAAGAAACCCCAAGATGGTTTTCGATTTGATTTTTGAAAAACACACGAATAAAACTTAATTAAATACCTTTCGTAAGCTAGAAGACATGGAGGTTTCGTTTGCTCGGTTGAACCGTCCATTGGTTTTACGACCTCACCTAAATCAATTAAGAAACATAGAAATTTAATTTATATAGAAATCCAATAGATAGATATCTATCTAATGTATGTATATTTAAAAACCTGAAAATTGACCGATGTTCGTAGGCAATGGAGGTATGGGAGGAGGAGAAATGTCGTCGTCGGAATTTATGTTTGTGGAGCTTTCTTGATAACATTGTTCCTGAAAGTTTAAATCGTTTTACTGACTCAACAAAAATAATCAAAGGATAAAGCAAACGATCATATATAATAATAAACATGTCAACAAATATATGTATAACAATAAAAAGCTTGCCAAATGATATCATAACATATATTATATTCTAATTATGTATTTTGGAACTGATTGAAAAATCTTTTTTATTTTTTTTTCAATACTAGATTTCCATAAATATATAATAAAATCTATACGATTTGATGAAAAGGTTTAAAATATTATCAGGTCATCTCAAAAAAAAAAAAAATTATCTTTCAAAATGAACTGTGCCATTATGGTATGATTGTTTATGAAAAAAAATAACATTGTTTTTTTTCTCCAATATGTGCTATACCATGCAAACCTGCTACCGACAATAATCACAAAACACGATTTATCATGCCTTTTAACTCGAAAAGTGGACACACATACACACATTTACAAAGAACATGCTAATTAAATGATTCTTACTGATAGATTTGAATAGTCCAATTCATAGCATGACTGTAAATAAAAAAATACATGAGTATGACAGTTTCCAAATCGAATGACTGGTTTAAAAAAAATAATGAATACATTTAATCAAAATGTTATGTATAATATAATATAATATTTGAATTTAGTCACCATGAAATTAAAAACTATGTTTTATATTAGTTATTTTTTTTAAGTAATTTTTAAACATTTACCTTCGATTTATATTTGTCTTTCTGCAAGCGGCTCCTCTTTTCGCCTGGCAAATTACTATTTTGACCGGTAGAATCGCGAC
This sequence comes from Hydropsyche tenuis, assembly GCA_009617725.1. NCBI lineage: Eukaryota > Metazoa > Arthropoda > Insecta > Trichoptera > Hydropsychidae > Hydropsyche > Hydropsyche tenuis. The sequence continues at coordinate 100,775 of VTON01000196.1, read as the reverse complement.
GTCTGAAGAAATCTGATACAGTTTTGATAATCTTGTATTTACTTCCTTCGCTGTCTCGACTTTTGTTTTTCTTGTTAGAATTAAATGAATTGAAATCGCTCGAATATAAATTACTGTATGAAACGGATTGGTTGTTGGAAATGTCGTTATTTGAGTATGTGTCGGTTTTCCTTAAAGATTTGACATCTTGCACCAATTTTCCAGAACAATCATCTAAAGATAGTTGTCTAAATCCAGGTACGATGCCCGTTGGATGGCAAACAGGCAAATCGTAATTGTCTTTTGTCAACATTATTCTGTCAGATGATTCTTTAGAGTCGACTTTTAAATTTCTTGTTGGATTGCTACATTCTTGACGAATTGCTTGAGGCAGATCTGGTAGCGAGAATGCATCAGAGTTATTCGGATATTTCACTTTCGGTTTTCCATTAGAATGATTGAATGATAAAGTATAATCTTGTAAACACTTACTGTAACTATCATTACGTTCATCATTCAGTAATGTTAATTTTATATCCGATTTAAATAAAGTATCTTTTTTGTTGTCTTTATAGATTTCCAATTTATGATCGCTACTTGAGTTGAGCTCACTTTTAGTTTTATCATTGTTAGGTGAATAATCAGATTTTTTCCCAAAAGTTTCTGGATTAATAGAACTTCTAGATCGCCTATTCATTCGCTTTTCAGAATTGGATGTTTTGGACATTCTATCCATAACTAACTGATGTATGACATCTTTTTGTTTCACTTTCTCTTTAGATATCTCTTCTAACTTTCTGGATGTTTTGGGTGAATTACAAGACTTTTTTTGTAAGCTAGAGTCAATAGATTCTGAAATACTCTTGGACATATCGCCATCGTTGATTTTCGGATCTAGACTATCATTATTGATAGATTTTTCTTCCTTGAATGTGAGTGACAAATTGTCTGTTATTTCAGAAATATCTGTATCTTTAAGATCATAATTAACAATTGTGGTTGATATTTCTTCAAGTTTTTTAGATGGACTCCTTATGAGTGGTTGAATTATACATGTTACATAGGTAGGCTTTTCTAAATGAATAACATTTTTTGGAATAATTTGTGAGTTGTCTTCAAGTAGATTTTTTTGTTGATTTGAGGAATTAATTAATACATCGTTTTTCAAACATGTGTCATTATTCAAAACACAGGCTCCTTGTTCAATGAAATCCATTGATCTATCATTAACAGGCGAATCACAATGATGATTAACAGCTTCGATCACCAATGGTTTAGTAGAAATGGCTTCAGATAAATTCTCTGCACCATTTTCGACATACTCAAAAAATCCTCTATTCACAAGAGACTCCCTATTTTTCGAAGTTGTTAAATTTTCAATCAAACTTTCTTCCGATCCTGTATCCATAAAATCAATATCAGAATGGTCATAGGCAAGAATGTTTGAAGTTGACAAATCAGGTTTTTTCTCATTTGCCTTTCCACAGACATGTTCACTGGCATTAAAATCATTTTCTAAGAGCATATTCCATGAATTTTCAGAAGCGAGTTGTTTTCTATTGTTGCGCTGGCCAGCGGGATTTGTAATACAATCGATGTCGATTGATGAACCATCTACGGCCCAATCCAAGCCATCGTTGTCTGTGAAAAATGCTGTTATATCATTGCCAGAATCTGAATTAGGACTTACGTGGCCATCCGATTTGATCATTTCATCGACAGTCACAGGTATGAGATTATCATTACTGATCTGAGTGTTAACAGTTTCTATAACTTCATTGTTGTTGACTGACCATAAATTAGGGATTGGCTCAGGATTTTCATCTTCTGAACCAATGTATTTTCCGTCTACAATCATCAGACTGTCTAACTGCATAACCTCCCCACACGGTTTACGAATTTCGACGCGTGGAATAGCTAAACTGTCTTGATTTCCATCTTTACTAAAAGCTTCTTCGTTGGAAGAATTTGAACTTAGTAATGAATCAGATTCTATATCAGTTCCAGACTCTCCATTTTTGGTTTCTTTCCATGGAATATTTGGAACCATTATTGAGGTTTCTAAAATTGGGCTTTGACTTTCTGGATTCTTTACTGAGCTATTTTCGACTACCAATTCTTTTGATTCACTCTTGTTAACTTTCACAGCCTGATTGTCTCCATTACTGGGTGTGAAAGTAGAATTATTTGAATTATTTTTATCATCGTTAAGCGTTGAAAGAACAGTCTTTTCAGTATTGCTCTCTGTAGTTGCACTTTCTAACTTAGTATCACAAACATCACTGTTATTATTACTACTAGAATGCATACTAGATGAAAAATTGAATGTAGGTATTTTTCGCTTGGATGTATTATCATTAAAGCAAATGGTAGAAGGCAAAAGATTCATATTTGTAGGTGACAATAAACCACCATTTCGTTTTGAAGAATTTTCCAAGAAAGCTTGCATCTCCTGACTTATGTCAGCAGCGGGATTTAACAGTTTTTGACATTCTGATATATTGTTATGGAATGTCTTAAATTTGGTGTCTAATTGTGACGCAGAATCAGATTTTTGGAGACCTATGCTAGCCTGTGGACCAAGAAGATACTTTTTCTTCAATTCTAATGCACGTTTAGTAGCAATGCCACTCGTGCTTTGTGTTCTGCTCAAAAAATAATTTTCAGGATGAGAAATGAATACAGGAATTTTTGATTCAGCAGGTGACAGATTTTGCAGCTCCAAATGTATTCCCGGTTTTTCCTTTTCCTTTTTATCTGGGTTACCATTGATAATTAATTTTGTTCTGACTTTAGTAAAATCATTGAGTTTTGTATCTTTCAAATCAATTAAAGGTTTCTTTTTCTTCAATTTTGCATCACATGTTCCTCCTTGATACTTTTTATCGTTAGTAAGTCTTGAATAATTGCCACGAGTTTTGCAAACAAATTCATCATTGAATATAATAGCTGGCAGTTCACGGGTAGGTGTTGGATCGTCGTGTGCAAATTCACTATCGGTTGATACTTCAGTGGCAGAGTTTGCTCGTTCAGATGTCTCAGTGTTGGATTCTTCAGAGGCAACCTGAACGAAAAAAAAAAAATTAAAGAATTTTTCACAACATATAGTAATCAAAATGTTATTAAGTATTTAAGCATCGAAAATTGTATTTGTATCTGAAAAAAGGAATAGCATAAACGTGTGTAGATATGATATATTCATACGTCTGGAACAATTGCATGTTTTTAATCAATCGCGATATACATACATATAATATAATGTTGAATTTTTTTTCTTATAAATACATATCAGTTAATTGATTGCAAAAATAGCTTGACGTAGTAACTAATCAAATACTGAAATATTAAATAGTTAGTGAAATTCTTAAATTCAAAACCTAAATTTATGGATGAAGGAAGTATTGGAAATAACAGGACTCAGGAATAAATTTCTGAATATCGAATACAATTCATGAGTAATTGGCAGATGTTAACAGCATATTTAAGCATATTCGAATATTCTGTATAAACAAATTAAAAGCTGTCAACAACAAACTGGTTATAAAATATACATGCACCTGTCGTAAGCCATATATATATCTAAAAATCAAAAGTTATAATCGATTAATAATTTATTAAAGTATACAACGGACATGTTTGGTTAGCACGCACACTCAATTGTTACAAATTAATTGCGGGTCAAAATGAAATTACCTTACATGTCCGTTGCAACTGCCAATCATCATCCATCATTGAGAAATTATGGAAGAAAATTACTATTGACTTATCCTAAAATAAATTTATCTTCAAATATTAACACGTTGGCTATATACGTTAACCGATATATGGATAAAAATAAAACTAGTATTTTTAATGTTTCAATGCCTATTTTTTCTTTTCCTTCTTTTAGGTTTTGGTGGAGGTTGAGGCGGCAAGAGAATATCATGTTTTTGATCTTTTATTTTTTTCTTTCTGAGCGGTGCTATTGGTGTTTGCATATCACCACAAAACGAGTCTTCTTTTGACGAAGATGAATCGTTACAATAAGTTATTTCTTCATTGAAATTGTCGGCATTATGCAAAGCATTATCTTGAACATTTTTCTCTGAATTTGAAATCATGACATCGGGCAAACTATTGCGAGAATCTTCTGGTTCTTTTTTGTTAATTTCAGTATTACAAATTTGCTCAATATTATCATTTTGAATAGACTGATCGGAGTTTGTTAAAATATATGAAGGTGAAATGGAATTTTCGTTATTTTGTCGGATTACGATAATATTTGGACTGTCACGATTGATTAATTGATCTGAAAGCAGATATCCATCTTTATTATTCAGCGATTGAACAGGACTTAGCATAGATTTATTTGATTCATCTTTAATTAAAAGATTTTCACTTTCATGCACATGCGACAGAGGTAAAATTGCGCTTGAAATTTCAGAAAATTCGTAAGAATCATCAATTTTTTGGTCTTCGATATTATTTATCTGTTCAGAATCATCACATACAACATTTGATAGAGACTCTACAGAATCACTTTCATCATCGTTATTAGAAAAAGACTCTTCATTATCACTATTATAGGAATCAGAACACATATCATAAACATTATCAACTAAAGCATCTTTACGATCCAATAGTGTTAATGGTGAAATTTCTTCATCATGCAATAAAGTAATATTTTCACAAGTTAAATTATCATTATATGCGTTCAATATTAATTCACTGTTTACAGAAATATCAGAATTAGAAATAGGCAAATTTCGTTTTTCTATCAATGGATCAGAAATAATTTCACATCTATAATTTTCTTCGGAAAGGTTCGAATCAACAGAAATACCAGGCGCAGAATCAACCGACATGTTAATGCCTATGTCATTTTCAAGGATAGACTCATGAGGAGAAATTCCATCGTTAGTGACACTATCCAAAAAATTTATATTGTTCACTGACGGCTTTGAATTCTCTACCGCCATTACATTATCAATGTTTGGACACCTTTCGTTCAATACAACATCATCCTCATCATCATCATCATCATCTATTTCAGTCGAGTTATTCGAATCATCTGTGCTTAAATCATTTGATGCATCGATGTCTATGTCATTTTCAAGGATAGACTCATGAGGAGAAATTCCATCGTCAGTGACACCATTCAAAAAATTAATATTGTTCACTGATGGATTTGAATTCTCTACCGCCATTACATTATCAATGTTTAGACACCTTTCATTCAATACAACATCATCCTCATCATCCTCATCATCATCATCATCATCATCTATTTCAGTCGAGTTATTCGAATCATCTGTGCTTAAATCATTTGATGCATCAATATCTATGTCATTTTCAAGGATAGACTCTTGAGGAGAAATTCCATCGTTAGTGACACTATTCAAAAAATTAATATTGTTCACTGATGGATTTGAATTCTCTACCGCCATTACATTATCAATGTTTGGACACCTTTCATTCAATACAACATCATCCTCATCATCATCATCATCTATTTCAGTCGAGTTATTCGAATCATCTGTGCTTAAATTATTTGATGCATCAATGTCTATGTCTATGTCATTTTCAAGGATAGACTCTTGAGGAGAAATTCCATCGTTAGTGACACTATTCAAAAAATTTATATTGTTCACTGATGGATTTGAATTCTCTACTGCCATTACATTATTAATGTTTGGACACCTTTCATTCAATACAACATCAACATCATCCTCATCATCATCATCATCTATTTCAGTCGAGTTATTCGAATCATCTGTGCTTAAATCATTTGATGCATCAATGTCTATGTCATTTTCAAGGATAGACTCTTGAGGAGAAATTCCATCGTTAGTGACACTATTCAAAAAATTAATATTGTTCACTGATGGATTTGAATTCTCTACTGCCATTACATTATTAATGTTTGGACACCTTTCGTTTAATACAACATCATCATCATCATCATCATCTATTTCAGTCGAGTTATTCGAATCATGTGTCCTTAAATCATTTGATGCATCAATGTCTATGTCATTTTCAATGTCGGATTCTAGATTAGTGTCCGAATTATTATTAAGACCTTCATTTAAAATATCTATTTCGTTAAAAGTATTAATTGACAAATTAATATTATCATCGTTTTCAGAAATACTTTCTTTATCTGTTGTTATATATTCAATATTATCTTTGAAAGCAGATGGAAAATCAACATCCATATTGTCCGACAATAGTTTCGGATTTTCAGACAAAATCTTTTCATCAAGATTCATTTCATGTGATATCATTTCTTCTATTAAACGATTTGAATCTTTTGGAATAAAATTTTTACTGTCACTGTTTAATTTAATTGGGGAAATTTCGGTTTCGTTTGTGTTCTCCTTTGATACTTGGTTAGTAACACTATCTAGCACAAATTCATTAATCTCATTCGAAACACCAATTATCATTTCTCCAATCGCATTTGAATCTTCACTTACGGAATCATCAGATTCTGAATCTTCGGTAATACCCAAATCATTACAAAAAGTAATATCAATGGATGAAGTTGATTTATCAAATGCTTCTAGTTCAGAATTAGAAACATCGATAGTAGACAAATTTTTTTCCTTGTTATTTTGGGTGTCGGTTATAATTTTGGTTTCCGAATTCTTAATGTTGCAAATTTCATCAGTAATTTGAATATCATCCAAAATTTCATTATTATTTTCTCTCAGAGTAATATTATCTTTGTAAGAAACTGAAGAATCAATACTATTAAGAACGATTTCCCTTTTTTCTGTATCTACATTTGAATTGGTAGACTTAGTAGAATTATCAGATTCTAAAACATCAATAATATTGTCGAATTCTTCATATAAAGATATATCAACGGAAGCTGTCAATTCATCAAATAACTCTAAATCAGTTTTTGGTACATTAGAAATAGGAGATGTGATCACCTCAGAATCAATAATTTTGATTGTAATATGCGATTCATTTTCACCACTCAAACTATTGGTAGAAATTGCAAATTCAGTATCAAGTATATTAACATTTCCAGATTCGTACAGATTATTACTATCATTCAATAAAGTTACATCATTATCAAAATTTAAAAGATAAATGTTATCAAATTCATCTTCAAATTTCTTTGAAATACCAGAATTTATTTTTATCGAATCGTTAGTTTCTAAAATATCAGTTATTTTATCTAATTCATCACACAAAGAAATATCAAGGGTAGATGTTAATTCATCGAAAAAATTTAACTCCTCATTTGAAATTTCTGGAATAGATGGTTCTTGGGTATAAGTTTTTTCAGTTGAAATGTGTTCGATAATAGGTATTTCTAAAGGAGATGCAATATTATCAGAAAGCCTATAAGAATTAGCTTTCATTGAATCTTCGGTTTCCAAAATATCAGTCATCTTATCTAGTTCATTACATAAAGAAACATCAAGTGTTGATATTAATTCATGGGACAATCCTAGCTCATCTTTCAAAATACTTGGAACGGGAGGGTTTTGATATTCGATATAGTTTTTTTCAGCGGATAACGTTTCGATAATAGGTTCTTCAGTAACCATCTTCTCAGTGGATGCTATTTTATTAGACTTTGCTTTTGATAAATCTTTAATTTCTGAAATATCAGTGGACTTATCTAGTTTATCACATAATGAAATATCGGGGGATGATGTTGATCCATTAGATAACTCCAAATCATCGAAAATATCTTGAGTAGGAGGTTCTTGACATGTAATGTCATTTTTTTTTGGTGATAACTTTTTCATAATTGGTTTTTCAGCAGCCATTTCCTTAGGTAATACAATTTTATCAGAAAGCACAGCAAGAATCAATGTCATCAAATCTTTAGTTCCCAAATTATCAGTTATTTTATTTAAATCATCAAATAAAGGAAAATTGATGGTCGATGGTAATTCGTCGAATAAATCTAACGCACCATTTGAAATTTTCATAATTGGTTCTTCATATTCAATATCAGTTGCTTCTATCGATAATTTTTCAATAATTGGTTTTTCATTAACTATTTCTCTAGGTGGTGTAATTGTATCAGAAAGAACATCAGAATTAATTCTTGACGAATCTTCGCTTTCTGAATTATTAGTTATTTCGTTTATTTCATTACATAAAGGAATATTGGGGGTTGATGTAGATTCTTCGAATAAACCAAAATCATTTTTCGAAACTTCTGGAATAAGATGTTCATGACATTCAATATAAGTTTCTTCTGAAAACAACTGTTCGATTATGGATTTATCTACAATAATTTTTTTAGGCGGAGCAATTTCATCAAAAAGGTTATCAAAATGTGTTATAATTGAATCTTCGGTTTCCAGATTATCCGTTATTTTATCTAGTTCATCACATAAAGAAATGTCGATAGTTGATGTTAATTCATCGAATAACTCTAACTCATCCTTCGATATTTCTGTAGTTGGTTCTTCACATTCAATCACAGTTTTTTCTATTGGTAACTGTTCGAGAATTGGTTTTTCGATAGCTATGTTTTTAGATGATGAAATTTTATCAAATGGCATATCAGAATTAGTTCTGGACGCATTTTCGTTTTCAGAATAATTTGTAATTTTATCTAATTCATCAGATAAAGAAATGTCAAGACTTGATGTTAATTCGTCGAATAATTCTAACTCATCATTTGAAACTTCTGTTGTTTGTTCATTACATTCAATGTTAGTTTTTTCCATGGATAACTGATCGATAATTGGTTTTTCAGTAGCCATTTCTCTAGTTGGTGCTATTTTATCAGAAGGAACATCAGAATTAATTCTCAACAAATCTTCACATTTAGTATTAGTTATTTTATTGATTACATCACATAAAGAAATAGCGGTGGTTGATGTTGATTCATTGAATAACTCTGGCTCTTCCAAAATATCTAGAGTAGGAGGTTCTTGACATGTAATGTCATTATTTTCTGTCGATAACTTTTTCATATTTGGTTTTTCAGTAGCCATTTCTTTAGGTAATACAATTTTATCACAAAGTACGGCAAGAATCAACGTCATCAAATCTTTAGTTCCCAAATTATCAGTTATTTTAATCAAATCATCACATAAAGGAAAATTGATGGTCGATGTTAATTCATCGAATAACTCATTCGCACCATTTGAAATTTCTGTAATTGGTTCTTCACATCCAATGTCAATTTTTTCTATTGATAAATCTTCGATAATTGGTTCTTTATTAGCCATTTCTATAGGTGATAAAATATTAGAAGAACTAATTCTAGAAGAATCTTCACTTTTCGAATCATTAGTTATTTTATTTAATTTATCAGGGGTCAATGTTGATTCACTTAACCCAAATTCATGCGTTGAATGTCTTGGTAAAGGAAGTTCTCGAGATTTAATACCAGTTTCTTCTGTGAATAACTGTTCGTTTATAGATTTTTCAAAACTAATTTTTCTAGGAGGAGCAATTTCATCAAAAAGCCTATCAGAATGCGTTAACATCAAATCTTCGGTTTCCAGATCGGCTGTCATTTTGTCTAGTTCATCACTTAAAGAAATGTCGAGGGTTGACGCTAATTCATCGAATAACTCTAACTCATCCTTTGAAATTTCTGTTGATGGTTCTTCACATTCAATGAAAGTTATTTCTATTGGTAACTGTTCATTAATTGGTCTTTCGATGACTATTTCTCTAGATGGTGTTATTTTATCAGATGACATATCAGAACTAGTGCTTGACAAATCTTCACTTTCCGAATTATTAGTTATTTTATTCAATTCATTACATAATGAAATATCAGATGTAGACTTTGATTTTTCCAATAATCCTAAATTGTCTTTTGAAATTTCTGGAGTAGGTTGCTCATTACATTCAATATCGGTTGCTTCTGTGAATAACTGTTCGATTATTGATTTTTCTGCAATTATTTCTATAGGTGGTGCAATTTCATCATAATTCTGTGTCTTTAAATCTTCAATTTCCAAATTATCAATTATTACATCAAATTCATCATGTAAAGTCATATCGAGGGTTTTCGCTAATTCATCGAATAACTCTAACTCGTCGTACGAAACTTCTGCAGTTGTTTCTTCACAATCAGTTTTCAATTTTTCTATTGGTAACTGTTCGATGACTATTTCTCTAGATGGTGTTATTTTATCAGATGACATATCAGAACTAGTGCTTGACGAATCATCGCTATCCGAATTATTAGTTGTTTTATTCAATTCACTACATAATGAAATATCAGGTGTAGATGTTGATTTTTCCAATAATCCCAAATCGTCCTTTGAAATTTCTAGAGTAGGTTGTTCATTACATTCAATATCGGTTGCTTCTGTGAATAACTGTTCGATTGTTGATTTTTCTGCAATTATTTCTTTAGATGATGCTATTTCATAACAAAGGTTATCAAAATTTGTTATCATTAAATTTTCAGTTTCCAAATTATCAGTCATCTTATCTGGTTCATCACATAAAGAAATGTCAAGAGTTGATGTTAATTCATCAAATAATGTTAACTCATCATTCGAAATATCTGTAGTCGGTTCATCACGTTCAATGTCAGTTTTTTCTATCGATAATTGTTCAATAACTGGCTTTTCATTAACTATTTCTTTAGGTGGTGTAATTTTATCAGAAGGGATGTCAGAATTTATTCTTGACGAACCATTATTTATTTTATTGATTTCATTATGTACAGAAATATCGGGGGTTGATGTTGATTCATTGGATAATCCTGGCTCATCCAAAATATCTAGAGTAGAAGGTTCTAGACATGTAATGTCATTATTTTCTGTTGATACACTTTTAAAATTTGATGTTTCAGTAGCAATTTCCTTAGGTAATACAATTTTATCAGAAAGCACAGCAAGGATCAATGTCATCAAATCTTTAGTTCCCAAATAATCAGTTATTTTATTAAAATCATCACATAAAGGAAAATTAATAGTTGATGTAAATTCATTGAATAATGCACCATTTGAAATTTCTGTAATTGGTTCTTCACATTTAATGTTAGTTTTTTCTATCGATAACTGTTCGATAATTGGTTTTTTGTTAGCTATTTCTCTAGGTGGTGTTATTTTATCAGAAAGCACAACAGAATTAATTCTCGACAAATCTTCACTTTCTGAATCATTAGTTATTTTATTTAGTTTATCAGGGGTTGATGTTGATTCACTTAATAACCCAAATTCATCCGTTGAAGCTCTTGGAATTGGAAGTTCTTGAGATTTGATACCAGTTTCTTCTGTGAATAACTGTTCGATTATTGAGTTTTCAGTAGCTATTTCCATAAGAAGTGCAATTTCATCAGGAAGTAAATTAGAATTCATTGTCTTCAAATTTTCAGTTATTAAATCTAATTTATCATTTAAGGTATTGAGGGTTGATGTTAATTCATCGACTAGCTCTAAATCGCTTTTTGAAATTTCCGTAGTAGATTCTTGACAGTCAATAATTGATTTTTCTGTCGACAATTTTTCTTTAAGTTGTTTTTCAATAGCTGTTTCTCCAGGCGGTGTAATTTTATCAGAAGGCACATTTGAATTAGTTTTGTTCAAATCGTTAATTTTTAAATTATCAGTCTTTTTATCTAATTCATGACACAATGAAATACCGTTAGATGTTAATACATTGGATAACTCTAACTCATCTTTTGAAACTTTTCGAGTAGGAGTTTTTTGAGATTCAATGCCAATTTTTTCTGCCGATACTTTTTCGATAATTGGTTTTTTTGTCATTATTTGTTTGGGTGGTACAATTTCATTAGAAGGCACCTTAACTCCTACGGAAATTTTTCGAGTTTTAACAGGTTCTACCGGTTTGGTGGGAAAATATTTATCCGGTATGGTAAATCTGTTAATAGTTGAACTTAATCCATGTATCGCAAGTTTTGCAGTATTTTCTGGACCTTTATCAAATGAAATTTTTCTTTTGAGAACAGTGTCAGAAACAGTATTTTCACATTTCGCCGTGGGAATTTGTGTATTAACCACACTTTTTTTCCTCTCTGGAATTGTAGTGTTTTTCAAATCGCTTTTAATCCTAAAAACTGGCTTTAGTCTACTTTGATCAATTGAGGTAACTGGTGCTTTTTTATTATCTGGTTTAGGTTGTGAAATTTTTGATTTATTAAATGTACTCTGAGGAAAATACTTTAAAACATCTTTTAGTTTTTCATCATTTTCAACCCTTTTTTTAGAATTTGCCGGTTTTGGTTTTACAAGATTTTCATTCAAACGAATGTTTGAATTACTAGATGTCTTATGATCAGTTTTTTGATTAGCTTCAAATGAATTTTGATTATTTACAACATTGTCGCCCGAAATAGGTTTACGTAAATCTATTATTAAATTGTCAAAACTCAAAGTATCATCACAAGAATCAAAATCATCACTATCAATACTATCGCTGTTCTGTGACAAATTTAAATCCTTCAACGAAGATTTTTCTTCTTCGTTTATTTCCATACACGCATTGCAATAAAGGTCATCATCGGAATTATTATTCATATTGTTTTCAATCAAAACATTAGTATTAGAATCATAACAATTAAAGGTCGGTTCAAAATTGACACTTAATGAATGAGAATGTTTTATATCTAAAAGACACTGTGAAGAAATAACCTCGGTATCAGTGGGGAAACTGGAAAGAGGAGGTGCACATATTGCGACTTCTTGACGTCTTTGTTCCCGTGCTACTCGTTGTTCTGATCCTTCTGTTCCAGAGCCACCTTCTTCGTCTGAAAAATCCAAATTAAACATTGTATTAAATTACCAAATGTAAAACTGAAAATGTATAAAAAATATGTAGAGAATTATATTACCTCCACTAGAATATTCATGATTACATCCATCACTGCTGCTGTTAGAGTAGTCACCATCATCATTAGAATCATCTGAAAATATAAAAATATACAGATTTCAATTTAAGTTAATTAAAAAAAATATTATTTATGCACCAGTATGAATATGAATAAAAAATAAAATAAAATCACCAGACATATCATCATCCTCGTCAGTCTCATCTTGTTCATCATCTACAGCCTCTGTATAATCTCCCGCATCAGATGAACTATCATCACAATCATCATTATCACTGTAAAAAAAATCATTAGTATAATATATAATATAAATAGATATATAAAAGCATAAAAACATTTTTTCCAGATGTGAAATGAACCTGGATTCATTGTCAATGGCTAAAGAGTTTCCAAAATTAATATCACTCCATTCGTCTTCATCCATTTCATTATAATGTTCCTCTGAAAGTGTTGGATCGTGAGTTTGATTTTCTAATTCTATACGTTCAGGTGTTTCATCTGTGAACATAATGACGGTCAGCTAAATCATTAAACTAATGAAATCAAAATATATTCAAGTCACAATTTAAACCTCTGTTAAGAATTTGAACAGGAGTTTTCATATCTATCGTTGAATCGGGAACTTCAACAGACGGATGATCTTTCTTATCTTTCGGTTGCATTTTCGACATAATGCTACTGGCACTTTTCGATAGTTTACCCATCATACCATAATGATTGTTGCAGAAGAAGTTATGCCCAAATTTACCGTCTCGGTCATATGTGTAAGAACTAAAAAAAATAAATTAAAATTGTTAATTGTTCAAAAATACGAAAAAATTATAAGATTAACTCACCCAATTTTTAATGGAAGCAAACAATGATGACATTTAAAACATGTTTTATGAAATGTAAGATTATCTTCAGGATTGATCTTTTCCATTAGATAAACTTTCTTTTTGCATGCATAACATATATCTAATTTACTGTGGGTAACTTTTACTGGTTTAACATTCTGAAATTCAAAAAATAAATAAATATGAAATAATTTAGCCAAGGCTGCGATGGAATCATAATAAAAGCATTTTTTCTTACATTATTAACTTTAGGAACAGATGGTACTTCCTCATCATTAGGTTTTTTAGCAAATTGTCCGGCTAAACTAGCGACTTTATTTTTTCCTCGTTCACCAGTCTCTAATACGTTACCTTCCTTTAATTGCCGATCTAATTGTTTCAACGAGGAATCAATATTATGGAATTTACCATCGCAAGATTCTTGCCGTTCTATTCCGTGTCCCACAATTTTAGTTTGTCTAGCTAAGAACTGTAAAATTGAATAACAATATTTAGAAAAAACAAATTTCATCGTGAATCTATTTATATCAATGAAAATCAATATTATAAAAACCTGCTCTTTATCCCATTTAGGGACTTTTTCTTTGCCATGAGCTGGCGGTCTTCCCAATTGGTTTTCTTGAATTTTTCCTTCTAATTGCTTAATATGCCAATCAGAAGATTCTATTTTACCAATTGCTCGAAGAAGATCTTTCGGTTTTTTGTTAGCCACCACTGAATTTCCATCTACAAATTGGTCTTCAATATGTTTGATTCTAGATGAAAATTCTCCTCCTAGAGAGCTTTTTTGGACAGGAACTGCACCACGTTCGTTTTCCTTTAAAATAATATACAGGCAAATTAAAATAAAATAAAATATCGAAAGGAATCTAAATATTCTGAAAAATAATAATTAACCAAGAAATCGTTACAATTAAATTAAAATATTATTATAATACACAATATAATAATTCTGCAAAAGCGTTAAATACATACAAAACAACATGCATATTATTCTTAAAATTCAATTTTTTTTTTCTAAAATAATTTAATATTAGTTAAACTTGGGTTCACTTTATAAATATTACATGCTGTTCGATAACACATTTGAATTATTTTCTTGCAATAGGGTTTCAGTATTACATAAATATTTACTATCATCACATATTAGTTTCTGTCAAATTGAAGATCATAAAATTTCAGGGCTAGTTTAAGCAAACCAGGGAAAGTAAAATGATTAACGAAACGTAAACACATCAAGAAGCCACTCAAATCCTTATAATATGCATCCTTACAGGATATAGCAACTTCTCCAAATCTTTTACACGCGATTTAAATTCAGGCGCATTTTGTCTGTATGAAGATATATCATAATCCTCATCGACACAAAATGAAGACATTGGCTTATCATTAGATTCCAGCATTTTAAGACTTTTTGCTTCTAAATGAGCCATTAAACTCGATCTAGCAAATTCTTTCTTTTTTTGTACTTCACTGTGCTTTTTTTCTCTCAATTTTTTCATACGTTCAACCTAAATGTATACATTTTTAATTTTTCAAAAATAATTAAATATTGTACCGTTCAAATAAATCATCCATTTAAATTTTCATTTAAAATTAATAACGATTCTACACTTACAATACTTTGACCGTGGTATCTGGAAGAACTCCTTCGTTTGCGTGGTTTCTTCTGACTACTAACATTTTCAGAGTCAGACGTCCTATGAAGTGGTGTTGCACCGGATCGAGAATTGGCATCTTAAATCGAATGCGAATATTGAATGACAAACTATTATATATTTTAGGTTTATTGATAAACTTTATCTTACGAATATTATTGAGAGTTGGTTCTCGGTTAGTCGAATTTCTAGGTGTGCTCGATCTTTTTTTATCGGGTTCAGGGGAGCCCTATAACACAAAAGAAATCATCAATCGCAATAAATGGGGGAAAAAATCTGAATTTCTAAATCTAATAATTACAGTTTTAACATGACGATGAGATGACGGGATTTCACCCCTAAACAAATAATAAATTTGGGAAAGGTAAGTCAGGACCATTGTTCGATCAGCGCTTTCACTTTTCTCAACAGTGTCCGGAATATTAGTTAAAGGTGGAATACCTAAAATAATAAAACGTTAGAAGAATCAATCGCTTGTTTAATTGTTAAATATCTAAAATGTAAATTTTAGTTTTATTACCGTATTCTTTTTCAAATATGTCGAAAGCTAATTTCAAATTTCCATTTGAATTATTCGTGTCTAGCACATTTAAATCGATCAAATCAGATCGATATCTACAAAGAACGGCACAAAGAATAAGGCCATTTTTAAATGGAGACATAATATCTTCCAAATCAATGTTGTAAATTGATATTTGCTTTCTGAGCCATGCAAGTAATGTATCCGGATGCACTTGAGAATCTATAACATTTTGTAAATAAATTAAGAAAATTAACAAAAAACTATTACTTTACTAAATTTAGAGACAAATTTAACCTCTCTTCCTTTTCTTTGAATGAACATGAGTTGATGTCAATTCTAATAAATCAATATTTTGTTTGGACGCTGGATCATCTGTGTCAAAAAATCCAACAACTTGATGTGGCAAAACAGCATTCTTATTCAAATGGCGATAACGTGTTGACGGATCTACTGTGTAATGGGAGAAATCTGGTGACACATTTTGTGGAGTAGTTTGAGCTGAAATTTTTAGAAATAAATACCATTATAAAAAATTCACTATAACGGTCTGTTCATACGACGACGAAGAAGCTACTACAGGCCAAATAATGCATCACAGATGACGCAATCGGTTGCAGGCGGTATGACTCTCTTTAATTTTTATCATTCTCTTTCCCAGTCATGACATGTTGTTTTGCCAGTTGCAGCTACTTTGTCGTGGTATGTTTGGGCCTAAAAAGTCTATTATTTGTTACCTAATAATCTATATATAGATTCTCTTTCAGCTAGAACGGTCAATGGATGTACACCCATTGCCCATGATCTCAAAGCCCAACAAGCATCTTGTGCAGATAGAAAACCTCGAGCACATCCAGAGCCTGTGGGCCAAAATGGTTCCAACAAGCCATCTCCAACAAGACATACTAACAACTTATGACCCAGTCTTTCAATTGCTCGACTGGCATTTTCAGCGGCATACATTGATGTAAAGTCAAAAACAGCGACATCTGGTTGACCATAATGATTAACAGCAAATTCCAACTTGGATAATTCGAAATTTGTTGAATAATAAGCGGCATCCAGAGCGTATGCTCTTAGTGCGTCATAATTAATATTATCTCTGGATAGCAGACTTGTTGTTTCAGAATAGTCCTGATAAATAATTCAACATAAAAAAATTCAGATATATTTAACTATAATACTTTGAATATATTTATTGTTTTAGTTTCAAAATAGATATAGTTATAATTTTAATAAGCGCAGCAAAATATATAACATTTATGACAGGAAGTAATATTTCAAATTGCAGTGTTTTGAACACAAAATGAAAATTTAAAAAAAATCGCCAGCTTAATTAATATACATATAATCAATCAATAATTATTCAGATAATATTAGTATAATTAAACTATGTACAATTACAAATTAAAATATTCGCTGAGTGAATGAATGCATAAATGAAAAGCTTTAATCAAATACATTTTGAATAATTTACCTTTTTCAAAACATTTCTATGCAATAAACTTTGTTTCTTTGCTGTCATAACAAAATAATGCGTTTCTCCTTTATAATATACCAAATTTTCTAAGTCAATAAAAAACTGTTTATTTAAATCGAGAAAAAATTTCTGCTTAAAGATGAAAGCTGTACCACTTATTTCTGGAACCTGAAAATTATTTTCATTGAAATTCGAAAGAACTGAATATTAACTCAAAACATTAATTGATCTTCAATCAATAATTTATATATCAAATATTGGGAAAAAAATCTTACAGCAGCTTCTTCTTTTGTATGTTTGTTTATGAAATTAGCTGTAATTGCTATTGCTAGTTTTCCCCGAAATTCTTTCCTTTTAAAGCCTTGCAAAGTATTTCTTTTTCCATCGGCTCCTATTAAAATATCAAACTCATAATTCGAAACAGGATGATCTTGAGGTGTTACAGATGCTCTCCAGCCGAATCCTTGAAAAGGATACCATATTTAATACAAATACAACATCGACAATAACAATTAAATTGAATTTTTCAATATTGTTTACTTTCAGTTCCAGTTTCTCTAGGTTCAATAATGTCTTCAAATCCAACACCTTCATGTAATTCTACTCCTAATATTAAAGCAACCTTCAAAAGTATGAACTGCAGTTGTCTGATGCTAATATGATCTATAGATCCTGCACAAAATTTGCCAAAAAATTTCTTCGCTCCTAAATTACGTAAATCTTGTATCACACATGGCCATAAATGTACAATATTATTTCTTGTCATACGATCACGTTTTTCGATAACCACCTAAAAAGAATAAGTATAATATAATATAATATTAAAATTAAATAATTAATTAGATACTTTCATAATGATAATTTCACTTACAACTTTAGCACCTAAAAACTGAGCATCAATGGCAGTTCTTAAGCCACAGGGACCACCGCCAATAATTAATACTCGACAATTAGCACATGTTCTTCCTCTATTATAAATCTTGGAATTAGAACGTGCGTCAAGTTTCTTAAAAACAGCTTGAGCTCTCCAGGATTTAGCTAATTTCGACTAACAAAACACAAAAATTAACAAAATTTTACTTTTAGCGATAAATACAACCTAATGAAATACACTTACTTTTAATTTTGTATAAAATTCAGGCATAATAGTAGGTTTCAATTTTAATATTCGACACATTTCTCTAAATAAGCTCAAAATTTTTCCCATCGTAGATGCGGCACAAAAATTTTCAAAAATTTGTGAAGCAAGAGCTTCTTCATTTTGCCCGGTGTTAGCGACGTGGGCGTCCATGGTGCCATCCATGAATTTTATATCTTGCACAACTGCAACATTCAAATTTAACATTGAAAAATTTCTGTTTTATATTTTTTTCCACTTATAAAGACACAAAAACTCACAAATAACCAATAACACTTGTTATGAAGTCAACATATCATCAGTCACTAGCACCACAGCATTGTGATGATGTTCTGTAAAGAAAAAAATGGATAGTAAATAATAATATTCTTATTTAATAATACTAAAAAATATATTAGGCAATATGAAAATTGTAATTTCAATCAATTAATTAATATAGTGTGATGCTGGTTGAATTCGTATTTATAATAATTTTTTTTATATAAATTTGAAACTCTATGGTTTAAAAAAAAACATACCAAGTGTTCTATTTACTGATTTTTTCTGCTTTAAAACTTTTGAAGAAATAAAATGATTTAAATAAATAAACCGCCATTGTATAATATTATACAATTGCGATGCATTGTATTGATTTCTGTGGACACTTGATTGAAAAAACAAAAATCACAAATTTTCAATGATCATATTTTATCAATTTTCATATATCAATTTTCAATGATCAAAAAACATCGCAAAATTTTCATTTAATAACTATCCTCCATATAATAATAGCGCTATTCTGTCTGTCTGTGTGTGTGTGTGTGTGTGTGTGTGTGTGTGTGTGTGTGTGTGTGTGGTGGGTGGTGTGTGTGTGTGTGTGTGTGTGTGTGTGTGTGCACTATTCGAAATTGGAAATTTTTGTTTTTTATTTGAATTTGAATTATAAATATTTTTTTTACATTTGGATTTAAGTAATTTTTATTTTGATTATTATATTAGGGGTACCGGAAAAAATCCATTTTTTTAAACATAATAAAAATTTATTCATATATATTTACGGGCATATAGTAATTATAAAATATAATCGCCATAATTATTTAGAACTATCTGCCATCTATTAGGCAGCTTTTCGATCCCTTTTTTGTAAAATATGGAAGGTTTTGATGCAAAATATGAATTTAAATGGTTTTCTAAATTTTTCCCCCTGTTGACTTTTTTTCCCTTAGTGAGTGCTCCAAGAACATAAACAAATAAAAATCTGATAGCGCGAGATCTGGTGAACAAGGAAGATGATTTTGAACTTCGAAATTTAATTCGGCAATTTTCCCACATTAAAAAAAATGTAAAGCATCTAGCATAGTACCTCCTGGTCCTGGGTGATGTGGAAATCTATGCTTTATTAGATAAATTAATATTAAATTAAAATAAATATTGTAATATCTACAAAATATTCTATAATATTTTATATAATAAATTAAATAAAAATTTCACATTTTCAACTATATTCAACGGGTAAATATACTGTCATTATATTGTATTTTCAAAATTTTTCCTCAAATCACGCGTGCGATGTTATAACATCGGGCCTACCGCTCGTAATTATATATTGGCCTAATCCGAATCGTACCATTGTAGCATAATAATACTTTTTTCAATTTTTAAATCGTGTCAAAGTGAAAAAAAAACAGTGTAAAAAAATTATCAGTAATTTCTCTTGAACCGTGTTATTTCGAAACCGCATAAAAAGAGTTCTAGGTGTATTTCAAAACGAAATAAATAATAGTTCAGATTATCCGTACGACCCCTCCATACATAAAATCATAATCACCGTCAGTGGCGTAACTAGGGTACTGTGCGCCCGGGAAAAATTATATAATTGGCGCCTCCCCCCCCCCTCTTATTTTCGAATATAAATAAAAACAAAAAAGTTTGAGATTTTTTATTGAAAAAAAAGTGCTTAAAACAAAATACTGATCACATATCGTTGTAAGTAATTGAAGGAAATTGGCACCGCAGGCGAAATATTTTTTCGTTTTTCATTGATACACTATGGAATGATCTAAAATCAAAAATATATTTTGAAAAAACTTGCGAAAATTATATGCATTTCTCATAATGGCATTTAAATATATATTTTTCGAACTTCGTTTTTTCGCCCCTCTTACAATTAGTTTGACACCCGGGGGTCTCAATACCCACTTGCCCCCCCCTAGCTACGCCTCTGATCACCGTTCACGAAAATAACCCGTTTTACAAAATACGATTCTTAAAAAATACACATACAAAAATAATGAATGGCATGTGGCACTCGGGGGGAGGTCTTCCGTGATCTATTATTGTGAGGACACATGGCCCCGGATAATAAGTCAGAATCTAAAAATTTCCCTTCGAACTCCATCAATCGAACGATGCTCAAACCGAAAATAGAAAACGAAATGGAAAGAGTCCATTCATGCGAGCGAAATATGCATGCGTACAGGTGACAGTGAATGGGTGCGGTTTTTCGACAATGGCTTTTCGTTTCCAAAACATTCGGCTTTACACGGTTCACCGACGACACGAGCCTATCGTAGTTCGTTTATTATATTGCACTTGACGAAAAATGGACTTCGGACGAAAATGTTTCGAGAGAAAGTGAAATCGTTCGATATCAATCACCTGACAATGAGAGTGCAATCTTCGCTCGCTTTGTGTTGGATATTTCGAATCTAATCGTATGTGGCTTGTATGTATATGTTACAGTTAAAGTGTATTTGCCAGTTAAAATATATTTTATCTAACCTACGTAGTTATTTCATCTGACACAATGGAAATATAATTTAACTGGTCAGGATCAGATAAAGTGTATTATAGCTAACGAATTGTAAGCCAGGGTTGCCAACGCCACTTGCAAACCGTTTCGAATGACAGCCGCACATGTTTACTTCGGTTTCTATCATTTATATCACCCTCTTTTCAAGAAACTAATTATCATAGTTAAAGGGAAAGGCACAGAAATTTCGTTTGTCCACTAATAAGAGTCACTAAACGTCACTTGTATAGGTTCAAAACTAACGTTTTTGTGATGAATGCATTGTTGAGATTATTGTATTACTAAAACCTTTTCAATATTCAGGTATAGGAGTAAAATATACACGCTATTTAATACAAATACTCATTTGAAAAATCTGAACTGTCAAAACTCATCTGTCAAATTGAAAATACACTTTAACTAGGGAGCACCAGTTAAATTGTATTTTCGTCTGTTGAAATATATCTGAACTAGATAATGTGTATTCAAATACAAATTATCTAAAACGTCAGACAAAATATATTTTAACTAAAGATACACTTTGACTGTAACATATACAACAGTCATCTATCGGATTTAATTTTGGAAAGAAACACGGTAAACTATTATATTATTTGATTCAGCAATTTTTATTGATTTATAAAGTAGACATGTTGAGGATAATTATAGAATACTAGCGGCTTGTCCCCGGTGTTGCTTGGGACTTTGTGAAAATAAATTATGACTGATTGTAATTATTGTCATAATTAATGGCGACACCGGCACATTTTATATTATATAGGGTGTTCGTAAAGTATGAGTGCAGTTTAAAAGCACTCACTCACTAAAGTGCACTCATCCTTTTCGAACAACTATAATTTGTATGGCGATCGATATAAAAAACTGAAAAAAATTGAAATGCGAAATTGATATTAAAAAACTGAAAGCTTGTATAGCTTTTCCGGATTTCAAAACACATTGTTCCCAAATTTAGTGAAGATTCGTCTATCGGTTTCGGAGTTTATTGGATACATACATACATACAACGTTTGAATTTTATATATATTATATTATAGCCCTTTTGATCAAATTTCTAAGTCAGATGGCTCAATTTCAACAATAACGCGTTGGATTTTTATATTTTCAATCCAGGAATTGTTTGTGGTTTGTTAGCATAGACTTTGGACTTAACAAAATACCAGAAGGAAAAATTGCATAGTGTCAAGTCAATGTCAGCATTTCTGGAAATCACACATCCAGGAAAACATTTTAATAAATCGATGGTTTCTTTTGCTGTATGCTGTATGGTATGTGGCACCGTCTTGTTAAAACCACAGTTTTTCAAAGTTCATATCGTCCAATTGATCCCACAAAAAGTTCGATATCATATCACTATATCGTACCCCATTTTAACCAAATTCATTCTAAAAAAAAATTCCAATTACATATGTGCTTTAACAATGTGTAACGACATAGGTATTGCTTTTTTTTAAAGCTATCAATTTTTAGTAATCTCAATGAATACAGAAGACAAATATCAAACAATAAGATTACCTACAAAAATATTAAAAAATGATGGACCACCTATACAAAATAACATTCGAAAATGGATTCGTTAAATCGTCAACAGGTATATGAATGGAATAAACCGACTTAATAAAGAAAACTTCATCTATTAAAGGGACAAAGCGGAAAACGTTATTTTTCCGTTTGTATCGCGTGTCGAACGAGAGTGAAACGATTCATACGAATGGAAAAAAAAGCCTTTTTCGTGTGTAAGATTTGTATTCGATAAGAGTTGCGGGTTCGAAAAAGCTAGGGGTCGGGGTCGAGGTCGAGGTCGATCCGCATCGATTAGACAGCATTTCTTTGCGGATTATGAATTTCGAAAATCAATTGGTGCCTCGAATTCTAAATACTATTGTAATTACTCTATTGTACTAAAGTTAATTCTCACTGTAGGAAAAGTCACCTTCATCAACGATAAAACAACTTATAAGTAGCCATCTGCTTGTTGACCCTACCGCTCATCGCTTAGCTTTGATGTATTCGACAAGGATGATCTCAATGATAACGCGAAAATAAATTATATTTAAATAATAAGATCATATTGCAGCTGCTCTGTCTGTAAAATGCAATTTTTTTCAATCCAAATTTATTCAAATGATCAATGATTCGACAGTAAAAATTACAAAAAAAAATATTTATTATCTTTAAAATGAGAATTATGAAGTTTTGTTCATTAAATATAATATTGAACTTTGAGATTCTGGAAAGGATCTATTTTGAAATAATAAGATAAATTACTTTTTTTTTTAAATATAATGCGCGAATTGTCATTTGAGGGTGAAATTCGCAAATGTCAAGTCGAAACATTCAACCGCTGTAATCTAAAAAGGTTACCGAAGTACTGCTTCAACGCAAAAAAAGTTATCTAGAATATTTTAGAAAAGTGAAGAATACTCGAAAGTTATATATCGAGATATGATTACCCCCACTTTCGTACGTATCAAGTAGTCGACATTTTTCGATAATCAATTCTCAACGTTATGAACTTTTCTCGATTGATCTAGATTTATGACAGATCTAACGTTAACCAATCGATATGAGACAATAGAATAGTGACGGTGCGTTTGATACTTGAAAATTTTTGATTTACACGAAAAAAATGACGTGATCTTTTGTTTCGACATACAATCATCAACGAATCATACACATTATATTATACAGGTATGCAAAATTGACTTTTTTGAAAACTCTTTGTTCGAAAGGTATCTAAATTAGGTAATTTTGGGGTGCTGAGTTCGAATATGGTATTTGTTTTTTTCTATCACGTAAGGTTTTCACATTTTACTACATATTTTTGATCAAGTAAAGTAGATACCGAAAGCAAGAATTTTTATAATAGCGGCTTGGTATTTGGATAGCATTTATTAAGATTTCTAAAAAACCGTACGTGATAGATTTTTTAAATTATTTTTCCGTTAATTTGTACTTCGAAATCTATAAGAAACCATTATTCAATTTCAGAAAGTGTTACCCATGCATACCTATGTTATTATTAAATAGTGAGTTCATAAAGTATTGAATATTTTAACATAAAAAAATTAATTATTTTGTTGATGATTCAGAACACACCACATCTGTTCTATTTTGTATAATCAGTGTCGGATTTATTTTACTAGAGCCTTGAAGCGCCAAAAAATTTTTGAGGGCCTTGTTACATATAAACATATAAATATACAGGACCGGGTTTTAAACCTATCCTACCCTTCTTTCCCTCAATTAAACATGAAATTTGGAAAAAAGATTCATAAAATAAAGGAAAAATGAGCGGTTTTAGAAAATAAAATTTGCGTTTGTGCAAAAAACGCCTTTTTTATTCAGAAAATAATTCGAATATCATGAAATCTATTGTATTGATACATAAAAACTATAATATAATAAGACCGAAGGAGTCGAAACCAACCATTACATATCAATAATAAACGATAAGTAGCCTGTGATGCTACTTTTTTTCAATTTAAATGATTACTATGTAATAGGGGGAGGGGGGATAGGTGTACAACGCATTATCAGATCGAACTCATAGAAAAGATAACGTAGAATAAACGAAGTACCTACACATATACAATCCCGACACGAGAATAGAAACGACCGTTGGAAAAATAAAAAGGGGACTCGGAAACAAACCAGGAACTGGACGAGCTCTGAAGAACGAAGTGCCGACGTCAAGACAGGCGGAAGTCTGAATTTATAATGGTCGGTCGGTAATGATCTGCAGCACCATCATCGGAACACAAACATGCAGAATCGGCGATATGTATATGAACTACACCAGGGATCCATAACCCGCGGGCCACGGGCCACACACAGCCCGCCGACTAAATACGAAATATTCAAATTGTTAAACCAATTTTCACTTCTCGTAAAAAACTATTATATTTTCCATTTCAAATCTCCGTCGTCAATGAATCATCGACTAGTAAAAAAAAAAGGTATGTGAAAAGGGAGATTTTTTTATCTTTTTTGGATCTAAAAATGTTTTCAAGCTTTTTATTAATTTCACCCACTGACGCATGAAAGACACCACGCGAGTAGCGGAGGGTTTAATATAATATAACCCGTTTTTGTAATAATATTTTATACAATCAACATTTTTAATCATCATAAAATTTTGAAATTACCATTGCGACCCGCGAACGATCGAAAAACACGGAAATCGACCCACCTCACAAAAAGGTTGCGAACCACACGTACATATCGCCAATTTATCTCGAGTCGACACGTTGACCCCCGCAAGAACGAAAACGTACCTACTAGGGCTTGCATTACCGGTTTATCGGTTTACCGGTAAATAGCCAAAAACGGACCATCGGTAATTACCGGTAAATTGGAAAATTTACTGGTAATTACTGGAAACGATTTTATCACGAATTAAGGGCAAATACAGGCATATTATAACGAAAAAAAATGGAAAGGGCGTTTTTATGGGTGTGAGTGGTGTAACTATGGTTTGCGAACCGGGGTAGGTGGTAATTATTAACTTTAATTTCAGCACTGAAAGTCGCATCATATAAAATATATGTACCTATGGATTTATGAAATTATCCATCTATAACGTATTTGAAAATATTTAGGTTTCAATCAAGGATACTTTTTTTAGTAAATGTAGTCACATATAGTTATACTTTTATCATCTAATCTATATACGTACATACATTTTTTTTATTTACCGGTAAGTAACCGGTGAACCGATAATGGCAAAAATTATTTACTGTTAATTATTTATCGGTAATTGAAATTTGACGGTAAATTGCAAGCCCTAGTACTTATAATACACCGAGCCCTCGACTTTTCACCGAACATCGAAACAACACAACTAGGGCTTGCAATTTACCATCAAATTTGAATTACCGGTAAATTAAAAAAATAGACGTATGTAGATTGGGATGATTAAAGTATAACTGTATATGGCTATCTTTACTAAAAACAGTATCCTTAATTGAGACCTAAATATTTTCAAACACGTCATAGATGAATAGTGTCAAATAAATCTATACATATATTTTATGTGATTTTCAGTACTGTTACCAAAATAAATTATTACCACCCCCCTCCCCCAGGTTCGAAAAACCATAGTGGCGCCCCCACACTCATAAAAGCGCTCTTTCAATTTTTCGCAATTTTCGTTATAATACGCCTATATCTGTCCTTAATTCGCGATAAAATCGTTTCCGGTAATTGCCGATAAATTTTACAATTTACCAGTAATTACCGATGGTACGCTTTTGGCTATTAACCGGTAAACCGGTAATGCAAGCCCTAGTACCTACACCGAGCCCTCGACTTTTCACCGAACATCAAAACGACACAACACCGAAACCCGAACCGAAACCCAACAGCGACTCGGTTCGGCCATTTAGAACCCAAGACGGCAGAACATACACACACATTGTGCGAAAGTTCGGCGAGTGGGCGTGTACGAAAATAGCGCGAAACGCGGAGGAGTGCATATTTAAGCGATGGTCTGTCCGTGTTGCCGATGTTTTCGAACTCGGTGACTGTGTTCGCGCTTTTTTGCTGTGTTTTTCCGATTAGGTGTGAACTAGATTTGTTGATGTTGCTTGTGTGTTTATATACTTGATTCAAACTTGTACACTCACAATTAGAGGTGTACTTAGGCACGAAGGTGAAGAGATCGCCGGGGGTTTAAATACGTATTAAAAATACGTGTGTTTATTTTAAAGATGGACTCCATCTTTATATGTTCTTAAATTAAATGGGGAGGTGCCCGTTATAAAGGTGTCTCAAAATAGACGACAGAAGTAATTTTGATAGAAAACATAGATTTTTAATTAAAAATTGTAATTTTTTTCATTGATTCACACAGTATACAGTATAGGGTTAAGTGTGGAATAGCATATCAGGTAAATGGCTTTACTGGAATATACGCATTTTTTCGTTGAAATTTTCCACGACTTTCTCGCGTAAATGTAGCTGAATTTCATTGATATAGCGCTCAATTTCCTCATTCAAGGTATGGGGGGTCGTGAGCTTTTTAGCATAAACCTTAGACTTCAAAAACTCCCCTTAACTCCCAAAAACTTATCATTATAAGATTGAATTCAGTGTGTAAAAGCTGTATGAAAATGAAGAATAGTTTGTATACAAATGAACTTATTTTTTTAATTTCGATAAATTTCTCATGGTTGAATTTGATTTATATAAAGTTAAATTTAAAGTGTAAAATCCATATACACGGCAAAACATGAGAGCAGTTCGATTAACGAAAAGATAAACCGATTCTCCATCGCACAGCATGAACTCTGATGGATTTCGCCGATATCGAATCTCCTCGATGTGCGCACACACCCGTGAAAATCCGAGGAAATTGCCGTTCATGTGCGATGAATTCAGATTAATGAATTCTAATTATCGCATAAGCACGCGGGGTGAACTCAATATAGACGTCTACAGTCTGCGGATCGGTTTAGGTCAGGTGATTGAGGCTGCTCGTGTGTGGACGCCCATCATGGAAGTACACGTGGAAATTTTTACGATCGAAATATCTCGAAATAAAAGTGAACATACAAACATATTCTTAAAGTCAAGTTAATAAAAAGCTTGAAATAAGACGGTCGTTTGTGCTTTCGAATTGGCATTCAGGATACTTTCGTGTTAGTTCATATGTCATCATCACTATCGATTCGTTGTGAGTCCACTGCAGGACAAGGTCCCCTGTCAAATGTTGGGGATCTAAGATATATGCCTTATCTGTATTCTGTATAATATATAGATCGTAAATTTATATTAGAGGTGTATTCGAGTGTATTATTTTGGAATTCTTTAACGAATACTTCCACTTTGCTTTTAAAAAACTGAGCGTAGGGAGTTGGGCGAATGCCGCATGTTTCACAATCAGTCAAAAATCTGAAAATGATTAATATTTACCGTTAGGTTAGTTTTTTAGACGTATACAGGACGTATCTCATTGATTCAGAGTGAATGAGTGAACCCAATCCTCTTTTTACACGGGGGATACGTTCCAGAGATTAAATAAAAAAATAAAAAAGGTATGATTACCATATAAAAATTGAGGATAGGCCCCATCAGTATATTCGGATAAAACTTCCATCCAAATTTACTTAATAACAAGTTAATAAAAAGCTTGAAAAAATGTGTAATGTGAAAAAATTTCGCCATGTAAAATCATCAAAAAACATTGAAAATTTTTATTTAATAATTATAATTACATACATATAATTATAACAGCGTACTGGCCTGCACCGAATCTTACCATTGTGGCATTAATACATTTTATTTTTATTTTTATACCGCGTTAAAGTGAAAAAACCGTGTAGAAAATATCGGTTCTTCTTCCTTGAACCGAGTTAATTCGGAACCGTGTAAAAGGAGGATTATATTATCAAGACTATTATATTATTTTAATTACAATTTAAACTCATCATTATAAGTGAAAAAAATTATAGAATTTAAACAGTTTAAGTAAACTTTTCAATTTCACTACAAATCAGCGATTAGCAGCTGACAATTTGTATTAGCTTTATTTGCACCACTCTAATGCGAAAGTAACAAATATAATATTCTTTAATATACAAAGTATAATATACTAGTCGCATTAGAGTGGTGCAAATGAAGCTAATACAAATTGTGATAATACTGAGAATTTTCCATTATGTGATCTGCGTTAAATAACTGATTGCGTGTTTTCGCCTTCTTTACAATAAATACGACCCGTGTTTATCGATTAGCTCCAATATTATTTTCAGGTCTGAAAATGAGCGTGTTTACAAAACACATACGCACAGAGAGGATGACGGTTCCGATATATAATACTAAGGGGGTGAAATTGTGAGTCACAATCGCACAAACCAAAAAGCGTTTGGCAAGTGTCGCTAGAGTTGCTAATTTTGGAAACATACAGCAAATAGCCGCAAATAAAAAAGTGCAATGAATAATCGGGCTGTTATGATTTGAATCCCACTGCGGTACAAATCGTCACGTCCAGCATTTCAGTTGAATTCGAAACAATCACGTGCCAAACCGACCAATGTCCGGCAAATATTTTTCCAACAACCGCAAAAACGGCATTGCGAATTTACGCATGGAAAGAAAAAACAACAATTGCGCATTATCGGAAAAACATTACATAATGGATACCTGCCAATGTGTCGATTGCAGTGCATCACCTGTTTATTTTCATCGCTTGGACATGACAACTCTTATGTACACGAACGATTCACATATTCAGCGGAACATAGCACACATTATGTATATGATATTATATGGCACCGCGTAAATCAGGGGATACCTGATATTTGAAAAATACGAAACAAAGCATCGATCGGCGCACGTGGGAGTTCCAGCGGACCACAACAAAAGACAAATCCGTCACCCGAAACCCTTTCAGACGTGTCAAAAGCACTTCGAGAGCACAAAGCCGACGTGGACATCTTCTGAAAAAACCTAGACGAGGATGAAACGTTTTTGTCCCTTTGTTCGACCCCTGACCTCCCGAGAAATCGAGACGGGTAATAAACCCCGTGTTCCAGACGAGCCGATCGATCCCGCCTTCTACGCCGTTCGTGTTTTTTTTTTCATTTTATTTCATTTGCACATATGTACATGTATTAGAATATGCGTTTGCGAATATGGAAATATGTATTGTGTGTTAAAGGTCGTTCATTGACGGCGCGTCGACGGTGTGGGTTCTTCTGAAACGTTACACTGATGCGATTCGATTGAAAATGGCGGGTTTACGAGGTGATGAAATTATCAGGTGCTGTGGGTGGTGTTCGCGTTACGAAAATTCTTGGATGTCACTCGATTATGAGGACTAGTGATATTCGAGAAAATAGACGATTATGAACAGTTCGATTAATTCTAACCGATTGTATTCATTAAATGGATATAAATAATCGATCAACATCTACACAACTAGAAGTTTGCGTGGTGATGTTTTAAAATAATCAAAAAATTGTAACTATTATAGATAGTTCAAAAACGACATTTTTTTAATTAAATATAGCCTCTAAAAAAGTAAACGGTCAAAAGTTGTTCTTTTTCAATATTTTTTACGGGTTATAGAGAAACCTTTGCAGATTAAAATGAGTATACATATGATATTAAGCAACGGATAAAAATAATTAGTGTTTTCTATTTCAGTGAAAGATCAATTATTAAAAATTAAAATTAAAAATTAATTGAAAATGAGTGACGAGATTCCATTTTGATTCAAAGAGTACATCAACAAACAAAATTGCTTATTTTGAGGTATTTATGTAAAATGCCAGGGAAACACATCAGCATCAATTGCATCCCCAAAAATATACTATTTCAATAATTGCTCTTTCACTGGAAGATAAAACGCCAATGAGTATTGATCATTGCTAGATATCATATGTACCCATTTTAATTACCAAAAGATGTTCTACAACCTGTGAAAGAAGAAAATGAACAAGTTATGACTTTTTCAAACCCTAGTCTTTCGGTGACTACCCTAATATGTATTGATCATACGTTTCTAAGAAAGTCGTTTATTTGTGTCGATGTATTAGGGAAAATGTGTTTTTTTTTTTGTATTAATAAACTTCAAAGACAAATTTGATAATATTACATTTTATTGTTTTTTTTTAGATTCGATGACACATTTTATACTATTTATTATCTTTAGATTCGTTAATCTCGGCGATATATTGATATACAATATATATTTATACGGATTCGAATTGCGACTCGCGATTGCCAAATCTAAAGTTGATATCGACCGTCATCAGCAGTACCTACATAAATTATTTTATGAATCACCAAAACAATCTTATTCTAATTCATTTACGATATGGTTTATTTTGTAATTAACTGGAATCGCAATTTGTTTTTTTTTTTTTTTTTTTTTTTTTCGTAACGCATAAAGCGACCGCAACCACAAATTTTTATCAGTTATACAAAAAAATACACGTCCTATTAATTTAATTAATTTATAACGACGTTTAAAAAGAATACGTTAAACGTTAAATTTTATTGTAAAAAAAAAACTAGCAATATTAAACGTTAATTCACTTTGTCTCGATTCATATCCATATATGGAAATAATGATTGAACGATATGTAACAAAAATAGGCAGATATTTCAGATATACTGTTTGATATTTACAGAATTATCAGGTACATGAAAAAAAAGACAAACACTACTATAAAAAAACACAAATATTCGAAACAATATTGAAAAATAATAAGTGTGAACAGATCGAGATAACTATTATCAGTAAATTCGGCGAAAATTTTTCATAGCAATGAGCCTGTACGTAGAAACTCCAAATAGAATATTATTCGCACATCGAAAATGAAACTGAATTGAAATTAGTTAGTTTTAGAAATCGATAGTTAACGAAAATCGAAAGAATGTTTATACTATTCGTTTTTAACTCGAAACGAGTATAATTATGGACTAACCAGAAGATTAACTCCGGGATCGTCAGTTGGTAAATTTAAATGTAAACAGTGTCATAAATTTGTCTACAACCTAGAACTAACTTCACGACAGTAACTTATTCCAGATACCTTCTTACACTGTGTAAATATCACAATTATATTTTATTGAATCACGAAAAATATGCATATTATTACTGACAATTTAAAATATTTAAATCTTCGTAAAAATATGTTATTGGAAGAAAAATGGTACGAAACACCAAGTTAAAAATAAACATTTTTTTATATATATTACATTTTTTTTCAATTAGCAGATTGTATTATTGTTTAACGTTCAGCAATTATTTTATTAGATTTACTAATTACATCATTTTTAAGAATATCATCGACAATTAAATACACACGAAAGAAAAAAAATCCAAAGCAAAATTGTAGTCACAGTTTATTAAATGAAAATTCAAATTGACAGATTTCCACATTCCAAAAAGAACCAGAAATTATAAGAATCAGAGTGCTATAAAAAAACGCTATGATCCGACTGTGGACAAAAGCAGCGGTATTAAAATGAAGTTAAGCAGCAAGTGGCGCGGTTTATACTTGGAAGTATGCAGTGTTATCTCGATGTAGATCATTTATAATAACAAGATATTAAAACTCTACTCTCCAAGAGTTATCATTAAATTAGTTAGATTTGTGATAGTAAAAAAAATATTTAATCATATTCATAATTCATCCTTATCAGACGGAATTGATTAAAAATAGAAATGTCAAACTATGGATTCGTACATGTGTGCAGGGCAGCCAACTTAATAATTTGCGACGCTAATCGTCACCTTTACCGAGTTACCTCCCCCTTATTATAATACCGATTCCGTTGCTATATTACAACCGTATTACAGGAGAGTCGTTCAAACTCGACAATTGTGAACGGGAACGGAACATTGCATATTCGAAATACACATTGAGAGCACGAAGAAGCGCGCTCAGAACGAAAATAATGTCCGCGTCGTCCCGATCGGATATTTCTGGCATTCCTGGAATAACGCACCCGGGTTCGCTTTCAATGTGCATGTGTGAAAACTCACTTTTCTAATTGTGAGAGAAAGAGGAAATTTCATGTTCATGTCGTTGACGAAAATTCGCGTTTTATGTTTCGAGGGTTTTCGGATATGCATTTCGCTATCGAATTTGCGGTGTCTTTAAATACGAAAGCGTTGTGTCACTTATTGCTGAAAATATAATCGAACGATAAAACAATCACGAAGAGTTTGAAAATTAATCAAAGTCGTCATCGGGTACAGTGGTGGATCTACTTATAGGCGGTGGAGGTTATCGCTTCAGGGCCCCTACCATTTAAAAATAATAATTTTTAATGAATTATTATAATTTTTCTATATCAATCCAATGGACATTATGAAATTTGTATCACTTTCTGAAGAAAAATAGGGTACGTATGCAGAAAGGTAAATTTTATTTGCTGAAATTTCCCATTTGTTCTTTATTTTATGAAACCAAATATACATACAATCTATCAATAATAACTAATAATATTTTCCCCTTTTTTAAAGTTCAAATGATTAGTGTGTAATAGAAGGGAGGTTTAGGTTTAGAATCCTACCCTGTATGTTTATAAATGTAATGGGGCCGTCAAAAATTTTTGACGCCTCAAGTCCCATATGAAGTAAATCCGCCACTGATCAGATAAGGAAAACTATAAAAAATTCAATGATCGACTTTTCTTTAAAAAAATTTAACGATTTAAACATTTTAAATGCAGAATAGAAATAATAAATGAAAATCAAATCGGCGGATTAGCTAGATACGATAAGATGCAATAAATGAATCACCTGATAAAAACCGATACTGAAATATTCCATTCGATCGATCGCATGCAGTATCGAATTGTATTATACATGAAAGTGAATGTTTCCATAATTTCGAACAGTTTTGCACAAAAGGCTATAACAACGGACACGTCTTCGAAACATGGAACCGAATTTTCGATTCCGACGCACGTTCGGAGATAAAATCGATTATTTGTCATGACGAGTTTTGTACTTGGCAGATAGCGCGATGCGTAAAAAAGGTAGCGTGCATCGTTAAAAAAGAACAAAGGAAAGGTTAAAGAACTACACCTATCCCTCGATTTACAGGTATATAGGTTCCTGAGAAAAACGTGTAAATCAAAATTGTATATTTTTTAATGTAAAACCGTGTAAATCGAAAAGTACAGAAAAAACGCATAATTTGGTTGTTTTTTCAAGCTTTTTATTAACTTAGGTTAGGTTAGGTTAATGTTAGTCCGAAATCCTAATTTTAATAAGAAATTTATAAAAATGTTTAATATCATGGTCGACATATCGTTTTGAGGTTACACTTGTAACGTCAAACTACGACGTAATGACAAACGTGCGGGTACGCACCTCGTTGTTTACCTAACAGTGGCTCTTCTATTTTAGTTAGTGATAGAATTCAGTGTTAAAATTATTAATGTTGTTATTATTATTGATTTTTTTTTTAAACCGTGTAAAACAAGTACCGTGTAAATCGAGGGATAGTTCTTTAACCTGACAATCGTCCGCAGACGCCATTCAGAATATCGCATTGAACCGATATTAAAATGTGATGCGGTTCCGATTTGGGATTTGTGATTCCGCGTTTGTGTTTTTCACTTTTGAGCGGCCCTGTATATATGTAAGAGGAGTGCACGCAGAGACAATTGGACGAGGTTGGCGTAGGTCGCCGACCCACAGACACGTAGGTCGTGTTTTTGCACTTGCTGTACATTTGTGTGAGGTTTGGAATCGAATTTTCTCATATTTAGCTTGGCGTCTGCCAAGTGTCCAATGAGGAAGGTGTTCATATTTAATGGAGATAGGGCTGGTATTCACCGGTAAATAGCCAAAACCGGCAATTACCGAAAACGATTTTGGACAGATATGTATAGGCATATTATAACGAAAGATTATCGCTGAAAAAATTTCAAACGGTGCTTTTATGAGTGTGAGAGCCGCCACTATGGTTTTGCGAACCTGGAGAAGGGAGGGGGTGGTTTCAGCACTGAAAATCACATCATATAAAATATATGTATGGATTTATGACATTATTCATTTATAAAATGTTTGAAAATATTTAGATCTCAATCAAGGCTACTGTAGTTTTTAGTGAATGTAGCCATATTCAGTTATACTTTTATCATAAATCTATTTTTTTATTTGCCGGTAATGGGAAAAATAATTTACCGCTTACCGGTATTTGAAATTTGACGGTAAATTGCAAGCCCTAAATGGAGAGCGCGGTCATGAGACGGGTCATGGGCGGGTTCTGGACCCTACATTTAATTTTTAAAATATATTGTAATTATGACAATTATGTCATACGAATTGTGAATAAATTCTTTAAACGCCTTGAATTTGCAAGAATTTGCCCTATTGTATGAATTTAAAATCTCTATTTGCGCGATTTTAGTTTAGGAACCTATCTCATGTTTTTATGTGTTCATAGTAATTTTTACTAGCGCGTAAATCGGGGGATGGATGTATTTGTACCGCATATATTTTAAAAATATTTTGACATTTGTTTTGACCCCCCCCCATGAAAGAAAATCCTGACTATGACCGTAGGGGAACTTATGGAAGATTGTGCCCGCCATGAAACCAGCAACAGCTAATTAACTGATTGTGAGAACGTCGTTGAAAGGAAACGCATTCAAGTGCTAAATCATCTCGCTTGTTGTTCACGATTCAACCTACACAAGTAAATATTTATTAAATCGCAAGTGATCGAATCCGCTCAGATAATACATGCATAGGAACGATTCGCGGAGAAATCAAAAAGCGAATAATTTGCGGTTATTGCTGTTCTGTTACATACTACTCGTTCGAAATATTATATATCCCCATACAATCGACCAACGGGGTCAAGTTCTCGATAAAATTTTCCCGAGTGTGGTTAGACAATATCGCCAGATATTAACGGTACATTTTTGAACAAAATCGTTTCCAATATTAAATCGCAGATGAAGATGCATAATGTTGCATTGTTGATTTCGCTCACGTAATACCGTGAAACGAACGTTAATAAGTATTCAAAACATGGTTATAGGCTACACGGTGTTTATTGAAAACGAATCGTGAACTTCGCGTACAACTAAAACAATAACATACGTCGCTTTTAAACGTGTATGTGTTTGTCAACGATCTTTACCTCGTTCAACTTCGTTTGCAGTCCCGACGAAGTTGAGCATCAAGTGGCATGGTCTGTCTATGGACACATGTATTACCTTAATCGAGAGTTACTTATCCCTTAATATGAACGATAAGGAAAAATACCCTAACTTGAAACAAATATCGGAAGCATCTTTGCTCTCCAGTGTACACAACTTGTGTACTCTGATTATGATGATGAAATTCATTATATTATATGTATGCACTTATGCATCTGAGATGTGAATTTTATGCGGTGCATGCAATTTTAGTAGTGAATTTATAATTTAATGGCATATGAAGTGGTGTACACAAAATAATCGATCGAACATTAAAATATGCAAAAAGTTGCATACAATGAGGACTGCAATATGTGAAAAGTAATAATTCTCATATTGAATACGAAATTAGAATGCTATTAAATATGGTATAATATAATGATTTTCAACCGAATTATAATACGAAATGTGCGAGGTTTTACACAATGCTTTATTGACAGCACCACGAATAAACGAACAAATAAAATTCAGAAGAAACACAGTACAATAACTAACAAAGTTTAAAAGTTGCATTATACTGTTACTCAGGTTGGTCGCTGAAAGACTGAAGAGCTTGAAAAAATCATAACTAGTACATTTTATTTTTTATAGGTTATTAAAGAGCATCTTTTGGAGATTAAAATGGATGCATATGATGTCCAGCAATTATCGACACTCATCGGGGTTTTCTATTCCAGTGAAGGAATAATTATTGAAAAAGTATATCGAATAGTATATTTTAGGGATGCAATTGATGCTGTTGTGTTTTCCTGGCATTTTTTTACCCCCAAAATCAACAATTTTGTTTGTTGACGTATTATACTTGTTGGATCAAAATGGACCTCGCCACTCATTTTCAATCAATATTGCATACATTTTTTTTAATTTTCAAACCCGAGTCTTTCAAAATATAGAGCCAAACTATATAATAATCTTAAACTTCGTTAGTTATTGTACTCTGTTTTTTGCGAATTTTATTCGTTCGTGATACAATCAATAAAGCATCGTGCAAAACCTCGCACATAGATTTTGTTTGAACAAAGAATTCGATTAAAAAAAAAAGCGATCTTCAATGGTAACATGAAAAGTGACGGACTTCCTTGAAGTTTCATACTTGTGATAACCACATAGGAAGCAATAGCATCCGTCCAAGCGGAGAGAAACAGTCAGCAACGGATGTTAACGTTAATGTTAATTTTAATGTTAATTGGGCGATCAGTGTGCCAGGTACAGCTACCGGTGGATATATATTGTCGAGCACGACACCACACGTTGTCGATACTTTTCGTGGCCTTTCGAATCATTTACTACCTAGAAATCATATTAGATAACTGTGAGTGAACTGGAATTCGGTTAATTTGTGCTCGAAATATAATAACAAAATCCGTATGTGGAGCGCCGCACTGCGGACGTACAAATGTGAGTGCATATGTACTCTTTTTTTCGCAATCCATGAAAACAGCATCCGCATTTAAAAATATACACATTCGGACAATAAAAAATGTAAAAGAAGCATATTATTATACTAAACCGTTTCATATTTAGAGATGAAGTGTTTGTTGTTAAGCGATAAGCACCGCGGTTAGTGAATGGAAAAACTATATTGATCGTGAAACCGTTTGGTAAAGAATAATTTTTATTTCCGATGATATACTGATAAGTTTTAATCAACTATCAGTATATCATTAGTATTTTATCTACCGCATGAAACGACGATCACATTAGAAAATCTTATTATATTCTGTAAAGTTGACAAATCATCGGAAAATTGGCACAAATACATTATAGAAACGAGTTATTTAATTATGCACAATGGAAAAATCGTACACGATTTCAATGTTGATTAACGAAAATGACTCAGAAAAGCAAAATTGTTCGTGTACATAAATAAATATTCCAATAATAATGCTAATTAGTTCATGTAATTCTATCGAGAAGAAACCTATTGTTCGATCGAGGTCATAACAAGGATCAACGAATTGATACAAATTGTCCTAAAACGCGGTTTTACTAAATCGTAATATATTTACTGTACTTCAAAAGCTGATGAGAGACGATGACAAATTACAAATTCACGTATTGTATTACACATATAGTGCCATGCATGTGTGTGTGCAAGTATAATAAAAATAACTAGGGCGTTTTCTGGTTATAAAGAGAACGCATGAGTAATTGAAATAGTTATTGCTGTGTGAAAAATGGCCAACGTGTTTCGATCAGATGCGAATGGGATTTTTTTACTCTCGGAACATCGTTAGAAACGATACAGATATCGGTAGGTCAAAACTTCCTATGTATTACATACCCATCTTTCGATTTACGCGTAGATGCGATAA
The DNA here is from genome assembly GCA_009617725.1 of Hydropsyche tenuis. Lineage (NCBI taxonomy): Eukaryota > Metazoa > Arthropoda > Insecta > Trichoptera > Hydropsychidae > Hydropsyche > Hydropsyche tenuis. The sequence goes on along the minus strand of VTON01000196.1, from coordinate 62,604 downwards.
ACCGCGTAAAAAAAGGCTATGAACCTATACAAAAAAATATGAAATAGGTTCCAAAGTCAAAATCGCGTACATAGAGTCATCAATACTAAATAGGGAGATTAGTTCCGGAAAATACGCGCAAAATATATTTAAAAAATGCAAAATTCATATACGAATTTATTTAGTAATTAGTATCTACATATGCACACATATATGAATCATTCCTTAAAACAAAAAATGATAGTCATTCATCCTCGTTTTCGTATCTGTATTCTGAATTTTAAAACGTTTTTTTTTCTATTTCGCTGGTTCAAAATCACTTTTATCGTCATCACTTGAAATAATCGATTCTTCGATTTTGAATGAAAATCGCAGGAGACAAAACGATCGCACGGGCGAGAAGATTGACCCTAGTGACGAAGTATAATATTCTCATAATACATTAGGCAATGCGATTTTTCTGCGAAGAAAACTCATATCATGAAAAAATAAAGAAAAAGCGTGAAAAAACTGAAACACAGCGACGAAAAGTTTCACACGAAACACTCTTTGTCCGAAGCGTATATTTTAACATTGAAATAAAAAGCAAAGTCGCAAAAGGTGCGACTCCTTTTAAGTATCATGAGCCAACGTGGTCAGTTTTTTTCATTATATTTATTCAACTCGAATCGAAAAAGGCGATACGCACAAGACAAAGAAAAACGTAGCCGTGACGGAAATCGTTGAAATATCATTATATATTATATTATATATCGATCGTAGTATATTGTATGACTAACGAAATATTTAAAACAAAAGATTTATACGACTAACGACTTACAATTAGTGACTGTCAAAATATCGGTTAAAAAGGCGACATTCTCACAAAACAATCTCACAATTGATTAAACGAAAAGTACAACAGTAATAAGATCAAACACTTTGATGAAAATCTTCCGAACGATCAAACATAAATTACCTTTTGTAGATGATCACCGGAGCGAGGAAATCTACATTTACGAAAAAAAAAATTATACGAAAATCGAAGCAGGTTTTCGAAATTTAAAACGGTGCGTTACGAACGACCTGTATTGGAAAACGTGCATAATAATTATGTTATACCACAAATATTTATTAGTACGCGGCTCACGATGGACGTATAAGAATGTATGGATGCGATTCGATCGGAAGTCTAGCCGTTTTTTTATGGTGTTGATGATAAAAGGGGGGTGGCTTTCAAGAACATGAATACCACCCCGCCATTGCCAGATGCACCCATTGTCGCTTAACTTCGGTGGATAATCCACTGTCGATTCCATAGAATTGCAGGTGGGTTCACTCGTGAAAGAAATACCATTGTTTTCGATAACGAATGCGAGCCGTTGTTTTTGAAAGCGGTATATGTTCGCTTATTTGTATTGTGAAATATTTAAAGGTTTGCGAATGTATTAAAATGTTGACACATGTTTATTAATTCCGGTAATTTGTTCATTTCATTCACTTTATGTTCAATTTATGGTCAAAACAGAAGTAACCGATTTATTATCTACAAATGGAACTAGAACATAACTAATTATGAAAATTTTTTATAAAATAGACTTATAAACAATCTAGTACGAAAAGTGAATTATTTAGTAAAGATAACTTGTAACAAACAAAAAAATTGTTATAAAAAATATCTACATCTAAACAAGACATTTATTAACTAATTTTTTCCGAAAACAGACTTTACCACTTTCAAAAACCAAAAACGTCTCATTTTTTTTAAACACAATAAGATCAATTGAACTTTGTGGAGCTTAATCGGCGTGGTTTGATTTACTAATTGTAAATGACGATCAAATAGAAATTACAAAAATCGAATCATTACGAATTCGGCGAGCGTTTTTTTACACGGTAACGAAATAAATTAGATTATGTATTTCCGAAATTCGGAAAAAAATTATCTTCAAAAAATCGCTCGAGAAAGTACCGCAATCGGAATTTTTAATATAAATTAGACGGGGGGCTCAACACACAATGTTACGAAATGCACTTTCGCTTAAGCAAACACCGTGAAGGTAGTCGTATTTATGTTTTATTTTGTGCGCGCACACACGCACACACACACACACTCATTTTCAACTGTTACTTTAATACAGTTTTTACGCTTCAAATTCAACCTTTTAAACATCAAATTCAACTATCGGAAAGTATCATTAAAACAGTTTTCTTAGTAATCAATGAAATATTTTGACAACGGTCTTAAAACCCTTCCTGTTCGGAGCATAAAAACATAAACGAGTACCCGACGAGGGGTAAAAAAAAGACCCCCTAATGTTTTTCCATATTTACAATAAAAATTAAATCATTATACGTGTAAACATGGAATATTTAGTACATATTTTAATGAGTTGAATAGTCCGATATATCGAGTTATCGTGAAAATTATGAACATGGGGTTTTTGTCACAGTACAGAGAAAGTTAAAAATTCTTTCCGATGGTTGAATTTGAATGTGTATAATCTGTAGAGCAATAGTCGCATGTGTAACGAGAAAATGTATCCGAAGTCAAGTGCCCTTCAACAAACTAATTGGAAATGTTTAAAAACATTCAAGCAGAATGTGTTATCAATTAGCATGAGATATTGCATTAACAAATGCGACATTCGCTCGGCTGTGAATATAATGCGCATTGCGAAAATAAAAACCGAGTAATTAACAAATTGTGAAATGTCGTCAAATTAATTGAGACCATTTTGTTTATTAAAAACCCAGTAATGAGTCGTTGAGCTCGTCAAAATTATACACGTAATTGCTTATACGGGTACTAAATTTTTCATACAATTCGCATTGTGTACGCGTCTATTTTCAGCCGTAATGTAACGAGCTTTCAATACACAACACATATACATACGCAGTCTCAAAATATAATATTAAAAGTCTATTACTATGATTCTATGTTTTGGTGTTTAAATATCGTTACTTCTTCAATAAAACTACCCATTTTTTCAAGCTTTTTATTAATGTCATCTTTGCAACCGTTTGAATCTTTTATAACATCATCATTTCAACACATTGCTCTTTTATAGTTATCTCGATAGCCAACTAACGAATGACTCGACCAATTTGAAATGTTGCATGCAGCTTTTACAATCTGAATTCAACATGTCGAACTTCAAATTAAACCTTTTACAAATGAAATTCAACCACAACCAATTTATTTTCTTCATTTTTTTTCAATTTCTTTATATGATTTCATGAAAAATATAAAAGAAACGTTAGGAGCATATCTATGGTACTTAATTTTAAAATGATTAATTATTATTATAATAATTAATTATGTATATAAAAAACTTGAAAAATCATCAACTGATTGTGAGATTATCATAGTCAAATTGAGGAATAGATTGTGTTTCATTGATTACTTAGGCAACAGTCTTAATAATACTTTTCGATGATTCAACTCGAAGTTTAAAAGGTTGAATTTGATCTGTATACGATTGAATTTGGAGTATAAAAACTGCAACAAGCTTTTGTAATCGCTAATCGTCATACTTGACAGAATACGTTAAATTCACTAAATGTTTGTTAAATTTCATACACAAAGCAAGATTATTTGCTTCATCCATGGACTGAACGACTATACAAACGTAACGTAACACATAAAAAGCGATTATTTACACTTGAAGAATTCGAACATCAAAGTAATACATTATTACAACCCTTAACGATAAAATTCCAACGAACGTTCAAACGACACGACGCCAATTATAGATTTCATGATCATAACGGGGCTTGAGCTCGATTGTAATTCGTTACCGCTAACTCGAGACTGCAATTGCAATTAAGTTTTAGCTGAAAATTTCAACAAGAGAAAACGAATGCAATTATGTGTTCGTTTCATATTTTTTTCCGCATCAATCTGAATGCATGAAAACGCAATTTTCGCGATTGAATTATCCATATTTGCAGCATGGCTTTGTTTCCACGTTCGAAATGAGATGTTCGCATTCTGTGTTTATTTTATTTTGTTCATAATCGATAAACACATATTTACTCGTCGGCGGTCCGATCGTCATGCTTTTCAGCAACCATGGGAAGAGGGAAATTGCGAAAATTTCAAAATGGACACGTTTTCAAACAGCTAGAAAATCGCAGTCACTAAACAAACGACATAAACGAGAGGAAATTGCGCGCTTGTCGAACTTTTATTATTCGACGAAGATAAAAACATGCGCTGAAAAGCATTAAAACGTGAAACAAAGTATGTCATTTACGTTTTGCAAACATTAACGACAAATAGAATCGCCATCGGCCGAGCAAAATTTCATTTCGCTCAACTGATTTGTGGAAAACTGAACAACTGAACTGAAGCTGCCCATCGAACCGTCGTTCGAAAATGATCGAAGAAACGCGAACAATAACAACAACAATCAAAGAAATTTCTCTCGACACTTGTGCAAAGAGAGGTGTGCAATTGATTGTACAGTGAACTCTAGATGTGTTCAAATGAATCGCTTCGTATCAAAAAATTCAATACAATCTCGCAAATCGATAAAAGCAAGCCAAAAATTTTTTTTCAACAATTTTATCGATCAATTCGGCAAACGTCACTTGGGTTAACTTGCTCGCCAGATGGATGTTAATTTAAAATCATTTGAAACACATAGTCAAAATTTCTCGAATGTTAAGATCTCTTTATACCTCAAAAACTTAGTTTTACGGTATATTTCATTTATATATTGTAGATTGTATATGACAAACATATAAAATCAAGTCAAACTGTGTGAATTCATGTGCATATAAATTATGTAATAAAAAAAACACCGATTCGTAATGAATTCGGAATGATTCGTAACTTTCTTTTTTGATAAGTATCATATATTCGAAATCAAAATAATAGATCGGATTATTTAACAGAGAACGGTTACTATATCATGCGAAAAATATTGTGTGAATTTTCGAAATTAACAAAAATTCATAGATTCGAACTCTATTTGAAATTTGAACGTGCAAAACGATTTTTCAAATTATAAACTTCGACTTAAATACGAACATACAGTTAAAACATCAAAACTAAATGGCCAAAATGAATCATGGCCAATGATAGATATGATATGTCATTTAATTGTTATCAATAAGATGTGTACGAGAGTGTCAACACAATAATCGTAATCTGCATCAATAATTTTAGTAAAGGGCCGATGTATAATTTTTTTTTTTAATATTTGACTAACAATTACATACGAAAGATGTGTGAATAGAATATGCCATTCGAAACAATATAGCATTCAATAAAATCGTTCGAATCTAACATGTATGAATTTTAAACCATGGCCACTGAAAGACTGAAGGCTTTAAAAAGGTCATAACTTGTTCGTTTTCAATTTTTTTATAGAAATGGGTACATACAATGTTCAGCAATGATCGAAACTCATTGGGCTTTTCTATTCCAGTGAAAAATCGATTATCGATGGTCAGAGAAAACGTACGTAATATTAAGTAGTTGTATGTATAAAATATGTAGAATTCTTATGAAAATTTCGATAAAATTGATTAAATAGTCCATTTTGTGCAAATTTTGTATTAAAAAAACAGTCGAATGAGATTTGTTTAATGTTGCATGGTAACTTCAACTCGAAGACGATTAATTAAAATTAAGGTAAAATCCATAAAAGTATAACTGAATCGTTTAGAACGCCTTTTGATGGCGACGTTAAAATTTCATGTATTTTTTTTTGGGTGACATAGGATAGTTAAAGATAATAAAATATGAGGAACGAGTTTAGAAAAAAAACGAAAATTATACACTAATAACCAAAAAAATAAAAAATAAACCAATAAAATAAATCAATTCGTATATTTTCGTATTTTGTACAAAGAAAAATTTACGAATAACGGATTATCCTTCACGATAAAGTATTGTACGGAAACAATTGAAATACTTCAAAAGATATAAATCACCAATTTGCATTAGAAACATTTCAATATGAAACAAACAACCGATGAATACATCAAGAGAAAATTTACAATTACATAGTTAGGAAACAAATGCAAGGTTTAGTTAAAAAAAACACAAATTATAAATGAAATATCAATACATACATTTATAGTAAACGCAATGATTATGAAAGAAGTGCAAGTCATTTTTTTTTTTCGAGATAATCGAACTAAACTGCGATAAAATAAAGACCCAAACATTCAAAATGACGTGAAATTTTTTCATAATCTATGGCAAAACACAATTTGAAAATAAATAGCGCAATGTACGGTTTTTACACTTCAAATTTAATCTTTTTCGATAAAGTATTGTTAAGACCGTCGTCATAGTAACTAATAAAATATTTCATTGGTTACTATGACAACTGTTTTAAAAATACTTTCCAATGGCTGAATTTGAAGTTTAAAAGGTTGAATTTGAAGAGTAAAAATTGAAGAAAAACTTCATTTATCAATTTATTCGCACAATCGATATCCAAAAAAATAGCTATGATTCATGATAAACGAAAATGAAGCATTTCTGAAAAAAAATGATCTTATTGTGTGAAAAAGTCAGAATTTCAGTCACATTGTGATAAGTGGCGTGTGGGCGCATTTGCGCGTCAATTTTTTATCTCGTATATACGAGAGTACAAAAGAAAAGTACACAATACTTATTTTTTTAATAGATTAATTTCAAAAAATAAATAAAAAACGATTTTGAATGAAACAGAACAGAGGTCGATCATGAATATTAGAAAAAGTCAACAGCCCGATGAAAACAACTGTATACGTATTTATGTATGTCTCGAAGATTGTGTATATTATTAGTCCGTGTATTTGACCCATCCCAACCTAACCTAACCCAATCCAAAGTAGGATGGCTATTTTAGAAAATAAATAAATCCAAAGGAAAGAACGGTAAAATCAAGGATTTATAGTCAACGTAATTACGAGCCATTGATTTTGAAAGTGGTGTGAGCCTGTTTATTTATATTGTGAGATATATAAATGTTTGCGTTTGCATAAGTATAAAAATATTGGCACACGTTAATCAATACAGATTTATTTCAACTTGTCAACATGTTAAAGTTTATTATGCAAAAACATTAAAGAAAATAATCGATTTTTTCAGCTATATAATTTTAAATTTATAAAGACAACTAATAACAAATTTATTCCTCCTTTACACTTAGCATGGAAAAGTAACCATCGAATGTGATTTGAATACGAAAACATATCTATATCTTAGATTAAAAAATTTTCCCCAAAAATGGACTTATACCACTCCCAAAAACAATAATTTTCTTCCCATAACTTCGTATGTAACGATCGAGTCACAACTCACAAATTTGAACCAACTCGTACCTATAATTAAGCTGCTGACAAGTTTCTCTGATCTTATTGTGCCTACTTCACCTCAACACAATCTTTTTACATTCGTCTCCATCACACACTTCCATACGTTGGAAAGCGCGTATTTTCGGGGCATTCTATAGATAAAAATATATATTAGAAGCGTGAGCCAAGCAATGCTAGTACGAACGTTCTCCGATCGAATCCATTGACAGAATTCGAAAACAAAGCACAACGCTCGAAATTTGGACGTACGGGAGAAGGCGGACGACCCATTTCCCGAACGCGAAAACGGAACGCGCATTGCACAACTGAAACCGGAATCTTTTAATAAACGGTGACGTGAAGTCGACAGGTGCCACGGCGCTGAACACGGGAACACGGGAACACGGTAAGACGGTAAGACGGTAAAACGGTAAAACGGTAAGACGGTAAGACAGTAATGAGTAACGGCAACGAGTAACGGCGCCAAAGGACGACGGACTCACCCGAACGCCAGCCGACGAATGATGCGCCGTGAAATGGCGGACGCTCACGCACACGCTCGCCGCGACTGCCGACTCGCACTACTGCCGGCCGCAGCGCGAACGTCGTGTGCGTCTTCACCACTGCTCGCATTACGACATGCAACACTTCGATTCGTCTAACAATCGATTCCTTGTTTGGAAATACAGGTTTTCTACTCCAAATTACCACTTTTTTATTTCAAATTAGCACTTTTTAAAAATTTAACTAAATCAGGTATTTTTAATAAAATTATCTTATTTAACATACGTACAAGTACATACATAATTATTTAGACATATTAATCGTATATTAGACGTTATAAAATTTATTTCGCAGCTGCAACATGTTTGATTCTGAAGATTCTGAAGAGTCCGAAAATTCAATAATTCGTCTTCGCTTATGTGAACGCATTGAAAATTCTTTGCTTGACTCAGAATCCATGGGGTCCATTTTCATACTGATTAATTTAAAATTTTAATTACTACATGATTTTTAAATAAATACTCATTATTTTAAGACTTACATACCTATATGTAAATTCGCTTACCGTGAAATATGAAAATGAAAATGACGATCTGATGAGAATGACGTTATACGTGATTCGCGCGGAGAAGACGTGCCAATGCTGCCAACTTAAGAAAACTTTTGATCCTAACAACGTAAAATCCTACCATATCGAAAATTAACAGTATTTTATGTATTATACATATGAATAATTTGTATGTACTTGTACGTATGTTAAATAAAGTAATTTTATTAAAAATACCTGATTTAGTTTAATTTTAAAAGAGTAAAGTTTCATTTTTAAAAAGTGCTAATTTGATATGAAAAAGTGCTAATTTGAAATAAAAAAGTGCTAATTTGATATAAAAAATTACTAATTTGAAATTAAAAAGTGCTAATTTGAAATAAAAATTACTAATTTGAAATTAAAAAGTGCTAATTTGGAGTAAAAAACCTGTAATACTTCTGGGTACCAATATTCGGCCCAGTATAATGGTGTCAGTTCGAGTAGTATAATTTAGCATTTCGCACAGTAAAGGTAACAAAAAAAATGATAAAACATTACGAATTCACAGTATATATCAAACGTCAAATTTACAACAAAATTAGCTTTTCACCCGACAAATGGTTGCTAGTATCAAAAATACATTTTTAGTGGTGAACTTATTATAAAAACTAAACATTAAACCCGGTGTACATTGCAATGTACAGTAATTTAAATGTTTTGTTTGTGGGCTAGTGTACGTATTGTTATATTTGGGACCATATACTATACAAAAGTATTGCGTGGCATAGCATTTTATTTAGTTGGTAGTTAGTCTCTGTCAAAACTAAAGACATGTCATTGATTTTGTTTCGTTGTAAAGAAATCTATTACTTTACAATGTTTTGAGATGATCTCATAAAGAAAGACATCTTTTATTCCACTGTATTATAAATCGAGGTTATGTGTTGTTGTTATTAAACAAATAGTCATTATGATATACATAATGTGATTGATTTCCATACGAAATATTATGCAAATTATGATTCCAATTATGTTTTTTCATATTTTGTTTATAAATTCTTTAACGCTTTCAAATCAGATACCATTATATGAAGATATTTTCACATAATTTTAGATAAATATTTCCATGGAATACAATGAATTTATAATGCTAAAAAAGGATATAAAATATAATATATTGGAAGATATTCACACTTCCAAATATACAATGTAATGGATCTTCATCATCTGCAAGATATGAATATGTTCTAGACCAGGCTTGTCCAACATTTCGGTATGCAAGAGCCACTTTGGCCGAAACAGTCATTTATAAGTGTTGTCGATTTGCATTTTTTTTTTATTTAACGATAGAATGCATATATTTTGATTAGAATGTACTTTACTTGAAAAAATCGATTCTTCAATAATTCAAAAAAAGAGTACTAATTTTCCTCGAATTACAGCAAAATTTGAGATGAAACTCAAAACGCTGTGTAAAAAGTGGGGGCCACTCGTGCGAGCACTGAGTGCCAGTTTGGCACTGTGGTGGCCCTTTGGACAAGCCTGTTCTAGACAATGTTATACGTTCAAGTAAGACGTTCAGAACGCTCTACTCTCAATACCCTCGTAACTAGTGATTCTGCGACGAGACGTTCCGGGACTTCCTGGCTTTTTTGCTATCTCGAGTCCCGGGACTTTTAACAAAAAAACTCCTGGGACTTGAGACTTTCTAATTTAAAATGTGCATAATATTATATATTTGATATTCAATTTGTTGAAAATAATATTCTTAAGATTGTGAACCCCTAAAACAACCATTTGCATTGTATAAAAACAGGCACTATATGTATAAGATGACTGTCTTAAATGACGCCGTTATCGCAGCAAATCCTCAACACTAAAAAGTAAGTCCTTATAATTTACAAGCCTAGAGCTTTTAGTGAGAGCAAAATACTTTTACTTTGAAAACAACATCAATAACTGCACGTGTTCAAAACAGCCATTCATTGGTTCCTTTTCTGGACATGAAAGTAAAATTTTCCCATCGATAATAATGCAGCTGAAATTATTTTATTCATAGAAAAAAATCTAACCGAGTTTATTTGAAGGATAATTCATTTCAAATAACAGTTCATCGCCCAATGTCAAGCTGGGGAACGAACATGAAAATTAAATTTCTTGTACAAAGCGTTGTTAACGATAAAGCCAACTTCGACAGAAAATGAGAGAGTATTCTCAACGGCACAATTTTTCGCAACAAAAATTAGAAATAGGTTAAGTGATTCATCTTTAAATGCTTTAATATTTTTAAAATCTTATTTTGCTCGTCAAAAATAACATTTTTTTTAATATGTTTTTTTTGTGGTTGCATTTGTTGTATCATGTGTATATTTCTATAAATAATAAACAAACGTATTAAAAAATATGCCTTTTAAACTAAATTTGTTTTAATAAATTAACATTTTTACTTTTTAACACACACAATACCTTTAAATATACAAATATTTATTTTTAAAAAAACCTATAATTTTTTAATCCAAGAACAAATAAAAGTCTCAAGTACCGGGAAGTCCCAGGACTTTGAAAAGGCCGAAACTTCAGAATCACTACTCGTAACATATATTTTCTATCTGATGATTATTTGTTACGTGCCCTTTTGTAATACCTTTTATCGTTGATTGAATATTAATAATTATACAAGATTTAATTTTTGGTAAGTATTAACATAGATGTGTTTACATATCAAAATATTATAATGGTTTAAGAGTGTCTACGTTACAAAGGAATTCTGTAAAAAATGAATACAGATATTTTAAATAAACAGTGTTAATTGAATAATCTAAAGTTAGAGTCATATGACTTGAATTCCGGTGATCTAAGTATATGCGACAGACTTTTTAAAGCTATTCGGCGCATCTGGGATACTCAGACTGGATGACTCATTATATATTTATATATTTTAATATTCGTATATATTCTAATTTCTAATAATAAGTAGTAATTTTTATGCATTAAATGTGTAATAATAGATAAAATAAAAATAATCAATGTTTCATCAAAAATAGTTTTATTAAAAAAGTAATAGTATCAAAAATAGGTTTATTAAGACTCAGTGGCGTAGCTAGAAATTTTAAATAATTATATGTATATGTTATACATCCCAATTGACATATTAAATAATCATATAATAGAGTAAATAATGAAATATTTTAGAAATAAGCTCACCAATTTAAAAAAAATTTCTTTCTTGCTTTCCCATTTGCGAAATAACTAATAAAATTTTTAACATCTAATTTTACTGCTTGTTTATGTTCGATGGCCAACAATGCAAGATTATTCAGTCTTGACTGTCCGATAGTATTTCTTTTGTAGTTTTTAATCATTTTTAATTTACTGAAAGATTTTTTGACACTAGCCACCGTTATCGGTAAAGTAAAAATAAAAAGGTTGAATAAACGTGACATAAACTTCCGAAAATTAACTTTCTAAGCAACCGTATTTTGTGATGAGTAATTGTGAAAATTGATTTATGGTCAAATTTTCAGTGAAATCATTTTTCAATAATGTAATTACTTGGATGAACTGGATATTAAATTGGTCTGAGAAAACTTCCTGATATTTTTTTCTGAGTTTCAAACAATTTTCCATAATATTTTTTTCTGACGAATTTATAATATTTCGAGGTTCCAGAAAACTGAAATGGTTTTTTATTAACTCTAGCTTGCATTCCGTGACACATTAGTTCCGATTACGGAATACGTACATAAACAAAACGACAAACAGACTTCGTGGTGATTAATAAAATTTCATGTATCGAATATTTTCTTGTGTACTTTTTTTTTCTGCTGTTTTTAAAATTTGGTATTTTTAAATGTATAATAATCGTTTTATCAAATTGAATGCTTAAAATTTTGGGCCCTTTCGTAGCTTGGGCCCGGGTGCTTTGCACCTCCTTGCGATTAGGTAGCTACGCCACTGTATTAAGTATAAGTAAATAAGCAATAGTATTAAACAAATTATGTAATTATAAATTATAAATATATATTATAAGTCACATTTGCAATTATAAATTCAAAATATAATCTAGTACTAGGTATCAATATTTTAGATATAAAAATCTTGAAAAAAAAAGAATATACACGTGGTTCAGCTTTAAGAGTATATTTTATGACACGTTTAGGTAATTCAATTCAAATTCAAATTCAGCAGGGGTACATATACACAAAGACCTGAAAAGGAGGAAAATTCATATTAATTTTTAATGAAACAAGGATTATTGAATTGACATTGGAATAATTTTTTTAATTTGTTTTCACCTCATAGCGGGACAGAGATACAGATGTCTTGGAGAATAGTCTCGAAGCCTTTGAGAATATCCTTTCCATTCATCTAAATAATCGATACAGGAGTCATACAACTTCACCGCTCTTTCTTTAGAAATAACAGATTTTAATATTCTTTCTTCCTCGAGCAGCTTTAAATTTCGCCACGCTTGTATATGAAAACGTTTGCTTGAACGACAGAATGTCAACTTTCATTTTAAATCTGTGTTAAAAGAAAGTGTACTGGTTACATCTCGCGACTTACCAGGACAGGTGACCTGAAAAACAGTACTGTCCTGGTAAATCCAGTACGAACGGTCACCTTACCGGAGTCGAAGGAACTAGCCACAAATGTTTTAATTTTTGTGCCGTAAGAATCCGGATGGCGGTGTTTTGGACATATACCGTTTCAGGGCTAAAGGAGGGGTGCGCCAGGTGCCGGTACTGATTGTGAGACGATGTTTGTCACATGGCTGATACTGTGGAAGGTCTGCAATCGGTTGGATATCTCTTGTACAAAATTCGGATTGTCCATACATCTGTCCAAGTGCTCTTCTTGAGTTTGCTACAACTAGACTAGAGGACATGAACATCTTCAAATACCTGCCCACTGACAGATGACATCTGTCAATAGGGATTTTCGGGAGCGCCAACATTGACAGGCGAAAAACGCGTAAAGACACCTAGCGGGTACTAGCAAAACTATCTTTTTTTTTGTTGCTGCCAACTTTACTGTGCGAAATGTTTAATTATACTGCTCGAACTGATACAACTATATTGGGCCGAATATTGGTACACATAAAAAATTAGTGACCAGACGTTTGCGTAAATGACACTAGCACACAATCCGTGATTTTTTTTTAATTTGAACTCTGTTTTAGTGATTGGAAAAATAAAAAAGCAAAAAATTGGATCCCGAAGGAAGTGGGCTGAAGGGCCCACAATTCTTCATAAAACTTTCGATTGGTTTCGCTTTTTCAGTTTACATTTATCTGTCATCGTGACTTTTCAGAAAAAAAAAAACAACTAAAAAACCCAAGAAGCCAGCAACACTGGGTACTACCGCTAGTGTTATATGTATATTATTATTATCATTATTAGATTATTTATTAATATCATCATCATCATCATCATCATTGTCGTCATCATCTCCAATTGACGAAAATTTGATTTTTATGTTTGTTTTAAAAACAAGACTTTAATTAATTGATTTTTTTTTACTTTTGAAGTCGAATCATTTCTGTAGATATTGTATCGTTTTTTCAAAAAAATTATTTGCATAATTTTTAAAACGGGTTACCTCGGTGTCGTCGGTGACACGACAAATCGTCCAAGACAATTCATCCAAGCGACAATTATCCTCTTCAAAACTCTTCCTTAAAAAGTAACCGCAGATATATTTACTGAACTTATTAAAATTCAGTCACAAAAGAGTTTTTCGGGTCTTGATGCAAAAACATTTCCATATTTTAAAATACATTTAACTGTACAGTCGATGAGCTTCTATTAGACCCTCAATTGAAAGTGATTGTTTTCCAAAATTATGTAATTTAGAAAATTTTATGTTGTCATCAGTAGTATAGATTTAATCATTAAAAAATGAAAAAGGAATTGTCTGCGGATTCATCGTTACTTATTTTCATTACCTGTAATCCTGTATATAATTTTTTTTTTCAACTAACATTTGAATTTTTAAATAACTATTTTGAGATCGGTTAGTTTTCACTTTTTTAAAATGTTGAGCCCGTTTTTTATCTCTCATTGAGTAAAACTACCCATATAAATATCTTTGAATTTGTTACCCGGCCCGCCGAATCTCAAATTTTCACGATCTGGCCCTTTCCAAAAAAAGTTTTCCGACTCCTGATACCACGTATCCTTACACTAATTGTAAAGGATTACGTGTTTCGGATTTTTTTCATTAATTCTATTGCTTATTATAATATATGTATGTTGTTACTATTTATCAATTACGAAGCTAAATCAGCCAGAAATATAGAACCACTCTAGGCTGTGTACAAAACTTAAACGAGTCTCTATAACAGGGATTCCCAACCCCGTGCCCGCGGAACGATTCGTGTGTGCCCGCCACTATTCGACCGTGACAGAATTTTTTCATAGCGGCATATTAAATTAAACCATTTTTCGGTTTGACATATTTATGCGAATCATTGTTTTCAAACATGAACTTATTAAAATCAAGATATAGATCTCGACTCACCGATGAGCATCTTTATGATTGTTTGCTAACAGGATTATCATCATACTCTCCTAATTATGAGGCACTGGCCAATGATATGCAATGCCAAAGATCACATTGACAGATTGATATTTTTTTATAAAATGTTTTCTTTGTATTTGTGTTTTTTGTTTACTTTGTTTACGTTTTGTAAATACGTTTCTCTGTGTCTATGCAGTTTGAATAATAATTTTATTATTTTGAAACATTTTTGTTTATTATTTATTAATAAATTATGAATATAAGAAAATAAATTATGGGAAAATAAGAAGTTATGGAAGGAGTTTGTCGATCAAAAATAGGTGGTGCCCGCCACCCTACCGATATTTTAGAATGCGCTCTAGAGTACAAAAAGGTTGTGAACCCCTGCTCTATAACTATATATGTATGTAGATTTTCCACGCATAAAAAATTGGTTAAGTCGGGATTTTCAGAGGCAATGCGGGACTTGGGATTTGTCTATTGAACTCGGGACAGTCCCGCTCAAATAGGGACGTCTGGCAACCCTGTCATCCATGTAAAAGCTAAACTGTCGATTTCACAGATGTTCGTTTCTCGCAATTTTATTTTTATATTGCATCACACCATTATTAAAATTCTGCATTTTTCTTTGCAGAATTATGTTAAACTTTCATATCAGCACTTGAATTTTTTTTTTCAATAAAACACTTACAATCATATTATATTGTGCGTTAATAAGATGAAAAAAAATATAGTTCACTTATAAGCGCATAAAATGATCAATCACGAATTTCAACATACATAATGTAAATATCGAGAAACAATCACAAGATTTTAGGAGATTAGACATGTGGTAGTCTGCTAGGAAAAAGAGCAGAAGATCCTGGGAGGCTGATCATCATCTGGCGACGCTACCGAACACGTGGGCTAGAACGGTTCATCTCAAACTTTCGTACAGTTACAGTACAAGGACAAATGGGCGATTTAAAAAAATAAAGTTTGCTTATGTGCAAATAAATATTATTCTTCAGAAAATGATTCAAATTTTATGATGTCTATTGAATTTGTATACAAAAAATACAGTAATTCATCAAAAAATTGGATAATATTTTTTTCTTTTGTTGAGAAACAGGGTGTGTCAAACTCCAGATCCGATTCGTGGATTTTTACGGTGAAGATGAGATGTGATCTGATCTTTTGTGTTCGTTTGAAAATAATTTAATAATTTCACTGTTTCACATTTTAATTTTAATTTTTTCGAAGCCTAGATATTATCAAAATCTAAAAAATCGGGCATTTTCAGCCTTCCACCTTTTATCGCTTAACAGCATTAACAAATACACTGGTTTCTAATTGTAAGCAATGTCTCCAATCCAATTTTTTATTTTCGACATTGAATCATATAATTATTTCAAATTTTTCGAACGCATTGAATCCAATTAAAGTTAAGCGGCATCTAGGTAGTGAGACCGATGCACGGATTTACCGATAGCAAATGATAAATTTCATTGAAAATTCGGTCGTCGTTCTCCGAAAGTCTGAATATTTCTACACTGTCAAACAATATTATAGTAAGATTAATAAAACGTAATCACGTTCATCTAATGACCGCAGCGCACGTCGCTGAACATCGACAGGGATCAGTGCGTTCGGCAAGGCGAAATCGTCGACACATTGAACGTATTATAAATACATTTGCATATTTCCCAAGAAGCGACCTAACAGCGGGGCAAAACCCGGGGTTTTTCGTTTCATAAAAAAAATATGCGGCCGTGTTTGTATTGACGTATTTTTTCGATCGGAAAAAGCGGCTAATTCGTCGGTGACTGGAAATAAAACTCGAAGATCGTTTCAGCGCCGAGTCAACGTCAATCAGGTCGACGTGATAAAAAGGCGCCTCGTTTATTAATAATGCGTGTAAATTTTTCAATCGCCAAGCAAATGATATTTGTAGAATGTCTTTGAATTTTTATTCCTATATTTTCAATTGAAAAACCGAAAATATACTTATATTTAATTTAAATAACTTATATTTAACTTAACAAACAACGCATTTCCGTTTCGATTTTAATCGAAAATAAACAAAAAAAAGCTCGATTGTGTTTTCAGAATGTAACATATACAGTATAATATAGATTTTATTATTTCATTTTATAATTTTGTATTATACTTATGTTACGATTTTGGCACATATTTTTAGGTTTATACAAGCTTTTTCGATGATATAAATAGATTTGAAGTTCGATGTCATCACATTAAAGGCAAAATCAGAAAATCGTTTGAATGAGGATTAAAAGAAATAAAAAGAATAGAAAAATTACAAAATAAACATCAGCAACAACACCATGAATTTAATTAAATGTTTTTTTTTAATTAAAACGTGAATTTCGGGCTCGTAAAAAGTGGTTTTCACTGTATTATATGACATATAATACAGTGAAAACCTTGTATAATACATTACACGTATGCGGACGCTCGTTTTCTATAGTACATAAATATAGATAAGGTTATTTAATTTTATAATTTCGTACGTTTGTACTTTTGTTACGATGTGGTAATCAGGATAGTCATGTTATATTTTGAACATCGGAAGCACCCAAAAAAAAAAGGTATAGATTCAAAGCACCCTCAGCTGCAACAATGGAAAAAAATTCATTAACGACAGAGTAGAATGCGAAACTGCAGTTTATTTTTTTTTTCAAAGTAAACTCATTGACTTTAAGTAGGTAGTTGTCGTTTTTATGAACTGACCGTGGACGAACACGTGCACGATTCAAAGAACGAGCTTTTACGACGTTTCTGAAATTCTTCTCGATTTTTGTTCGTGAAAATTTGATGCAAAAAATCGTTTCTATTCATTCTACTAGCGGGTAGTACTCGGCGTGCAAAAAATTTTTTTGGTGCCAGTTGTTTTCGGCTGAACTTTTTGTTTTCATTAATCTAATCTAGCCTAAACAAACCTAACCCATAGGTGCTTTAGGTGTTAAGTAATTATTCTAACCTAACCTAACCCAACCTAAAAGATGCAGTTCAGCTAAACACATAGTAGCACCTTTTTTTCTGAAAAGTCATGATAACAGATAAATGTAAACTGAAAAAGCGAAACCAATCGATATTTTTTTGAGGAATAGGCTGGTAGGCCCTACAGATAGGCTGACCATTCGTTTTCGCCGTCAGTCCCGTTTTCGTCGTGTCTTGCGTTTGTCCCGTCGTTTTCGTAAAATTGTTTGATTTGTCCCGGTGGGCAAATATATTTTATCAGTAGTGTATTTTCTTAACGATATTAATCGAGGGAAATTTTTTGAACTTGTAACTTTTTTTTTTGTATGGGGGGGGACATTTTTTTCTGAGCGTCCCGTTTTGGGTCCTGAAAAATATAGTCACCCTATGCTGAAACTTTCCTGGATGCGTAACCAACATATTTACAAAATTTCATCGTGATCGAATAAGCAGTAAAGGCGTGCATAGGTCTCATACATCCGGACATACATTAATTTTTATTTATATAGATGTACATTCATTCAAACTACACATTGTTTCATACATATTTTAAAACGATACGAAATAAATATGAAGATTATGAAAGGATCGCTATCAAACTCGTTTTTCTTTGTTGTCTAGCGACTGTAATTATACATTTTTTAGGTATGGCGACTGAAATTGTAACTAAAACGATATTGCGCAATTTATTTTAAGTCGGCTTCGTCATTCTACTTGAAATGGCGAGAATTTATTTTACGGTTCGATACGAACAAATTTTAGGGGCCCATGTGCCCATCTCTTACAATTAGAAATTGAATTTGATTCCCGATTTTTTCCATAATTCTTCTCGAAAATTTAAAATTTCAAACGCTCTCTCATTTTTCCATACGGGAAATGTTTACTTTTGCAATATGCGTATAATATTTAACACTTTTCTTTGGATTTTGTGTTTTCTCTGGCAGGGGAAGAAATAAATCGATGGTAAACGACGAGGAGATTGTAGTACGGCGCTTACTCGATGACGGTTTTATTCGCCAGCATGCGATTCTCAAACGGTGTGACTTTCATCTAGTATTTTCTCACATTCATTAGTTTTGAGCATTATATATATGTTTCTCATTTTTTAGTCCGTATTTCAAACATCAATACTGACCTATTATTATTTTTTGGTCCGTATTTATATTAAGCGGTCAGTACACATCGATCAGTACACAGGTGATCAGTTTTTAAAGTAAATGGTTAATATTTATACATTAAATGGTAAGTTTTATTATGGCGAATGGTTAGTTTCAATATTTTTTACAGCACAAACAGACGAAAACTTTTTGCATTAAACTTTTTACATTTCAAATTTAACCATCGGAAAGTAATAAGAGAGTTGTCATATTGATCAATTAAATATTTCATTGAAACTGACCACATAGAATAATAATACTGACCTGAAAAATATTTTAACACTGATCAAATATTTAGTTCCCTATTTATTTTTATGAAACTTTTATGGAGGTTCGTCAAGTCTACACAAATATCTTCGATAATGTAACACCCCCTCCCCCTTCAATTATCATACAATCGAAATTCTAGATCAGGCTTGTCCACAGGACCACCACGGGGCCAAAGTGGCCCCCACTTTTCACACAAAAACAAACATAACAAACAGAATTTATTCCGAAATGTACCTACTCATCGAAATAGTTTTATAATGGAAATAAATAACTTTGCCAATATTTTAATACTTGTTACGTTTTGAATTTACAACAATTGAAATTTTGAGATTTGAAATTTGTAAGTGGCCCCCGCATACTGAAATTTTGGACAAGCCTGTTCTAGATTAAATAAAGTGCGAATTCGAATATTTTGACCCATTTATTGTTAGTCACGTCCATTCACTGACCGCGTCATTTATTTTTTTCAAACTAGTCGTTTTTTAATAACACGAACTAATTGCAGTGAATTATAAGATGAAGACGTAATATATTTAATAAAGAATATTTGATAAATATCATCCATATTGTGTTCTGTTTTATTTATTTTCAGATGTGAGGTGTTGTAACGCGATCCGCCCATATCCGGCGATAAAGGAAACTTGGCTGCCGACTTTCGTCTCGGGACTCATTCCAGACGATCATCTTTGTTCATTTTTACACATATGTATAATATTTACGCATTCAAATTAAATATGAGTTTCATATTCTTCTTTGATTCGTTTCAAATGATCCATTTTTGAATGTGATTTTGCAAAATTTTGCTTGATACAGTTTTTACACTTCTAATTCAATATTTTACAGTTTAAATTCAACATTTTACACTTCAAATTCATCTATAGGGAAATATTATTAAGACCGTTGCCATAGTGACCAATAAAATCAACAAGAATTCATAGTAATCAATTTCATTGATTACTATGACAACCTTAATACTTTCCTATAGTTGAATTTGAAGTGTAAAACTTGTATAATATTTGTATTTTGTACTCATCGATATTATATTGAACAAAAAAAGCCAATTCCGTCAGTTTCTTCAAATCAAAATCGAACAAAACATATGCCATTTTTTTTTTTATCGAAACTTGGCAGACGTCTTCGGCTGTTTGTCAAAATTTCCGCTTTATGTTCATCATCGTTACCCACCATTGTTGGATAAAGAATTGAAGACTTCTCTAATCTTTATAATTTTTCTCAGAAATTTTAAGCAATAATCCTCCGGCTTAACTATTTTTTGTGTGTATAGAGTTTTTCAATAACGATTCTCATTTTAAAATGTAAATAAACCAAGTTGTGTGGGAGATTTCCACTCAATTTTTTTTTCATTTGAAAGTATATTTTATGCATAAAATTTATGGCATTAACAATAAGTGTGGGATATAACGTTGTCCAAATATCCACCGCGGCTTTGCTTGGTGGCACATATTCGGGAGGTCCAATTTTCAATGACTTTTTCACATAAATCTGGCTGGATTTGCTGGATGGCGTTTGTTATGCAGACTTTGAGGACGTCAATTATTTGCGGTTTATTTGTGAAGATTTGCAATTTGAGATAGCCACAAAGAAAAAAGTCTAAAGGCGTTAAATCGCACAATCTCGGTGGCCAGTTCACGTCACCACCACACGAGATTACCATGTCTCAAAAACAGCATATCGATCATAAGAAGTTGTGTTTGCCCCCCCCCCTCCTTCTAAAAAATCCTAGCTATGAATGCTAGCTAGGAATGTTCACAAATGAATCGTCATATTGTATTTTATCATATTATACGAGAACTTATATCAGATATTTTTAGTGTGCAATGTAGGTGTGCAAATAACATATATGATTCAAATCTGCACATGCAAACTGTGTGTTCTCTTTATTTAGCATGCAAATTAACAATTTACTAATAGATCCATTGAACTAGGGAGGGTTCCGGAAACTGTTTCTGTACATAGAAAACAATCAGTGACGTACCAGATGGTACGTGGTAATTATTTTGTGTTAGCTGTGGTGGTTCACTGGCGGATCCACGGTGGTGGCAAAAGGTCAATTGCCACCACCCTAGAGATTTACATAACTTTTTACATAAACTTTATATTTAAAATTCGGATTCGTCATTTAAAAACGCATTCAAACCCACCAAAATGTATTGTATTGCGGGTGTTAGCAGACCATTCTGCTCACCGGGTATGAAATGCAGCTGACCCATTATCTTTCGTCTACTCTGGAAATTTTTGTCTTTACTATAGAAAGTCGATTTCTGAGATAATGTTGCTTTATTATGTCTACAAAAAAATGTATTTTTACGAACAGTGGTACCAATGAATCCTTGCTAATGTAAAACTTGTGCTGAAAAAAGTAACGTGTAATGGTCCGATACACAAACATTTTGTTCACATGTAAAAGTTATCGAAATTCCATTTCGATATTGCTAATATATACATATATAACGAATATTGCTTTGTCAGCAGTCCCGGATTTCCATAGAGGCAATTTAGGCTTCAGCCTATGGCCTCCAAAACCAAATGGCTTCCAAATCCAGATCAGAAAAAAAAAAAAAATTTTATATAAACTATAAATAAATAAATAAATAAATATTAAAAGATTGTAATAGCTATCATCTTCGTTTTCGAACCCCCACAAAAAAGTATAACTGTTTTACTTCAGGCATATCCGGATTTGTCTAAAGGCAATATAGGCCTATGGTCTCCAAAATCAAGTGGCCTCCTAATATAAATCCGAAAATCGATCGATATATTATTAATTTATATATCAGCATCATAATATTATACTTGAGAAATACCATTAGACTTTTATACATTTAATAAGTATTTACAGATATTTTTAAAATATTTTTTAATACAAGATTTGAATCAATCTTCGGAACATAACTTGTTATGTTGATTTTCTAGGGTTAAACTAAGTTTGCAATTTCTCAGTATTTATTATAAATTAAATAATAATAATAATTAACGTTGTTTTCGGAAATTTCACACTATTTTTACAATGAGTATAAGTCTCATTCATGATATATCAACGAAAAAATATTTCGCCTGCGGCGCTTATTTATGTTACTAATTAATTTAAAACTTTCATAAGTTATCATCGAAATTCGTAAAAAATATACTGTTTACATTTGTTTAATTTTATAATGAGAATTAGTCTTACAATAAGAAAATTTAGTAATTACAATTAGACGGTGGGCTAGAGTAAATCTCGTAGTAGACCCTGAGCACAACTGGTTTAGATCTTATGAAATCTATGAAAAAGTGAAAAAATTTTCGCCTGCGGCGCAATTTATTATTTTTATATTTCTTATGTCCTTCTGTTATTTAAATTAATGCCTCTATTAGATTTTTCTCTATTCGTGAAAATGGGGGGAGGCCTCAAAAGTTTAATAGCCTATGGCCTCTCATGGTCTAAATCTGGCGCTATGATTCAAACTCAATTTTTGTTCCTAGATATTCCTAATCATATTCATCCTGTAATCATATTACTATAATATTTTCATTTTTTTAATGTATTTTTATAATACACACGTATATACGTGCATGTATCAACATTCCTAAAAATCTTGATAGGAAATGTGTATACGTAGATACCTTTTTTTTTTTTTTCAAAAAAAGCACTGAATATGTCTTATTTTTTAAAAGAAAAGTGTATTGAAAATTAGAAAGTGCCACCACCCTACAAATTTCCTGGATCCGCCACTGGGTGGTTATATGTCCTTTCCTTATCATTTTTCAAGTTCACCATCTACAGCAGGTGTCGGCAAATTCAAATGTAATCCGGCCCGCGGGTCAATATTTTTTTTATATGAAAAAGGTTAAATTAAATAAATTAAAAAAAATAAAATCAATTTTAAAATTCTCATTCTCAAAAAATAATCACAGCAGATATATTTTCCGAACTTATCGTAAAACTTCGGATCTCTATTCAACTACTAAAAATATTTCCATTTTCCAAAATCCATTTAAGGATATAATTAAGGAGCTTCTGTCAGACATTCAATTGGAAGTGATTGTTTTTAAAAAATATGTATTTTAGAAAATTTTACGTTGTTATCGTTAGTATAGATTTAATCAGTAAAAAAAACGAAAAAAGTTGCCTGCGGTGCTATTCATTTCTACTTATTTTCTTGATATTACCTGCGCATAAAAATAATTTTAAATAACTATTTTGAAATTGAATAGTTTCAACTTTTGTTGCTCTTTAAGTAGTACATATAAAAATTTATTTGAGTTTTTTTTATCTAGCACCCCCCCCCCCCGAGTCTCAAATTTATATGATCTAGCCCTTTTTAAAAAAAGTATTCCGACCCCTACAGTAACGTTTTCTCATTAAAAAATACAATAATTTAATTAAAATTTAAAAAAATATTTAATATATTCGAATATTCTGAAATTAATATCGTATTTTGAATGATAGATAAAATTTTCAATAAAAACTTTATTTATTAATTTAAAATATGATTTCTACCTTTATTTCACATTTCTATCCACCTTTTTGACAAATTTTTGGTCCCCTCTTTGTAAAATTGTGCCAGTTATGAATCAAAATATTCGGAAAGTCTCTTTTTCATCTCTGCATTTGTTTTTAAATTTTCCCATCTAAATAATTATGTAATGAATGTAACTTAGTAATTTTGTAATGAAAAGATGGTGAATCCGCAACAATAATAGTGCACGGTCAATTTATGAATTAAAAATTTTGGCGGACTACGAACGTAAGCAATAATTGGAAATATGTACACCACTTTCAAATATGCAATAATATTTTACAACTAAAAATCTTTCGTTCATTTAATGATATTAAACTATATTGACTTTGTTAGAAACATACAAAGAGGACATCTAACAATAAGTTAACCTAAATCTTAACCGCTTAAGTGTCCAACTTATTTTTTTAAGAAATTCGTCACAGGTCCAAACGTTTGGCGAGTTTAAAAATCATGTACATATGTTACATGGCGTGTGCACCGGTGCTCCTGTGGCCCTAGTGTGAAGCAACCGCTGCGAACATGGGTGCTCCTGTGACACAGAAGTGGTTAACTTTTTTTTTTAAATTGGCATTTACATCACTTTCATATAGGTGCGATTTAACTGTGCATTGAAAAAGTATAGATTGTACCTTTAAACGAATTACTGGTGCATTAGAATAATATACGATGTGCATTAAATAATCTCGTATTGAACATCATTTTATTATTTTTATACCGTGTTAAAGTGGAAAAATCCGTGTAAAAAAATTATCGGTTCATCTTACTTGAACCGTGTAAAAAGAGGATTAGGTGTATTTTTAACAAATTTTCAAATATTCATTTCGAAAATTCAAAATAAAAATGACCATACTTCGAACGAAACTTCTTCCGAAGGTCAACGCGAAAGAGAAGCATCATCAGATCGGATCGTCCGCATCTGCCGTTCATCAAGGCGTCTTAAAAGCAGTTCTTTGTTTCGGATCCACGAACAGGCAACGGTAACAGTTCGGTTTTATATTTAAAATCAACACCACTTTTTCGTTGAACGGAATGTATTATATATTTTTCAGGTAATCAGAAACGATTACGGCAACGAAAAGGTTCGGCGCCTCTTCTCGGTAATATGCGTTCAGTCTTGTCCCAAATCAGGGGGGCCTAAATTAAAACTTTCAGTTTGTGGGAAATGCGTCCCTAAAATGTCTATTTTTGTCCATGAACAACGTAATACGAGTTCGCTTTAATATTTCACGGAAAAAGATCGACTTGTGCATATTGCGTGAGTCGTTCGACGTATGTCGCATTCAGATTCTCTTTTATTGTGCCGTTACGATTTTTACGATTCTGTTCCGTCATAAACAATTCATATGTTATATGTATGTATTTAGCGTTTCATTGCGATTCTAAATGAAAATTTGATTTATGCAAGTATAATGTCAATTGTAGAACAATGTTTCGGTAGTAAGGCTATAGACTTATAGAGACTAAATATGGTGCGAAAAAAAAAATCGACTTTTGGCCAATCAAATCCATCTGCTGACTCCACCGTTTATCGCTTAGCGAGGTTGAAAACTGTCAATGTGGTATATTATATTACAGCTTTTACTCTTTAAATTTAACCTTTTATGAATCAAATTCAGTCATCGTAAATTTGTTTTATTCATTTTCCATTTTTTTTATGATTTAATGAAAAATATTTAAAAAAGTCAGTATATTGTACATCCATAGTACTTATTTTCAGATTGATTAATTAAAAAATGTAATTAATCGTGTATGTAAATTTTTTTTAAAAAACACCAATTGAGATTATCCAAGTTAAATTGAAAAAATAGGTTGTATTCATAGATACTGACAGCGATTTTAATAATACTTTTCGATAGTTGAATTTGATTCGAAAAAGGTTAAATTTATTCTGTGGAAAAAAATGTCATCAATCGAATATGAATGGGATAAGAAAAAAATAATGGTATACGATTTTTAACATCGTTTATTAAGTACTTTTAAGATTTTCAATCTGATATTTTGTAAAAAAAAATAAATTTTTGAAAAAATCACTTATCGAATAAACTTATACTAGGTATCGATAAATTTATTTGGTCATTTTTTCAACATATAATGTATTGAAATTATAATATATGTACATATGTAATTCATGCGCATATCAAAAACAACAGCAAAATAGTTATAATATTTACTAATAATATGGACGCACACGAACAATAATATTATAGAATATGCAAAATATACGCCAGTTAATATTATATTTTATCTTAAATGAAAAATATTAGATTTTTATATGCGCAAAAATGAACATAATGCATTGCTAAATATAAAAGTAAGTAAGTACCTAGCTGCAAAAGAGGTGTCGTAGAAAACTATTAGTCAACAATCCCAAATATGTAGTACGAGTATAAACACATCTATGCAATAACGCTTAAAACATATTAAAAATTAAAACATTGAACATATAAACCATATTCTTATAGGTAATAAGTTTTCACTTACAATCAAAAATTTATCGAAGAATTAATTGAATTTAAAAATATAGATAGATTTAATTTTTTGGTATAGTTTTGTACTACATAATTGTAAGTCAAAATATAAAAAAAATATACTTCAATTTAGAGAAAATTAATTTTCCAAATTTGAAAGAAGATAACATAAACATGGTTAATTAAATAAGAATTAGAATAAACTATACATACATTATTATTGGAATATTTCTAATTTAAAATTAACTTAAGAGAATGAATAAAAAAAAGCGTTGAAAGTAGTGGGAATATCTCGATATCATATCACATTTATATTTTTTGGGAAATAGGTATAATCTTAGAATTTTACCAATATATTTTACTTACCTATAATCTCATCATATAAAATTACCTTATTTGATATAAAAAAAATTCAACCGTCACACCGATTAAAACACCTCGAACATAATCCGATAATAAAAATGGTACATTATTTGGCAAATTCATATCGTGCAAAAATCAAAAATCGCAGATCAGCCGCAAAAAGATGATTGAGAAATCACAGAAATAAACCTCTTTGGAAACGCGCGAAAATTCACTCGGAGCTGAAATTCGACGAATGGTCATTGTTCCACGCTCCTTCCATCCTCCATACCGAAAACGCATAGCTGAGCCTGTCGTGGGCAGACAGTTGGTTCGAAGCGATGTCCTCCTGCTTGCAGTCGGGCCTCGACAGGATCTCGTACAAGAACACTATGTACCTGCTGGCCAGCTTCAAAGTCTGGATCTTAGAGAGCTTATCGCTCGGCAGGGTGGGTATGATCTTTCTCAAACTGGCGAAGGCCTGGTTCAAGCTCTGCGTGCGTTGTCTCTCCCTAATGTTGGCGGTGACCCTCTGCGACTGCATGTCCTCGTACGACTGCAGATTCCTCCTCTTGCCCTTGCCCTTGTTGCTTTGGTAATGGTAGCTCGGAGCGTTGCGCCTCTTCCTCTTCGGCTTCGTGAACTCCGCCGGCTGGTGCTGGTAATACGGCTGCGCTTCCTCGGGCCACTCCTCGGGCTGGAGATCGTCGTCTATTTCCATCTTGACGATCGGATAAGGTTCGACGTACGGGTCTTCCAGCCTCAGAGGAATCATGGAAGTCGAGCTGGACACCGTGGCGTTGCTCAAATCGGCTAAATACGTCGGCGACGCACTGCCCATGGCCCTGTAATACACGAACTGTTGCCTTTCGTCCAGCGGAAGCGGGCGGAGGTTTTGCGGGCTATTGCAGGACTTCATGCTACCGAACGCGAACGCTCACTGACGAAAATCCGGAAAACCTCGAAAAGCTATTGGACGAACCGGAGCCCGCCCATCGTGCGAAAGTACGCCTTTCGTGGATGGTGAACCCGTGGTACGCGTGCCAGAGGTGCCACGCACAAAAATATGCCTTACCCAACCTATGAAGGATTTATTTTTCTTCCAATTATGTTTAATTTGGTTGCGGATTAAGTTAATGGAAATTTTCATTTGAACTTTTTACATGTCAAATCCAACTATGATAAATTGATTGAAATTTAGAAAAAAAATTATATCATATATAAAGAGGAACATGGTAACAAATATTCCTACAGCGACAGACGACATTCTTAACTCTCGAAAATGCCGATTGAAGAAAAAAAAATTTCACAAAATCGGCAATTTTCATATTTTAAATTAATACAGCCGCCATACTAATGTCGATTTTCTTCTGTGTTATTCGTTTGTTTAAAGCGCTGCTTTGTATATTTAAATTTAAATAGTTAAGTAAATATTTCAATCTGCCAAAACGGTATCTATTTACATATCAATAAGTCCTACATTCGATCGCACAAATATAACCGATATGGCCGATTTGAAGGAAATAGGTATTTATTGACATATATAATAAGTCCTATATTCCATACAACAAAACATTACGGTATGATTAATAAAAAGCGTGCTGTTCTCAAACTTTTTTTATAAAGTTTTAATGATTTTTTTTAATTTCTATATTTAAGCGTGCGGTTCTCAAACTTTTAATTTAAAGTTTAAATTATTTCTTTTATTTCTATATTTTTGCTATACGTAGTCTAATATCGATTTCTTTTTAGATGTCGTTTTGATAAATGATGTTAAAATAATAAATTTTTTCAAAATACGTTTTTTTCGATAAATATTTTTATTTTTATTTTAAATACATATTTATTTCTACAACTCAATGTTAGTGGATTTGGTTGTGTAGCCAGGGGCAGTGGGGGTGGGCCCAAAGGGCCTACCAAAATATTTTTCATAAACAATCGATTGGTTTCGCTTTTTCAGTTCACATTTACCTTTCGACGTGATTTTTCAGAAAAAAAAAACAACTGGAATACCCCAAAAAACCCAGGCGATGCCGGGTACTACCACTAGTATTTAATAATTACAAAAAAAAAATAATACTAAAATCTACATATTGTAAAAAATAAAAAGAGCATTTATACTTACTTTATAAATTATAATTAAAATTTGATTTAAAAAAAAGTTTAATGCATTAAATATTTAAGCACATTTAGATTTCTATATTTTTCAAGCTTTTTATTTCAGATATAATTTCACTAATAAGTATGATATACAGGGTGTTAGGTGGACCTGTGCAAAGTCTTAAAGGGGAGATAGATCATGCAATTTGGAGTATTTTAAAGTAAATATACCTTAGTCCAAAGTATTATAGTTTTCGAGTTATTGTTATTTTTTCGATTTTTGAGAAAAAATCAAAAATCTTGACCTTGCCCACTAATAATTTTCAAATGAAAGATAACATGGTAGAAAAATCTTATTATTTTGTTTGTTTATTGTATATTTAATACATAAATATGAATACAAACATCCACATCAACTCAAAACTATTAAAAATACATGATTAGTTATAAAAAACTTGTTGAAGTAAAGAGAAACTAGTGTTTTTTTGAAATTTCTTGTTTAAAAAAAAAAACGAAACTCAAAGATTTCAAACGTTATTAACCTTCCCTGTATTAACAAGGAGAAGCTCTCAGGTTCGGAACGAATTTCTCAATGAAATTTTTTTTTCAATAGATTACCTTTATTATATCGATATGGTAAAATATAAAAGCGCACTATCGAGCCGATTTAATTAAAAACGACTTCAAAGTTTCGATATATTGACGTATCGAAATATATATACGATATATTATACATATATGGGGGGGTGTAAAAATTGAGCGTTCCGGCACTTTTTTTTTAACACTACATCACTGATGTTAAACATACTGTATCAATGAAACATATACATATGTACATATACGACACCATAGAAGTTTCAAACTAGAAACTACTCCACATTTGACAATTGCTAAACGATATTTACAACAGGGAGGCTTTACTCGAGTCTGACAAACACTTGGATATTATGGTTGCTTCAATATCGTGCTGAATGTACTGTAGTAATGAAACACATATACAACTCCATAGAAGTTTCAAACAAGGAACTAAGTACTCGACATTAGACAATTTGTAAACGAAATTAGCGACATGGAGACTTTACCTGAGTCTGACAAACATTTGGATATTTTGATTCTTGTCTTTTCTCGATTTTTGTAAGCGGTCTTCATTGACAGACCCCATTTTCAGCAGAACTCAAACGAGTTCTCATAAACATGAGGAAAAAAAACAAATTAAGTATACTCCATGTCGTTTGTTTAATTTTTTTAAAGTTATGGGATTTAATATTATTATTGTGATTATAATAGATGGAATTTTTGTCAATTTTCATGGGAATTTATCTCACAGTTTAATCAATTATAACATTCAAGATTCGTAAATGGAAAATATTATAAATTATATACCTTTTCCCTTACAGATAAAAAAATTAAAACACAAAAATATGAATTTTCAATTTTCCTATTAAATAAAACATTTTTCATTTCATATACAGAGTGGCCCAAAGGTCTGGGATAAATTTTAAAGAGGTGATTTGTAGCACCTGGAAATCTTCCATTCCATCCATTGTATGCAGTGCCGGATTTCCATAGAGGCAATGTAGGCTTCAGCCTATGGCCTCCGAACCCAAATGGCCTCCAAATTCAGATCAGAAAAAAAAAATTAAAATTTTATATAAAGTAAATAAATATTAAAAGTAAAATAAAAGTTAGTAATAGCTAAGATCTTCGTTTTTGAGCCCCCACAAAAAGTATAATTGTTTTACTTCAGGCATGCCCGGATTTGTCTAAAGGCAATATAGGCCTATGGCCTCCAAATCCAAGTGGCCAAGTGAAGTTGTGACTAGGGATCCTAATTTAATATTCGAATACTCGATATTCGAGTAATTAGGCCATTTTTCGTATACGAATATTCGCAAATTAGAAATTATATTCGACTATTATTCGTTGTCATTTATTCGAATATACGAATATGTTACCATTTTCATATTCGATGTTGGTCGATTTTTTTTTGCGGTTTTGAATATTCGAGAATAGACAAATTTAATTAATTATATATTTAAATTATGATCAATTAAAATTGCACATAACCACACTAATTTCTCTAAAAAGTCTTGAAAATTTACATACCGATTTTGATGATTCATTCGTTTGAATTTTATTGAGTTGAATCAATTAAAATTAAATGCATTTGATATGGTAATGTGATAGATAAAACGACTGTACCGATGTGTTTTGTCATTGTATACGATTAGACATTTTTTTCATAGATTCAATTTCGTGATTAAAATAATTGGGTTCGTCATTTCACCAAAAGGAAAATTGAACTCAATCATATTGATTCGAATCAAAACGAACAAGGGATACATCAAAACGAAATTGAATGATAACATAACTTTTGAATAATCGAACACCATCATGCACTTAAACGCAATAATAGAATCAGTTACTCGCCAATAATCCAACAATTTATATTCCAATTTTATAATTCAACCGAAATTGAAAAAATATTTTTCTCAATTGAAACTACACTATGGACAAAATTAAAATTAAAATAAAAATATTTATTTCTCTCTTGTTTTTTAATTTATAAATAAATAAATATTGTTGTTATGAATACGCTCATTTTCTCATTTTGTTATTTTTTTTTTACCAACATTTGAAAATTTATAAAAATATTTAAATTTCCAAATATGTTACCATTTTCATATTCGAATATCTAATTTCACGAATATTCGGGATCCTTTGTTCAGACGTGTCAGAAATGGTTCCAGAAGTTTTGATTAGGAAATTTTAACCTTAAAAATTGTTCTTGAAATGGAAGATCGATGATCATAGATTAAAATAATTTAAGAGCCGAATAGAACTATCTATGATATTATAGCTCAAATGTGTATGAACACATGAAAAAAATTGGCAAGATGTGAAAAGAAGGAAAATGGACGCCGCATACATTGAGTGAGGACAAGACGAACTCGCGTCCACATATTTCGAAAGTCAAGAAATATAAAATTATTGTGTTACCGGTAGGAGACAATTCGACATCTTCCATACTCTCCGGATCTTACACTCAGATTACGATATTTTCAGATCATTACAGAATTATTTAGATAGGAAAATTTGAAAAATACGGAAGTGGCGAAATAGGGACTTTGCGAATATTTTGATTCATAACAGATACAGTTTTACAAAAAAAGTAATGGAAAATTTGAAAGAAAGGTGGATAGAAATGTTTAATAACGGTGGAAATTATATCTTAAATTAATAATTAATAAACAATGTTTTTTTTATTGAAATTTTCATCTATCATTCAAAATGCGACATTACTTAAGGGATAACCTAATATAAAAAAGAAAATAAGCAATTCTATTGACATTTGACATAATAAAAGTGAGGTGACTAATTCAACTGTACTTGTTATTTTGGATCTTTCGTTTTACATTTTGTTTCACAATCAAAATTTGTTAGGTAACTTGAATATTTTGATAAAGGGGGGGAATAACACAAATAAAGTAGATAATACTGCCATAGATTTTATCCCACAAAAATTTTTTTAGTATTATTTCCAATAATATTAAATACATAATTTTGTTTGTAATTAACAAATAATTATTAATATAGAATATTCAAATGATCAATTTGAAACCAATCGATTTTTTATTTTTCGTTGAGGCTCATGAATCATTTAGAAATAGGAAAATTGTTGGTACATCAATCAAAAAGTTTAATAACCGCTGTTATAGATTTATAAAGATTTTGTATTTAACGAAAAAAATCTTTAAAATTTAACAAATAAAAAAGAAAAATTAAAAATCGCCCCCCCTGTGAAAAATTCCTGGATCCGTCGCTGATACATAACTGGTTTAGATCTTATGAAATCTATGAAAAAATTTAGCCTGTGGCGCAGTTTATTGTTATTAAATTTCTTGTGTCCTTATATTATTTTAATTAACGCTTTTATTAAATTTTTTCTCTATTCATGAAAATGGGGCCTCAAAAGCTGAATAGTCTATGGCCTCTCATGGTCTAAATCCGGCCCTGATTGTATGTGAAACACGCTAGATTTTTTTTCAAATTTATTTATCAAAAACGTTAAAACAATAAATAATCTAAGATTGTGTATAATTTTGTAACGGTAAGTTGATTTTTGAAAAAGTTTTCAATGAAAAACAATAAATTTTTTGAATTACGTGATATTAGTAGTGAAATAAATGAAGCGTTTTATGGCTTAAAAAAAAATATAGGCTATCTTCACATGACATTTATGAAAACACTAATTATTTCTGTTTAATTTTTGAGCGATTTTTTAAAAATTCGAAAAAATCTAACAATTGAGAAACTTGAAGGTGATCTAGAATGATAAAAAGTACTATGACGCGACGGGACAGATTATTACTCAGAAAATATTTGAAAAATAAATTCATATTTACTTATTAAATAAATTAAAAAGTATGATAAGTTCACGAAAATAACAATCAATGATCAAACAATATGTATAAGGCCATGGAAAAGCCGATTACAAAGAACAATTTCAGCGAAGCACTTTTGGCAAATAAAATGAAATTCCGACGGACAGGATGAGTTGAAAAAGCTTGAAATACGAAATATGTACAAGGTGTTTTCGCTCATCTGTTTTATCTTACAATTAAAACTAGAAAAGATTTGCCGAATATAATTCGTTGGAAATAGCATCTTACAAACAACCTATTATTCACAACCCTCATAATAATAAAAAGGTTGAAAAAGTAGGAAGAATTTGCGTTTATCACTTTTCTCGGATTTCGGATTCTTTTCATTATGACAAAATCTACTGATTAAACAGTAGACCTGCTTTAATGCATACCTATTCAAATTACTTTCCAACCTTATTGTAAGTTTCGAACGAAACCTCCATAAATGTTGTTTGTTGTAAAACACGCGCTCTGAATTCGACTACCTGCGAACGGCCGCAAACTGCAAATGGACAAACTCTCCCGCCAAGCACGATGTCAAACAGGCAGGGTGACCAACGGTCTGTGAGAGACGTTATTTTTTTTCATATAGTTGTCACTCTGAAAAATTAGACTGTGATGAAATAATCTAACGTATTTCACAATGATTAGAAAATTTCAAAAATATGTGTGCTTGGGTCGTGTGAGCTTGCATCATGTGTATTAGCGTCATTTGAGTTTGCGTCGTGTGCGCTTGCGTTGTGTGAGCTTGTGTCACCAAACCGTATATTAAATCAATTCATTATCTTAGAAGAATATTTTGAAGGGTTTTCATATTTTTTTGTACACTTCTTTTAAGTTTCTTCTTCCAAAGCAAAATGCACAGTCGACGAACGAGAAACAAAAAGGGTACCAATATTTGGCCCAGTAAAATGGTGTCGGTTCGAGCAGTATAATTTAGTATTTTGCACAATAAAGTTGCCAGTGACACAAAAAAAATGATAAAACATAACTGAAATCAAAATATTCTTAATTTTCATAATATTTCGTATGGAAAACAATCACATTGTGTATATCATAATGATTATTTGTTTAATAACAACAATACATAACCTCGAATTATAATACGGTGGAATAAAATATGTCTTTTTTTATGAGATCATCTCAAAACGTTATCAAGTAGTTGATTTCTTTACAAAATCAGTTACTTGTCATTAGCTTCGACAGGGACTAACTAACAACTAAATAAAATGCTATGCCACGCTATACTTTTTTATAGTATGTGGTCCCAAATATAATAATACGTATACTAGCCCACAAAAGAAAAAACATTTAAATTACTGTACATTGCAATGCACACTGGGTCTAATGTTTAGTTTTTATAACCAGTTCTTTTTTCTATTGCACACTATGAATAAAATAATGCTCAATACGAGATTCTTTAATGGACCAGAAATAATACACATCGTATATTTTTTTAATGCACAAGTAATTCGTTTTAAAGCGTAATTTATTTATTTTTAATGCACAGTTAAATCGCACCTAATCTAAATTAAGACAATATTGTCGATTAGAGGTCAGTATAAAATTTTACGTGAGGTCAAAGGTTACCAAAAAAGTTTTTTTTTTTAAATATCTTTAAAAATATATATTTAAATTAACTTTTACATTTATAGAAATATATTGGTCAACAAATTTGTAGCTTAGAAAATTTTCTACGAAAAAGATACCATAATATTTATTCGTAAGATAACTGTAGTGGAGATAATTGGATCAACAAAATTGCTAATATTTTGTACGCAATCCGCAGTGGTATGTAGAGCTAGAGAGCTTAAAAAGTTCTAAGAAAACGTTTAAAATTCTAAATAGAATAACTTATTGAAAAAAAATTAATGCAATTATAAACCTTTTGAAATCTGGTTTAATTATATTATTATGTGAAATATTTAAGTGTGATTTTATAACAATTTTAAAATTCAAAAATTACAGTTCAATTCAATAAGGAATCAAAGAATATAAATTATTTATTTTAAATGTTGAAATGAATGAAAAATTAAAAAAAATCATAAATTTCTACAAGTTTTCGAAATATTTTCGGAAAAGTAATTATTCCGATGCATACATTTATGTAAATCATTTAATTTAATTTTTGGTATTTTTTTTTTCTCAGTCAACTCAATCTTACGTTAGAATACTTCAATCGTATTTTATTTTATTTTTGTATTACATTAGTGTTATAATTGTGTAAATAGCTTTCAAATAATGATTGAAAACAATAGTGTTCAGTGTATGTAATTCTATTTGATAGTGATGTATGGCGAAAAGATAATAAATTCGTTAGCATCGGACGCCCGTGTACCGTGAATAGGTACCGCACGAAGCAAACAAGTAAATTTGGGCTACAATTACAACGTTCCCACTATTTCCTCAGTGCCGACGCAAAGAACCAATTTCACGTACAAAGTTAACGATTGCACCTTAGTCTACACCCCCACTACTTTAATTAGGGATTCTAAACAATATGACCAGATGTTTCTCGAACGACTTTGCTGTCCGCTGTATCAAATAGATTTGCACTGAAATACTATTGTTTTCTAGGGCTTCGAAACGGAACTGAACCGTAACCGAAAACTGCCAACACCTGAAATTTTTGTCCGGATAAAAATTGGAACTGAACTGGAAAAGAATATCGGTTAATTTTTGTTCAGCAAAAAATATTCGAATATTTCCGAAGCCTGGTTTTTTGGGAAAGTCTGTGTTTTTTGAAAACTCGCAGTTGAACTGAACCTAAATATATTTTTTTTGTTGAACCGTAACGAAAAAATAACGGTTCGAAGGCCTGCTAAATCTAAACATATGTGTCCTCCGATTTACGCGGTAGATACGTTCCGCAAAAACCCGTGTAAATTGAAATTGCATAAAAAAAGTGTATGTATCCATATAAAAAAATGAGATCGGTTCCAGGGCAAAAAAATAACGCGTAAATTGAGACATGAAGTCTATACTAAATGGAAAGATTTTTTCAGGAAATCGCGTAAAAAAGTCTAACGAAAAGAAAAGTTAAATTAAAATAAAATTTAAAAAAAAACGAAGCAAACGCACACGAAGTAAACTCACAGGAAACAAGTTCACACGAAGCAAGCCCACACGAAGCAAGCTCACATGCTTTCGAAAATTTTCAAATTTTCAAATTAAAGTGAAAAACGTTTAACACGAAACTGAAAGCACCGAAATGCGTTTTGTGTTAAAAGAATTTCACGTTAGACGTAACAGTACACGTCCATAATATTTTCTCATTACCAAAGTAATATTTCTTGTTAAACGATACGAAAATTTTCGAAAGCACGTGAACTTGCTTCGTGTGAGCTCGCTTCCTGTGAGCTTGCTTCCTGTGAGTTTACTTCGTGTGCGTTTGCTTCGTGTGGGTGAGCTTCCCCCAACCAAATCGGGGGATACCTGCACATGCATCCAATAAACCCATAAACCGACAGATGAACGTTCACAAAATTCAGCAAGAATTTCAGCGTTGAAAAATAATGTATTTTCTCTATAGAAATAAAATAAGGCAACAAATTATTTGGTCAGAATTTAATTCATAGTTTGGTCTGAATAAAATTGAGTAAACGGTCAGAATAAAATGTTAAATGGTCAGAATGCGACAGTCGATAAATGGTCAAAACTACAGAAAATTACAATCCTTACAGAAAAACTGAACGTGGGGGTTGGGCCAAACGCCGCATTTCTCAGTCAGGGAAAACTAAACGCACTTATTTAATGCCGCACGTCTCAGTCAAAAGTCTGAACGTATTTATTACTAAACTCGTGTTTAGGTTAGGTTAGGTTAGCGTTTTTTGCGTCACATTTACTGAACGTATCTTATTCAATCAGATATTCAGATCGAAAATATTTTATAAGTCTGTATCGTAAAAGTTTCCAACCAGCTATCAAACTGCGAATAAGTATTGGTGCATGTACGTGTATAAACATGTTTCTGAGGTGCCAACTTAAATTCGTATGTATGCTAAAGATCACCTTTATCAAATTATGACCCATGTATTCTGACCAATATAATATAAATTCTGACCAATGTAATAAAAATTCTGATAAATGAATTAAAAATTCTGACGAAAACGTATGAAAATTCTGACCCGAAAAATACACGCCATAAAATAATATTGCAATAGGCTACATAATGCTGGCCATACACGCCACGATATATCGTTCCGAAAAAACTGAGGTACGATTTTTCGCTACGTGTATGTATAAAAAACCGGACGAAACTGAACGGTTTTATAGCATACACGTAGCGAAAAGTCGTACCTCAGTTTTTTCGGAACGATATATCGTGGCGTGTATAGCCAGCATAAGAAACGCGCACGAAAACGGCACAGCGCTCGCCAGGCGCTCGGCGACCGCCGCGGGGCACCCCGCTATGGCGCAGGTATGTGTTTGTGATGGCAGCTGCCGGTGGCCGATGTGATGTGCTGCCGTAGCCCCCTCGCAGCCCGCACTCCCTCGCTCCCCGGCGGGCGCTCCGCCCCGCCATGCCGATCCAGGCGCCGCAGTGGACCGAGTTCCTCAACTGTCCCGTGTGCTACCGGGTGTTCGGCTCCTCCCCGAGGCTGCCCATGAGCCTCGGCTGCGGCCACACCATCTGCAAGCAGTGTCTCATTTACCTGCACCGCAAGCAGTGCCCCTTCGACCAGGTGACCCTGCGCCCCTGCCCCCCCTCCGCCCCCGTCCCGACCCCGACGCTCTTGTGACGTCACGCGTCAACTCGCTGTCAAGTGCGTCTTATTCGCCACTTTTCTCCTAGGCCCAAAGAATCAAGCCTACATCTATGTAAAATACATTATTAGGGTTTCTGGACTCGACCCGAACCTGTTGGGTGATGGACCCGAGACCCGGGACTAGAAACCATCGGGTCCAGGTAACAAGAAATAATTTTTTTTTAAATCAAAATGCGTTATAAAATTTAATTTTTTAACAAAATATAGGCGAAAAACGAAAATGGAATAAGCAATTGGAAATATTT
Organism: Hydropsyche tenuis; assembly: GCA_009617725.1. Classification (NCBI taxonomy): domain Eukaryota; kingdom Metazoa; phylum Arthropoda; class Insecta; order Trichoptera; family Hydropsychidae; genus Hydropsyche; species Hydropsyche tenuis. The sequence continues at coordinate 24,509 of VTON01000196.1, read as the reverse complement.
GAAGTTTAAATTTTCTTGTTTTAAGTATGCTACATACATATATAAAACGTTATTTTCGTACGCAAATAATTTCTTCTCAGAATACCCTAAGGATAATAAAATTCAATGGGGCATATATGGATGCACGTCCGTCTTCCGAAATATAATGCATTTTCGAATGCGTCGTATTTCAATTTGAGATATACCTGCCTAAGTGCTTTCGTTTCACGGAAGGTTCACAGTTGCAATCTTCCATCTGCAGTATGTATTTTGATTTTCCAAATTTTAAAACATTTTATTTTGGACCCGGACTCGTCGGGTATCTAAAATATTGGACCCAGACCCGACGGGTTTTCAGAAACCCTATACATAATACACATAATCCTCCTATTATAACATGGTTCAAGGAAGATCAACCCGTTACTTTTTTTACACAATATCAAGATATGTATTGTTATGCCACAATGGTAAGATTCGACGCAGGCCAGCATACTGATATGATTATATGTATGTAATTATAGTTTTTCAATCAAAATTTCGATGTTTTTTCACATCACACATTTTTTATAAAGCAATATAGTGATGGAACCTATCTCCAATTTTTATATGATCACCATACATTTTTTACACGGTAGTCTCTGGAACGTATCCCCTGTGTAAAAAGAGGATCGGGTGTCCCTCGTTTAACCCTTATGTTTATGCCCAGCGTTACTCCACAGTACGAACAGTGTGGATCCACCGTCTAATAAATTCGTTCTGTTTCAATTTTTTTTGACCTTTCTGTATAGTAACCGTTGTTTAAAAAAATTCATGAGAATTTTACTGATAAAATTTTACGCACTGACAGTGAGTCACCAAAATGAATTTTACGATGCATTGAAAATAGTTTAGAAAATTGACAAATCTTATAATTTAAATGTTAAAATGGCAATACAACGGTATTCAAAAATCATAAAAGATTCACCATTGCCCGTTACAGCATTGCTGCCAACCCAAGTATCTGTAGAGCGGTTTTCTGTATAATATGAAAATTTTGGATATTTGTCGGTTTGGTTGGTTGATAAATGATTTAATACACATAAATAAGAGAGGTTGGAAAACAACCTGAAAAATAACCTGATAAACTTTTTTTTATTGGAGTCGGAGTCGTGTTGTTGGAAAATTCGGAATCGGAGTCATGTTTTTTGTTAACGACTCCACAGCCCTGGTATCGTTAAACCCGCCACTGTTTTTTTTACTATTGTTAAGTCAATTAAGCCCAACCTATATAGTACGCAGTCGATTCACCTACCTTATGTTTCACACGAACCCCTCGTAATGAATGCCTGACATCAACTGAAACTGATTTTCATCAGTAGACTAAATCTTTTCGAAGAATTTTCTGTAGTTGACCGAAAAATGCATTGCCGCCCCCTACATCTGGCCATGGCCTCCCTGCCTCCCCCCACGCTACGCCACTGCATACTTATTACCAACAATGGATCGTTTTAATTCCAGTATATTTCAATAGTGAGGGATTTTAACATTAATATTTAATTTCTTACTATGTTTTGTGCATTGTGGTGAAATAATGAGAGATTTAAACCTGAATTAGATGTTTAGTTCATTAGCATATGGATATTTTGACTTATTTATTCTTCAATCAATTTCGCTTCTTTTTTTTAAAGTTGACAGGAGTTCGTTGCATTAATTAAAAAGAATTTAGCGATTTAATTGTTTTAAATATTGGTCAAATATTAATCAAATTCAATGATTTCTCAAGTTATAATCGTAATCATCTGACAAATGGCCGGTCACAGGTTCATGAAAGAGTGGTCATTATTTAATCGCATTATCATCACCATTTCGAATGTTATGTACAAAGAGACAATCAATTGTTAGTAATGAAATTGATGTTAGAGCTAACCTTATTGTTTTACTTGTTCATCTAATAATTTTTGTTGGTAAATATAATATATTTTGTGTAATATGAAGAAATTATAGCAAGAGGCGAATGAATATTTTATATAATTACATATATTTAGTCCCCATAAATTTCGCCTTTTTTAACTCTGTGTAAAATCCTTATGAAGTTAAATCAAATGAATAGTTTTAATTTTTCAAGCTTTTTATTAAGTAGTTAACAATCAATTTCAATAAAATTTAATAATTTCCCAAATTATTCACAGCAATCGGAATGAATATGAAATAAAAATAAGTTACATATGTAATGAAATGCTTGTAAACTATTTAATTTAATGTACACTGAAAAATCTGTGACTATTCACGAAAAAAATCAAGAAAAAAACCATAGTGACAAATTTGCAAAAAAACGGTATTGTTTGAGTGATATTGCTTACGACTCGACTTACCATACTTTATGTTAACTAGGAAAGTCGGGCTAGCAAGGTTTCAGCTTTACATTTATAATGTATCTTAACCCTTTCCATCTATTAAAAAAAGGTACTTGAAGAAAAGCAATATTTACACCAATTGTTAGTAAACATTTAGTTTTTTCAAGTCTTCACCGCATATTACTCGTTTAAAACTAATTATTAGTTCCAAATTGTCACCAAAAGCAGTAATGAAAGATTCAATATAATTTAAAGGATTTCTGCAAAAACTGACATACATTTCTTTGATTTTTCTGAAAGAAGCAATCGCAATCTTTTCATAACAAAACTACTTCAGTTACTATTTCTCAAGATAAAGAGCGATCATCTACGTCAGGGTCACCTGATATGAAACTATGAAAACATCAATAATCACATACTTGGTAATTTTGATATTCACAGTGATGAAATGATATAATAAAGCATAATATTATGAATTAGTATTTATATCCAAGTCATGTGATGAACACATGAATTTCCATTCAAACAAGTCAAAAATAATACATTAATCAGTTTGGAGTATTTACAGGAGAATTAATATGGATTTCCAGGTTGATATTCTCATTATCGTACAAATAGAAAATCTTTGGACGAATATGTATTGCCAACGATAATATATTGTTGCAAAAATATCACTTACAGATTGAGAACTTTAGAATATGTGCCACATCTATTGACCGCACTTCACTGATAGGCACAGTGAATCGAATGAGATTATACAGTAGTAGAAAATTATTGAAGAAGTCTTTGTTGAGCTACTGGACATAATGATGGTAGATAGGGTCTATTAGTAAAATTTGATGCTGTTTTAATATTTGATATATTTGGGAGAAAAGGATGAGGTTTTTTCACAAGTGCCATCAGAATTTCAGGCATTTTTTTATCACTTTGTAACGATAAATAAACAGTAAATCTAAATTTGTGTACTATAAAGACTATACATGATAAATGGTCATTATAAATACATAACTGTATCTATTTACATTATAATATTTTATTTATCAATATGTATCATCGTCATCAATATAAAATCAACGTAAAACGTCCACCACAGGTCATGTTCTTATCAACCAGTACTGCGGTCTGTTATCGCACGTGCCCATCATATATTAATAAGACAGGGAAATAAGAACCGACTCTGTCCCATGCTAACGGGAAAGGCTTTCGGTCATCGGTACACGTGTCTATATGTCGGGTCCTGTAGTCACTGTCCACTCATCATATCACAATGACAACTAGTGAGGCAGGCTAGATAGGACTGAGCAGACTGCATCCTTGCTGTCCACTTAGAGATCTTAATGACCATCAATTTGGCAGATAAGACTAAACCGTTGGTCTTGTACGGGACAGATTTTGGCATAATACTACGTCATCGACTCTCACTATCGCTAAAGTTCCACCTGGATATTGAAATCTACCACTCTACATTAACTACATGATTAAGTATTTCATTTTTCTCTACTTTATCCAAGTATTCACCCCCCACATACTCATCTATGACATATAATCGACTATCATATTTTCATATATCGGAAATATGTTAGTCGATTGGAAATGATTTCATAATTATCTACAATTCAATTACATTTAATTGATTTAAACATTAGTTTGCACTATCTATATGTACATCCTCCTTTTTTTTAAAGATTGTTAGTAATTCAGATTCACATGACAGAAACCCTGAAGGTACAATTAATATTTTTTGAATGGAACTGTTTTACTGTGAGAAATTATATATATTCAGCGATAGTTTTTTTTGCTGAAATCAATGTATTGAGAAAAATAGGGATTTCTGATTGTATATTTGAAAGATTGTTTGAAGGTGTAGATTTTAGATCATATGTTATACACCTGGTATGTCAATTAAAATTTTAACTCATATTGGTGTTACTAAAATATAAAGCATTTTTGTTAATTATTTTTGTACAATAAATATTAAATAATAACAATGTAAGCAGATTTCCACATGCTGATCTATAGCACTTTCAACATGTGTAAGAAAACGCGAATAAAATAGAATATAATGCAAACAGTAGTGAGCATTCATTTTGAGACTGGTTGGTGCAATAATTTTTTCAATACAAAATTGAATAAAACTGCTTTTTAAATTTAAAAAAATATATATAATTCAATGTATTTTTATTAAGGTGAATCTTTTTCAGTTAAAATTTTGTATTAAATTTCAATTTTTAAAATTCTCACTTTTTATTCAATGCATCTTTTTATACATTAAAAATCATTCAGGCTTACACTTGAATAAAATTAATGACAATTTATTGCACATTTATTCTCATTAATGTTTTTGAAATTGGAATTTTCAGACAATTATATACACCGACATTGAAAATTTAGTGGTCAATGCTGCTCTCTTACAACTGGTAGGAGTACCGCCACCAGCTCAGCCCCAACACCCGCCAAGTATACGAGCGTTGTCCGAAGAAGACAGACGTTTTTATGATTTGAGTACTCAATGTATCGAAGAACTGGCATTATATTTGAAATACAATGGGAACGGTAACTATTTAAAATCACATATTTACATTAGAAAAAAAATATAATTATAATTTTTTTTTTATTCTTATCAAAAGGTGGGCTTAGCGCTAGTAGACTTTCGCGTCCTATGCAAAGAAAATTAGTCACTCTTGTACAATGTGCTCTTGCTGAAGAGGAAGGCAGGGGTAGAGCTTATAGAGCAGCTCGTTCTTTGGGCGAACGTACAGTGACTGAATTAATTTTACAACATCAGGTACATATATATTTTTATATATTACTAGTGTGATTTTAAATTTTAAATAATATAACGATTTTTTTTTTAGAATCCTCAACAACTCAGCACAAATTTATGGGCTGCAGTTAGGGCTCGAGGATGTCAATTTCTTGGGCCTGCAATGCAAGAAGAAGTACTAAAGCTTGTGTTGCTAGCTCTCGAAGATGGATCGGCCTTATCTAGAAAGGTTTTTAACTATTATGATAATTTATTGATAAATTTTATGTACAAGTTTAACAAACTCATCAATTATTCCAACCAATGATCATTTTCCCCAGCTCAGTACAAACCTTCCGAACTCATCAACTCTCAGAATATCCGGCAAACTATTCAACTCCCATATGGTTCCATAACGTTCACATATTTTTTTCATTCTTTGTTTATACACATCCAATAAATGACAACTAAAAAAAAAGTGTCACACATTTTTCACACTCACAATTACGCCTATTATTATAACTAAATGAAGTGTTTTATCGAAGCAAAAATATTTTTCAGGTGCTGGTCATGTTTGTCGTGCAACGTTTAGAGCCTGATTTTCCTCAGGCTTCGAAAACTAGTATTGGTCATGTAGTTCAGCTGCTATACAGAGCATCCTGTTTCAAGGTAAAAAAATATTTTTTCGCTTAATAATAGTTATCTAGTTTATTAGAATAGAATGGATAAGGTGTGTATCCTTTCATAAAAATATTTTCTGATATAAATTGTTTTTTTGATTTAACGAAAAAGTAGTAGATTAAAAAAGTATGATATTAATTCGACGAAACCAATTTTTAACCAACATCAGTTTATATGTATATTTTTTTTAATTGATCCCTTAATTTTTTTTACGTATTAATTTTCTATTTCATTTATTTTTCAGGTTTCTAAACGTGAAAGCGATTCTTCTCTTATGCAATTGAAAGAAGAATTTCGTAGTTATGATTCGTTACGGCGAGAACACGACGCACAGATAGTTCAGATCGCTACAGAGGCTGGTCTACGGATCGCTCCCGATCAATGGAGCGCATTACTTTATGGAGACACCACTCACAAATCACACATGCAGAGCATAATAGACAAATTACAAACGCCTCAGTCGTTTGTGCAGTCCGTGCAAGAGTTGGTAATCGCGTTACAGAGAACTGGTGACCCTGCACGTTTAAGTGTTCTCGGACCACACTTGGAACTCTTAGCAGCAATAGATCCTAGTCCTGGTAATATATACATATATGTTGATCTCATTTTTTTCTATTTTATCTTTTTGAAATCATTGATTTTCTTAGCTTACAAATAAATTTTTTTGTGCCAGTATGTCATCATACTGGTGTTTTGTGGGTAAAATGGGTACTCATGTACATAATAATGAATATATTTCTATTTTTTTTTAAATAGTTACACAATTACGTGAAGGTATTTTCAATCAAATATTTATTGAGACAGAATAAATATAATTTAAAATTAACATAAGATATCTTGGGTAGGCATTAGTCCCTCAGAATATTTTTGATTACATTTTTACCTAACAGTGAGTGTAAAGATTTAAAGATATATATGTACCAAAATGAATGTGTGATATTGAATATTCTTAATTTTTTTAATTATGCCTTCATTTTTACTTTTTTTCATAGATATAATAAATGATAGACTTAATTGTGAGATGTGCTGCGCAAAATGCGACTTATTGCTTTTTCTTCAATAGATTTGACTTGTAAACTGTTTATATGTTTTTGTGTTGAACCTTGAATGTTTTTACATGAAAAAATTCAGTTTATGTATAAATCGAATTTTAAAGTCAAAAAAATAATGTAATTTCATACAAGTTCAATCACTAACATACATGCTATGTTATGCGATTCATATGATCAAATAATTTTTTTTTGTGTGTGCGTCTCAGATATTATTTATGTAATTTAAAAAAAAACACTACTATGGGTTTAAACAACTGTATTGTCAAATAACTACAGAATGGCATTATTACGAATATATTGTCAACAGATTTGGCATCTCCATCGTGGCAAGCACTGTTTTGTGCACTAGATGCTGTTAAAAAGGTTGTCGTTGGACTTGTACATTTCGTTTGGAAACATGGAAACACCACACGAGATAATAACCATAACCATCCGCACAGCCAGAACGCTCAAAGATCTACGAATAGTAAAACTCAACCGCCCCAAGCTGCCGATCGGACGTCATCCAGCCATCAGTGTTAGTGATTCTCATTTTTATTAATATAATATGTAATATATGTACATTTGTGTATGCTATCGACAACTGTTTGTATTTAATTTTTATTCTCTAATAGTAATACCTTTGAGTCAACAATCTACCGCTTCGACTTCATCGTCAGAACAATCTTCGACATCTAGCGCTACTCACACAAACAAATACAAGGTTTCTATGTGTCGAGATGCTCTGATTAGGGCGTGTCCTCGTGGCGATGCATGCACTTTTGCTCATAGTGAAGATGAACTTGAAAAGTTAGTTAACTCCTAATATGAAATTTGATGATTAGGAAAAATACTTATTATTACTTATTGAATTACTATCATTTTCAGGTACCGGTCCAAAAGTCGAAAAATGAATTCGCACTCTTCCATCATGTGGTCTGATTGTAACAATCATGTATCCGGAAACGAAACTCAACCTTACAACATGACTCTCCATAATGATTCGTCTATATCACACATGCCTTTATCTAACGGAAATTCATTACCGATACCTTTAGCTTATATTCATGGACGCAATGAACATGATCAAAATTCTTCCGTTTTGATATATCCCATCCAACCGAACACTCAATTTGAGCAAAGGAGCAATATTGGAGATTTTCCACTGATCAACTATCAAGCACAATGTTCTATGCATCCTTTTAGTGAGAATATTACTATAATACTTGTATTGAAATTATTTTTGTTTAAAATTATATTTTTATATGTTTGTACGTTTTTTCAGATAACCGGATGTATTCTCTACCTAACCAAACTCCTTCAAATCAACACAACACTATACTAGCTGACCAAAAATTTGGATCTGATTATAATTCACTCTCTCTCGGTGTTGATATAAATGGGTTTGTTTTAATATAAAATTTATTTATTTTGTGTTCGTCAGTTAGTAATGTCAGACCATCTCATTAATGGCTAGATTTAATTAATATAAGTGAGCATAAATTTAATTGGTGGTTCTCATGTTCACAAATAAATATTAAGAAGTATAATATAATTGATGATAGTTGATAGGAATTCTTTCAAAATTATAAATGAATAAACATTTTAATCAAATTTTGGGTGAATTTATCTGATTGAAGTTTACTATGTCAGTTTTATAAAAGAAAAGTCATTTGTGGTCATGTTTACTATGGAATCTTACCGTTTTCTAGGAAGCTAGCCTTGTCTAATGTACTTGAGACATTTTTTTTGTTTTTTTTCTTTCAAATAGCTTTTATGTCTTCTGTTATTGATTACCGCTAAAAAGAGCCAAATAATTTAAATTAATTAGTCTTGTTACTTTGCTATACTAAAAAATCTGTCAATTTTTACATGATTCCAATTAATTGCAGTTATTTAGAGAGAAATTCTGACACTAGTGAAGAGGCTATAATTACTACAGGACAAGAAGGATGGTTACCTCTTGAACAAATCAATGCAAATTTGTCAGCTGAAAACGGTTTAGACGTCCTGTTTAAACTGAGGCAGTCGGGACAAAGAAATCCCGCATTAAGCCATTCTAACGTGATATTACAGTCATCAGGACAAAATTTAGGTACATAAACTTTTGCCATAATTACTTCCGATCTAACTTAATTTAAATTTAAATAATAAATATTTTATGTTTAATTTTTTGAATTCTATAGCACCTCTGCATCGTGATATGTTTATTCGATCCGATTCACTGTTGACTGAAGATGACTTTGTACCATTCGAAGCTCAACCGTTAAGTAAATTTGGACCTATATCTCGTTTTATTGGACCGACTAGTACAGTTAACAAAACTACCTCTTCAGCCGGATATAGCTCTAACCAAAATGCTGGATGCAGTCAATCAGAGGTATAGTGATTAAATCATCTTTATATATATATATACAATATACATTTTGTTTTAATGTGAATAGAGTCAACGTTATTTTCGTCATTTTTACGTCTTCAATGTAGAGAATATGCTGTTTTGTATGCAATTTTGAATTTATTATATGTGCCAATAATTATGAAAGTGGTCTAAATCACAAAAATGAGTTATTTGATTATTTTGCGGCACATAATTTTAAAGTAATATTATATGAAAAAAGGAATAAAAATTTAAAAAAATGGAAAAGTTATTTTCAGTGAAAGATACGACTACCAATGGAATGCCGCTTGCATTTATTTTGATAGTGGTCTAAAATTTATTTTCTAAAAATTTGTTTTTATCATAATATTAATTATACTATCATTTTTCATAAACTCAACTGAATTAACTAATTTAGAATTAAATTTTACATATTGAGCTTTTTTTATACCATATTACTGCCACGATTCCTAAATGAGAACTGACAAAAACGTCAATATCTTTGGTTATAATGTTTTTTTTCAACCTTTTTTTTAATAACAGATTACTAGCAGTTACTATAGCTTATAAACTAGTTATTTACTAAATATCAACTTATAATTTAAAAAAAAATAGATTTTAAAAACTGCATTTTTCATTGTACGATTTACTTCAAATTTACGAAACAAATATAGATATTTTTCTAGAAGTATACTTAAAAGTTTTTTAAATCTAAATATGTTATTTGTAACATTTTACCTAGTACAACAAAATTTAATGTAATGAGTTTTTTTTGTATGTCGATATCTTGGACTATGATAATTTTTTTCTAATAACAGATTACTAGAGGTTTGTGGCTTATAAACTACCTATGTACTAATTATCATCTTAAAATTTAAAAAAACAATACAAAAAAGATTTTTCCATTTTATGATTTATCTCAAATCTCAAAATTCTCACTTGCTTATTACTTCAAATTTAAAAAATAAACATGAATTTTTTTTTAGAAGTATACTATAGAGTTTTCTTAACATAAATATGTTATTATTGTAAAATTTGACATAATGAGCTTTTTTTATTATATAATATACAACAGCAACCATGCTTTCTACATGGGAACAGGCAAAAACGTCAATATCTTTGACTATGATGATTTTTTCTAATAACCAATTATTAGTGGTTATTAAAGCTTATTAACTAGCTATGCACTAAATATCGATTAATAATTTGAAGAAACAATACAAAAAACTAGTTTTGAAAAATCGCATTTTTCTATTTTATGATTTTCCTAAAAAATTTCTCTTTCGCTTAGTACTTTAAATTTACAAAATAAACCTGAATTTTTTCATTTTATAAATATACTTAAGCGTTTTCTAAACCTAAATATGTTATCGTTTGTTAAATTTTACCGAACACAACCAATTGTAGAACAAAATAGTCAATTTTCCTAATTGAGAATTGTGTCAGGAAATATGTTAAAATTTTGTATTTCCTTATAAGCTACATGCTAAATTTATATGTCAAAAAAATATATAAATCCAGTAGACTAAATAAATTGTAAAATATAGCATTGTGTAATAGAAAAATATTTCCTAATCACTTCAAACGCAAACCTTTAAATATCTCGAAATAAACGGGCGTGGACTTAGACCACTTTCATAATTAAGGGCACATATACGATTTGATTTATTATGGTTGGGAATTGTAGTTCTATATTACAATGTGTGCGCTTGTATTGTTTTTGCACGAGATTGGTTCATTTTCGACATTTCAAATTTGCATTATTTATGAACTAGAATTACTCTTTAACTTTCAAAATATTCATAAACATTCTTTTCAAAATGCCATTGCAAAAACTTTTACATATATTTTTTCATAATATGTGTGAAACTGGCCTGCACTAGAGTGTATTAACTTGACAATTCATTTATCAAATTGAAATCTTCGAGAAATTTTTTACAAGTTTTTTAATTTTTCTTTTTTTTTGTATAGATTTCACCGTTTTCATTTTTAAAATCAAATATTTCTGTAAGTCCGCATGAAAGAGATGTCAATTTGATGATACAACTGAAACATCTTGAGCAAAAACGTTCATCTTCAAAATTAGAACCGCAATTACAAGATAAAGCATCATCTCCCGTTAATCCTGACAGATTGTGTCAGGTCAGTTTTATCTTTTTTTTTTAAATGTAATTTTAAGTGTTTTTTATGCTGTTTTTATTCGCTATGCAATTTTATTCGTTTTATACATGTCTAAATATTTTAATAATTTTTGTATATGCTTGTTTTCAGGAGGATACATATGAAGTTGATATTGCCAAAGATATTAAAGAGCTTGAGCTTAAGCTTGAATATGAGCTTCAAGAAGTTGAAAAACTCTGGTCAAGCGAAGATGAAACGCATCATATGTAAACAGCTTTTGTTTTTAATAATTTTTATTTATGCGCAGTGAGAAAAATTTATTGTCATTTAATTGGAATCTCTATTGATAAAAAAAATGTTTATTTTTTTTAAATATCATACTAGTCAACAAACTTTCCATATTACTTTGAAATTTTCAAATACGACTGTATATATTGTCAATCAAATTATTTATGCATAATTTTTTGAAGTTATTTCCTTTTATATAACTAAATAGTTACCAGGATATATCAACCACACAAAAACTGAAAATATGTTGTTTGATTTAATGTAAATTTGAAAATAGGTAATATAATTGGACAAAAATAAATTTGATTTTAAATCTAATTTTACAGTTGAAATTGGGAGTCGGGATGTACTATGGAAACTTTTATTAGTTTTTTTAAATATACCAATAATATTTATTGGCTATTTTCTGTAAATGTATAAAAAATAAATTTAAGGATTAGTTCCATCATTCACGTATGTCGATATTTGATGTATTTACATATTAATTTTCTTGGAAACCAAGGTTTGAAACAGCTATTTTATTTATGAGTGAGGAGGAATTGATGCGAGTTCTATGAGGTTTTTGTGATTTTATTGATATATAAGTACATGTTGCATGTTTTTGTGTGGAACTGGTTGAGTAGAAATTAAATATAAAAATGTGTTTATTTCGACCTCTTGACAGCATTTTTCAGATAAATTTAAGAAACCAGCCTAAGAGCTAAAGGAAAATGTTTGAAATGTAAAATTTAAATTTCAATACAATAATATTCGACGATCCTTTTGCCTCTAAATGCAATCAGGAATAATATCCAGATATAGCTCTTTTTTCCACATGTGTATATAATTATACACCAAATATGCCAGTGGCGTGTGGTCTCTATGTTATATATATATTATATATACAATATAATATATATAATAAAAAATGATAGTTCAGTAAAAGTTGAAGTGCATATAATTGAAAACTTTCTGAACTGAGTAGTTACACAGAATATTGCACCATTTATTAAGTTAAAACGCCCAGATAGTTTGTTCCTTGGAATAAACAGTGCCTTTTAGAGTGACTTGGAACCTATTTAGCATCAATCGAGAGACTAAAATTTGGTCCATAGATTACTTTTTTATCCTATTTGTAATTTTTACTAAAAATCGATGGCCAAGCATTTTTTCAATCAATATCGCACGCCACAAATGCATATAGTTTAAATTCATATGTAATATTATGAAACAGTTTAGTGAATTTACTAAGAAAATTATTTTTTTATTACTACATTTCTATCATATTTATTTAAGAATATTGTAGTTATTCAAGAAAAGTAAAAAAAAAGTTAAGCACCAAGGCATAGAAGTGTAATGAGATTTTTATATTATTTCCAAGAAAATTATGTAATTGCTAGGAGTAAAATTATCAATAAAATATTAGTGAATTTGAAATTATATATATGTATATATTTCATCTTCTTTTATCACAATTTTTCATATTTGAGTTTTGTTGTTCACTATTTTTTTAAATTTAAATATGCATCAATCGATCAATTTTATGCCTGTGTAATTCAATCACATACTTTTTTTTTAATCAAATTGAATTAAATTGTTAAAAGGCTTTCAATGCGATAATAAAATCTATAAAATCTTATGGGTTTGTTGAATTTAATGCAAATGAATAACAATATTGAAGTACGTCGTTGACATGTATTTTTAATACTTAGTGCTAATATGTACTACAATATATATTAGAAATATGAATAATTTGATATGTTGCCTAGTTTACGCTATTCGTTTTTGAGCACATAGTGGAATGAAATGTTTGTTTATTTGAGGATGCGTGTGAACTTGCTTATTTGTTAATGAGTATAATAATTGATTTTATTTGACAAACAAAATTTGCATTATTTTAGGTTTTGTTGAAAAAAAAGTATACATATACATATATATCTATAATATTTATGTGTGTGCACTTACTCTTTTAGTTTTGATTTATCTATTACACACGATACACTTAAAACGAGCACTTATTATAACACGTGCAAGGTTAGTCCTTTCTTATTTTATTGGAGTTGTTAAACTGTTGCGCTTGCAACATTTTTTTTTTATTTAACCCAATGGGTTTTTATTATTTACGTGCTAAAGGATCACTTTTAATATTTAACTAGTTATTAATTTTATTATAACGCAAGATTGCATTTTATATTCCTGTTGAATTCTTCTATGTATTATAATATGTCTTGGCGATATTATTTATTCTTTAAACTACATGTATACATTTGCCTAAATGTTAAACTGATTAAGCGTAGCCTCTCTCTCTTAAACGTCTGTGTTTTATTCAGATTTTAGAGTATTGTCATCGAAAAGAGGAAATATTTTGTGATAGGTTTTTGTGAAAATTTATATACATTTTCACTAGGATCTAATTTTTTTTACAAACTTGGCCTAAATCACTACAAGTACTATTATAAGTCTTGTAGTTTTGTTTGATTTTTGTGATAATTCTTATTTTTTACCGAGTGAATATCGTTTTCATCTTTTTAGAGTTTTCAATGTGAATTTTTGTCAAAATATATACCTTTATTTTGTCTCGATGAGGTAATTCATCAGTATATGTCTATATTAGATAAAAAATATTCAATTTGGGACGTAGGGAAATTACTAGGACATTTCATAAAAAAATATATACTATATACTTTGGGCCTCACAAATGATGTTTTACTATTTTCAAATTTTCAAGATTATGTTATTGAGGAAATCAGTTGCATCTATATTGTATATCTAAAATCGATTCACACTTTAAATAAAAATCTATTTTATTTGAAAATAGCATATTGCAAATTAGTTCCAGAATATTTTCTAGTCTTTTAACATCAATTAACTAGTATACTTCATTTGATCAAGATTGTTGAATTTTTGACATTGCATTAATAAAATGTAAGTAAAGTGGTATTTTTCACTAATAATTTATTTTCGCATATACTGTACTTCACACTGGAAGTATGTGAGGTAATAAGTGTATATTAAAGAATTTTTCTAACGTGATTCTCAGAGACAGAAACTACTGTGACTATTCAGTCTGATAAGCTACAGAATATAAATATAATTTATTTCATCTTTCAAATGGACTTGTGGTTCATAAATAGTAAAGTAGTGAAACAAATCCAGAAACACATATAGTGATTTACTGCCTTAGCCTTGTGAATTTGAATATCTATTAGATACCTAGAAATATTCAAAGAGTACTCAGTATGTCGATGTTGACACAATAATCAGAAAAATGTGTGTTAGGAAATAATTTTTCACAATAAAAAAATGCACCAATGTAATGAAAGATATTCATGTTAATCAATCGGTGGGCAAATTTTCATAACTATAAATTTTTTCCACTTTATGAATAATAAAGTATAAAGAATTTTATAATGTTCGATAATTGAATTTTTTATGTTTTGTGATGGTAAAAAGCCTTAGTTTGGTTGTACTTGTGTAGAAATGTTCGATGTTTGGTAGGTAAATAAATCTAAAACAAATTCTCAAAGGAAATGCTTCATGGAATAAGTGTTGTTTAAATGACTGCGAATTGACATCGAGCGTTTTTACACAAACACAATCATTCTAGTAAAGAAGCTCTTTCATGATTGTGACAATGTAAGCATATGTCAATACAGATGCCCTAATTTGGCAAAATAATATATTTGATTTTGTATTAATCTCACCGATTGGTATTCATACATGTTTTATTTTTACCGTAAAGTTTGATTTTAGCAAAGCCTATTGTTTGTTATTTTTTTTCCTATATTATATTATAGTTAGACTGAATTTTCATGCACTTGTATATTTGTTATCAGACTAGATTTAAATTATCCATATTTTCTCTCCATTTGGAGGAAAAATATTCGACTCTATTGAAATATATAATTTTTTTTTATACTTTTGTATCTTAGTTCTATTTGTGGAAAAAAACTTGAAATTTCCAATTTTTAGATATTGCTCAGTGTCATTTTTTTTTATAATTCTGATATAATTGTGTACTGGCTATATATAATATATAATACATGTTTCACATTTTTTTCAAAACAATGTATTGTATAATATATTATGTAAAAATAGATTTTTTGTTTATAGTCAATAATACCGTTCTTGATTGTGCAAATGTAATGTGTCATGAAACTTGTACGAGCTATCTTTTATCTTTGTACAAGATTATGGTCAGCTGGAATTAAAAAATATGTTAAATCAATGTGAATAAAAAATAATAAAGAAATGTTTGAATGCAGTCTTGCTAATATTAATGTAATTAATTGGTGAAATAAAATATTTTTTTGTCCGTACAGTGTGGGTAAATTTTCATGTATTTACGGTGAAACAATATCATAACAAATTTTTGGCTCAGAAAATTATTAAAGTACAGTAAATGACTTAAAGTAGCATTTAAATATATTTTGTCATAAATAAGTGTGCCATACAGGTACTTAAAAAATTCATTCAATTTTTATACTATTAGCAATATCTCCATAGATAATATAATATATATTAATATTATATATTTTCCTCTTTCTCATTCAAGCATTAAGGAAAGTTAAGGGAAATTAAAGAAATACCGCCTTCTTTATTTAAATAGCAATTTCATATTAACTAGATTTACATATAAAAAAAATATTGAAAACAAAAAAAAATTCACTTGAAGATGTGCTACGTCTGTGGTATCGTACCATAATCAAATAAATAATAATACACACGAGCATACAAAATGTGTGCATTATTATGTAGTTATGCTATGCTGTAAAAGTTATATCAAAAAAGTACTGTGTGAATTTTAGTATGTAGTAAAAATCTATATTTTCTGCGATTGAATGTTTTCTGAGAAAACAAAAATTTAATTATCTTTGTAATATGACAAGTTGCATAAAATATATAAAAAGTATGAAATGAAACTATTTTAATTAAATGTTTTGTTCAACTTGAACCGTTTTTTTATTTTATTATTTTCAGTTTTTTATTCAAAACATTTCGGTTGAATACATTTCTGGTTTTCATGAACATTTCTCATATAGGAAAATTATTTTCACAGTAATTAATTAACTAATATATATTATACGTTGTGTTATAATATAATACAATATACATGTTTGAAAAATTATCAAAATAATATTTGGACGCAACTGTAAAAATTGAGTAATCTATCACCATTTTTAAATTCCACTACCTCTCTAAATAAACTCAAATCGACTTGACGTCTTGATTATTACTATTTATCGACATGTAAAGTTTGAAAACTGAAGCGACTATGTTTTAAAAAAAATGGTTCAACATAACATCAAATTGTTTATGAATAAATCGAATATTTGTCAAGAATAAGCGACTATTGTAGTTTGATTCATTGTCGAAAAAGGAACATTTCGTATGTAAAAATATAGTTGATTACTTTAACTAATCGTCAAAATGTTTTTATTTTTTCGGAAGAGTTTTCGTTTCGAATAATAAATTGGCAAACAATAGTCATTCCAATGGAATTTGGCGATTTGTTATGTTTTTTAAATGCTGACATATATATATATATACAAACAATACAATATATGTATTACGGGAACATTGAAAAGATATGACTTTGAAAATAACATTTTTTTTTTTGTATTATATTTGAGAATTGAGAACTAATTATGTCGTTGCAAATTAATTTTTGCATTTGTTTAAAAATGCATTGTTTAGTTTTCATACATTTTTGGTGTTTTTTTTTTTTATTAAACAAATATGTATGTGACATGTTCAACAATTGCAATGAAATCTCATTTTCATGTTGTCTCTTTGTTTTCAAGTATTGTGTATTTTTTTTGTATAAGTAGTTTCATCTTAAAGTAAATTATAACTTGACAGGGTTGTTTTTCAATACAAATTATGTGGAAAAAAAAATCAGTAATGCACAATCAGTACAAAGTATTGCTCGAAGTTTTCAAGTGGTATTCAGAAGTTATACAGTCAACCTTTGTATCTATGATATGATATGATACAATACAATCAGAATATTCTTGTTATATTATACAATTTACGAATTGATTGTCTTTGTTTTATTATACAATTAGTGTGATGTTTCAAAAATTGAAAGGATTTAATTATTGTAAATGTTTTTTTTTATTATAATATTATGTATTACGATTCAGTTTGAGGGAGTTTTGCGAAAAAAAGTATTAGTATTCAAGTTAATTTTTCATAATTGATTCTCTTGAATTAATGATGTATGTGTTATGCTATGTTTGTGTAATCGCTTCGTCTACAAACGAAGCAAAGAATCATGCTTTGTCTATAAAATTTAACATCATGGTTGAGTATAGGCGCCATACAGTATATGCGCATCATTTAATTTCTTCTGTCAAATATAACAGCTGACATGCTTCACCACAGTGGTGGTAAATCTTTTTTCGTTCACATACTGAAATTTCCAAATATTTTTTACCGAATATCTAATGTACCAAGGAAAATTTAATACTTTCCAGAAGTATGTCGTAAGACACGTCAATTGTTATATGTAATAAAAGACGTTACATGATGCGCCTACGCTCCATGGCACATATGTGTATAAACACCAATTTAAAGACAGAGCAAGATTCTTTGCTTCGTTCATGGACAAACGTAGCGTAAATTTACACAAACGTAGCGTAACATATGTATTATCAATGAATGCATCATAAATTTTTGTCAAATGGTGACTTGATTAAATAATCAGAATTTTTCATAGAACAAAACTATAACTGAATATACAATTTTATATTATATTCTAAATTCTAAATGAAATATTTTAGAATGAAATTTTTCTGTAACAGAAATTATTACTATTATTTGAAATAATTGATTAATGTGCAGATGTATAGATTATATAATAAATGATGAATAATACTTTTACTGAAATGGTTAATTGTAAAATGAACACAACTTTCATCATGAGATTTATTTAAAGGTAGCTTTCTATAACTTGTCGTATGATAAATATTGAATAAATTATAACACATATGACAAATAAGTATGGTATACGTACATATATTTTTTTCACAAGCCATTGATTGATCTGCTATGCTCTACTGCAATGATTGCGACTTGTATAATATTATATATTATATTTTTTTTCTTTTTGTTACATAATTGATTATGATATATGTATGTCTTTTTGTTAATCAAAAAATATTCGTCGTATGACGAGTAATAGAGATGTGTTTGCTCATGAAAGTTTGCCTTGAGGCTAAATCTTATTTTGAAGTGTATCACAATTTTCGTTATATTAAAGTAAGTTTTGCTCAATTTTTCGAGTGAATCTTTGTTTTTAACTTTCGAAAAGAACCTGCAGATGTTTTTGATACTTTTAAACATCCATATTGAAAACTCAATACGTGTAAATTGTGACAAAATACATTTTAAATGTGATAACCTTAGTTTTGTTTATTTATATTATATATATATATATATATATATATATATATATATATATATATATATATATATATATATATATATATATATATATATATATATATATATATATATATATATATATATATATATATATACATACATTATGTATTTCTTTTGAATTAATAAAATCATGTATGAATGGTATTTAATTCGTTTTTCTAAAATGCCTTCTTCTCAAATTGATTAATATTAAAAGAAAAAATGCAATGCAATGCATGCAATAAATAAGGAATTGTTTGTGATAATGATACTATGAAATGGGTACCAATATTTGGCCCAATATAATGGTGTCAGTTTGAGCAGTATAATTTAGCATTTCGCACAGTAAAGTTGCCAGAAACAAAAAAAAAAATGATAAAACATAACTGAAATCAAAATATTATTAATCTGCATAATATTTCGTATGGAAATCAATCACATTGTGTATATCATAATGACTACTTGTTTAATAACAACAATACATAACCTCGAATTATAATACGGTGGAATAAAAGATGTCTTTCTTTATGAGATCATCTCAAAACATTGTAAAGTAATTGATTTCTTTAAAACGAAACAAAATCAGTGACATGTCATTAGTTTTGTCAGGGACTAACTACCAACTAAATAAAATGTTATGCCACGCCATACTTGGGTATACTAGCCCACAAAAAAAAATTAAATTACTGTACATACATTGCAATGTACACTGGGTTTAATGTTTAGTTTTTATAATAAGTTCACTACTAAAATTGTATTTTTGATACTAGCAACTATTTGTCGGGCGAAAAAGTGTTTTGTTTCTAATTCGACGTTTGATATTTAGTCCAGGCTTGTCCAAAGGGCCACCATGGTGCCAGCCTGGCACTCAGTGCTCACGCGAGTGGCCCCCACTTTTCACACAGCGTTTTGAGTTTTATCTCGAATTTTGCTGTAATTCGAGGAAAGTTAGTATTATTTTTTTGAAATATTGAAGAATTGATCATGATACCAGGCTTGTCCAACATTTCGGTATGCGAGGGCCACTTTGACCGAAACACGGTCATTCACGAGCATCGTCGATTTGCATTTTTTTTCAAAATGCGCTTGAGCCGTGTGCGCTTGAGTCATGTGCGCTTGAATCGCATGCGCTTGCGTTATTTGGACAAACGTCACCAAACCTGAAAATATTTAGGTTTCAATCAAGAATACTGTTTGTAGTAAAGGTAACCACGTGCAGTTATACTTTAATCATCTAATCTATGAACTTTTTTTTACCGGCAAATAACCGGTAAACCGGTAATGAAGTTAATTATTTACCGTTTACCGGTAATCGAATTTTGACGGTAAATTGCAAGGCCTAACTGTGACCAATATATATTGTCCCATTTCAACGCACAATAACGAGTGGCAGTACTTGCATATGCGCGGGAAACGGCGCTCGATCTACAGTTGGCAACCCGCACAGCTCGGCTCATTCGGCCGACGGGGTGCGCCGCTTGCCCTTCGCTCTCTGCCACGCCCTGAGTCTGGACCGGCGCTGATGCAGCTTGCGGACACATCTCGCTCACTCCACTTCCCGAAGGTCTTCGAGCGGTTATTCCACGCACGGGAACTCGCTTCGTCGCCGAAAAGTTTTGTATCAAAGCTTCCATAACCTATCGAACGCGTTCGTCATGCTTCGCGCTGAAGAACGAACCTTCACTAAACATTAGAGAACGCGCCCCGTTCGACGAAGAAAGCGCCGCCATAATTTTATGCCCGCATTTACGACAAAGAACGAATTCTCATTACAAAGAACGCATCACGAGGCCCCTGCACAATGACCCCACCCATGCCAATATGGCGACACCTATATATAATAAAAAAAAAACCTCAATGTGAATATGATACGTTCAGGAAGAATACCGAGAAACTATTCTACGCATGGGCAATGTCGCTTCGTCGCCGAAAAGTTTTGTATCAAAGCCTCCATAACCTATCGAACGTGTTCGCCATGTTTCGCGCTGAAGAACGAACCCTCGTTAAGCATTAAATAATGCGCCCTGTTCAACGAAGAAAGCGCCGCCACAATTTTATGCCCACATTTCACGACAAAGAACGCATCACGAGGCCCTGCGCAATGACCCCACCCATGCCAATATGGCGACGCATATATATAAAAAAAAACTTCAACGTGAATATATGTTCAGGAAGAATATCGAGCGGCTGTTCTACGCATGGGCAATGTCGCTCCGTCGCCGAAAAGTTTGGTATGAAAGTTTCCCTAACCTCACCGAACAAGGCGCACTTACTAACACAAGAACAAAGAACGCATCCTCATCGTATTTTGCGACGAGGAACACACAATACTCGCCGACGATTCGAAACATTGAACAATCTATTCGGCGACAAACCACCATTCGAACACCCTCCAAACGCCGGTTTATCAATTTTGGACTCGGGGCTGGATATTGAGAATGATGTACCCCGCTTTGGGTATAGAATTGAACGAGAGCAAGAGCGGTGCATTGCAATCGTCGATCGGCCCCCGTTGGAAAGCCGCGAAATTAAAAGGCCCGACGTTTGTTATTAGCCTCGGAAACTAGTTGCGTGTGTCTATAGTTAAAGACTTTGTATGTAAACTGAAATTCCTGAACCGGTGATTGTCGAAAATAAAAATACACGTTGGATCCTAAATCTCAAAGACACGACTAATTATAAAACTTCTGATAAAGATCACTCTGATTCTTGAGAGCACGAGAAAGTGTGTTAAATGTCCGATGTGATTCTGAAATTTTAGTCAAATATAAAATTTTCGACTCGGATCGATCGAGGAGTTAAAATATGGAATATCGACAGACCTGGCACATTAAATGTATGGATGTCGAAAAGGAGCACTGGATCTGTTCCGCTGAGTCGTTCAAAAGTAGGAATGATAAATGAAGTACGCGTATCTGACCTGTCTTCAATTGCTGAGATTTTTTCTCACCTCGCTCACTCGTGTTTGGAAAACGATCGTTCCTGGCAGTTGGAGGAATTGGATTTTTCATCTAATGAGAAGCCTATTTTTGTAATTATATTAATATATTGTCATGTATAGTAATTTTTCGATAAATTCTTGTTTTATTACCAATGATTATGTTATTACTTTTCAGCAAGACTAGAAGAGAAAACTGAACTCAGTTATCAAGTATTTCAATGCTGATGCGTCGTCATCCACCCACTGTTGAGGTTACAGATCAATCGAAGAATCTATTTGGCAACATATATGACTGACCATTGTGGCTGGTTAAACATGAATTTACCTTTGGCGTTCGATTACATCTAAACAACACATGGAGTTAACGGTTTGTTCTCATAATTTTAAGAACTGCATTGCCTGTATGGCGAAACTTGGCACCCTTTTATTTACCAATCTGAACGGGCCTCAGGTCAAAAACTTTGACTTTGAAATTTGGAAATTTTATGTGCGCCGTGAAACTTTTCATTTCAACTGATGATTCATTAAGGGGTTTCACCACCTTCAGTTTTTTTTTTTTTGTTAGATAAATTGTTTATGCTTTTAAGAATATTTTAAACTTTTAACCATTTAAAATTCAAATTATTTCCAAAGTTATAGCGATTAGAAGTAAGGGCATCAAAGAGTCTAACCTAGGCGCCTTATTCTTTTTTCTTTTGCAGTTTTTAAAAAAAAAAAAACAAAAATACCTATTTCAAATTAGTGTACACGATATCTCAAGATCTATTCGCTCAATTTTGTTAAAATTTACAATATAAATTAATTTTAATATTTTCTGATGGGCAACAGTCTTTTTTTGATTGGGTGCCTTGTTCATAAATTATAAAAATTTTAAATTCGAAATTTCGATGAAAATTTGTGTTTTTTCAAACAGCTATCATTTCTTCAAAAAGAGAAAAAAAATAATTTTCAAATGTTTTCCGCCGTCACACATTAGCTATTAGTTTTCTAAACAAGACAGTTTTCTTTTCATTTTTCAAATAATTTCTGACAGAAATAAGTACACTGTCATCAAGGATTTTCAACAGAGAGTCCTACTTAATGGCTCATCTGTCGCTTTTTAATTTTTTTTTTTCATTATTATTTTAAATTATTCATTATTCATAGAACTACTGTGCACATATGTAAAATGAAAACTGTTTTATATACTTAATAGCTGTGTTGAAAAAAAATGTTTATTTTTCTGTGTGCAAAGCTGGTGTAACTCCCTTAATCACCTTTATATATAACATATTGTTTGTTTGTATTGTTACCCCTTCATTGCATTCTGTTGCAAATTTGTTACTACTAATTAAATGTGATTTTTTTTCCATACAACTTAAAAAATCCATTTATTTTATATTTTTTCAAATTCACTACATTATTTTTGAATTAAAAAATTAAAATACATATACATACACCAGTTGATTGAGGCGCTATGCTTCATAAAAGTATATTCTTAGTTTAATTTTATACTAAGTTTTTTATTTTCATCATTGTTCATCATATTGAGTTGAAATTAACCACTAAAAAAAATTGTCCAAAAATTAAAATTCATGCAATGAAGGGTTAATATTCTGATGCTTGTTTTTATCTACTTTTTAATTGTACAATACATGCACATATGCACTTATATGCTTAAAGTGTCGGGAAACTTAATATCGTCGTATGTACTGCTTATTCCCTCGTAGTGAATATCAAGCGATTTTTTTCATTTCTGGGAAACATGCTTCAATTTGCCGTGATATTCTTATACTTTATTTTGTACCTGCGTGTTGAATCACAGTGCTAATACCTGGTACATGCGCTTGTTTTTCGCTTGTATGTTTTCCGTTTTTGTCATTTTCAGTCGTCAGATTTAATCGAGAACTATTTTGAACGTATTGAAGAAAATGCATTTTGAAAATGTATCTATAAAGACTAGTTTTATTGTGCTCTTTTGTTTATGAACTCAAATAAATACTGTTCTCATTAGCATATAATCAGGCTTGTCCAACATTTTGGTGTCATGATTTATTTTATGAGCGGTTTGTCTTATATGATTCTTGGATTGATTTGTTGTAATATTTTTGACGACATGGTCTTTACGAGAATCTTCTCCGGGAACTAAACAATTTGCACAAACGGACAAAGTACAAGTTATGCAGTAACAAATGGCACATATTTCAGGATGACGTTGGCAGATCATATGTTTTCTAGTTTAGACTTTGCGAGTTTCCCAAAGTCCTCTCAGTGGTGCATGTAATGATCATGTCCACAGTGTATGCACATGAACTCCATAGTTGTCTTGAACGCTTTCACTTGGGCACACGGGCGTACCGCAGTCTCCTCAGCATTCAAGTTTATAGCTTCTATGGATTCGAACCTCATTTCCATGAACTCTGAGTGCTTGAATTGTAGGCAACTCGCGACTTCCTCCTAATTTCTGTTCTCATAGTTGATGAGCTTCACTTTTGCTCTCAGATGAGTTATTAATAGTTATAATCCTGGCCCCTCGTTACGACACCAATTGGTAACACGCTTATTGGTTACTCGCTGATGTCGTTGCCAATCTCACTAAGACAGGTAGATGATCTCAGGGTTCCAGTAA
>VTON01000195.1:0-108604 GCA_009617725.1 Hydropsyche tenuis | reverse complement strand
TTTGTCCAGGTGGCGTTTTGTCCATTGCGCGTTTTGTCCATTGCGCGTTTTGTCCATTGCGCGTTTTGTCCAGGGCGCGTTTTGTCTAGGGCGCGTTTTGTCTAGGGCGCGTTATGTCCAGGGCGTCTTTTGTCGGTCCCCTTTTATGGTTGCGCCATATGTTCGGGCGTCTTCCGTCGTGACACCGATTGTAAGTGCCAGTCTGGCACCGTAGTGGCACTTTGGACAAGCCTGATTTATACTGAAGAAACGTAGTCGTTGCTCTCAAATCGCAAAAATTGTATGTATTCTTTGGCGAAAAGGATCGCTACACGTTTTGCGCGTACGTCATGTTGCTGATGCGACATAGGAAATAAACGGCGTGATTTAATAACCTATTTCGACAGGAAGTCATTATATTTTCTGTGAAAATTTTATTTCTACTTATGCGTTTGAGTGCATTGCATACGAGCCGTTGTTTTTGGAAGTCCATTATTTATATTGTAAGGTGTTTAAAAGTTTGCTTTTATTTTACATAAGTATAAATACATATATTGGTACATGTTAATTTATTTAGGTAATTTTTTTTTATTGTCAACATATTAAAGATTATTTTGCAAAAATATTTAAGAAAATAATTACTTTTTTAACTACAAATAGGCTTATATTATTTTCAATAATAACAATTGAGACTGCGGACATTTATTAGTCAGACTTGTTATGACCAGCTAACAAAAACGAAAAACGTACCATGCGCAAAACGCGAACAGTATTTAAAAATCAAAGTAAAATTCGTCTTTGAAATTATTTTTCAATTCTGAGAATTATTTTACGAAGAAATATATCCATTCAAAGCAAGACTCCATTATTCGTGAATAAGTACATAAATATGAGCTCATTGTAGCAAAAACTAAAAATTCCGATGCTTATAGTTGCACTCTATTCCGTTTAAAGTTCGCGTTCGCGGTCAAAAAATTCAATTATTTTCAAAATAGATTAATGCATTATTTTATTAACACAAACAGATTTTCCGTTATTTTTCCCAGGCTCTATTCTTCACAACCCTTTCATATAAATGTTCAATATTTTATTCTATAACACAGGTCTTGTTTCTATGAAAGGAATCAGTGTTCATAAATATTAAAAAAACTGTAGTTTAGATAATTCGATAATCGCGGCATTAATACGTATAATCGAGATTATACTGTACATGCGTTTTGACATACAGTCACGGTTATTGAAATTGCAGCACCTGGAAACCTTCAATTCCATCCATTGTATGTGAATTACGCTACATATTTTTTCAAATTTATTTATCAAAAACATTAAAACAATACATAATCTAAGATTGTGTAAAATTTTAAAACGATAAGTTGATTTTTGGAAAAGTTTTCAGCGAAAAACAATAAATTTTTTAAATTACGCGATATCTGTAGTGAAAAAAATGAAGCGTTTTTCGGCTTTAAAAAAATATAGGCTATCTTCACATGATATTTTTGAAAATATAAGTTATGTTCGTTTAATTTTTGAGCGATTCTTTAAAAATTCAGAAAAATCTAGCAATTAGGAACCTCGTAGGTGATCTAGACCGGTAAAAAGTACTATGACGCGACGAGGCAGATTATTACTCCGAAAATACTTAAAAAATAAATTCAAATTTACTTATTAAATAAATAAAAAAGTTAGATAAGTAAATTAAAATAACAATTAAAGTTCAAACGGTACGTATAAGGTCTTGAAAAAGCCGATTACACAGAACAATATAAGCAAAACACCACTTTTGGCAAATAAAATGAAGTCCAGACGAACAGGATGAGTTTAAAAAAATAAAAATATAACTTTTTCAAGTTAAAATAGATGTTTTTTTTCTGATAACATTAATTTTATTTTTTTGAACCCAACAGGAACACGGGTATGCGATGGCAAACTAGCAAAAGACGCAGCAAATAAAGGGTATATGAAGCAGTTAAGATTTTCGCAAACTGTATAATCTGGGGATGTTTTTTATATTCTAGTATTAATTATCTTAAGGTAATTGATGAAATTATGAAAATTAAAATCATTTCAAAATACTGAAAAAAGTTTTTTTAACATTTATAAAAAAGTGTGTTTTTTTACTACAGTAACCATATATTTCAGGACGGTTTTGAGCTTTTTCACGTAACTGAAAACTATGATTATATATTTTTTAAATAGCCACAATAATGTAGATTTAAAATAAGTGAAAAAAAATATTCGAAAACATTTTTAATTTTAAGAGGTAAAACAATTTCTAAAAAAACTCTGTATTTGAGCATCAGGAGCTAAACTGGAATTTTGATTTCAACCCTATTGTAAAAGATCGATGAATAATACAATCTAAAACATCAAAATAAGGCTTCATTTAAATTATTGAGGGAAAAAATATCCAAGGAGAACGCATGAAAACATATTATTTTGATAAATATAAAAAAAAAATCAGTTACCTCAGTACTTCTGAAGATAAGAACTGTAATTACAGTAAAATGAGGTAGTTATAAATATTGCAAGTAGTGTAAAATAAAGAAGTTCTTATCACCTTATGAAATTAAATAAAAATTATTTTGATGTTTGCTTTTTTTTTTTTTTCTCGTTTACATATGTATATGTGTACACACACAAATACAATCACACCACCATGACATTACAGGTTTTACCCCAAAGTCGTCATGGTGGCTAAATCATTAATCATCTTATCAATATGATAAGATGGCATTAGAGATGTAACCTCCAAATTGCCATTACGACCAAATCATTTTAGATCATTGGGATAGGAAGGAGGACCAACCCAAACGCGCGTACCGCACATACTGGTGCACCGATCGCCGACGACCGCTCATAATAATTGTTACAAGCAATCGCGGTGCCGGTACATATAATTTGTATGGCGGACGACAGAGAATGACATCGGAACCATTTTTGGAATCGCCTCATCAAACGAAAGGTTTGACTCTCATTTTTTTGTGAAAAATGGTTAAATTCCCATCTGAGACGATCGATTAGGTGTTAAAAACGGGGTCCTGCTCTGGCCAACCCGGGATTTGAACCATCATCAATATACTGATAGTTCGTGGAACAAACCACTACACCACGGGCTGGTTGAATTTTGCTTGAATTTTACACCACTTGCTTTTAAATCACTAATCGAATGATTTCTTTCGTGTCATGGTATATCGGCCGATTTTCTACATTTTAAAAAAAGGTGCTTATTGACTGTATTATGATAACTTTTCAAATCAATATTTTTGTGATTTGATAGAGTTTTATTTCCTCTTACCTTGATATAAATAGTTTTCTGTTAAATATTGAAAACTCTTCATAATTTATAAAAATGTCAATTATTCAGGGTGCTGCAATTTCCATGACCGTTACGTAACTAACATACGGAATTTTTTATAATTTGAATTTTTTTAATTAAAAAAAAATAAAAAAAATACCGGTAATACCGAAATTGTGAATATTTTTTTCGGTAATACCGATTTTACCAAAAGTCGGTATTTTTGGAATCCCTAGTCACGACGCTTCGCTGACAAGCTCACGCAGCTTGGTTTGCGAAATGACTACCACTGTGCCTGCGGAGTGATTCAGGACCCGGATCATATCCTGTGTTCTTGTTCTCTAGCAGAAAATGAAAGAAAGGACATGTTTTCCGGGTTTCCCGACCGTTTGCTAACTTCCAATATAAACCTCGTTTCGTTAAATTTTTATCGCCTAGACATTCCGTATGCTCCCCGGAAAACAGGATCTTCACAATTGCTTAGTTAAATTAAATGTGAGTTCTCAATAAATGTAAATGTGGCGCTCCTAGTTTCGCCTAGTGTTGCTGGTACCCAACTAACAAGAAGCTGACATAGAGTTGGGTTCATGTAACAGGCAGGATGGTGGGCAGTTTATAATATAAAATAATGTGTGTGTATTATAAAATATGAGACTATTCATTAGAAGTAGAGTATAAAGAATACTAAAAAAATGTATATGAAATATCAAACGCATCGATTTTCACCTATCAATCGAGTTAATCAACTTGGAATACGGTTTGTTAGTACATATATTATTTACTTGAAATTATAATATGTTATATTTTAAATAAGAATAATTTGGTCAGTGTTTATTGCAAGAGATTATTTACCTTATGCAATAAATAATGACCAAATCATTATTTCATGAGATTATTTACCTTATTTTTATATAACTTTACTTTCTTTTACTTTTATTTATGTACTTCTTTTTTTCTATTTCAATTGAAATTTTAATTGATTTTGTTTTTTTTTTTTTTTGTAGCCTTGGACGCGAAATAAATAAGTTTACCTTATATGTACTTATACCTTAATAAGAGAAAAATTTTATCAAAGAAAACCATGTGAACTTTTGACGAAACAGGTTTTTTTTTGCGGTGGATATCACATACTGTATAACAAACAGTATGGAAATGATGTTGATACGTAAGATGAAAAAAAACAAGACGAAAAATAAAGTTCAGAAGCTCTTCCAGTATTCATTAGAAGAAAACTTACATACACATATAACATTAAACATTTTTTATTGATAGATGCTGAATTTTCACACGTATTAAAATATTATATAATATTATGCTAGATAATTGAAATTCTATACTAAGTAAGACATAATATACTAAAACATCATCTCATATTGGTTCTTTTTATAATTTGATTTAGTTAAAATTCCTATGACTAATATGAGATAAGTTTCAAAAAATGCTTAACTAGATACAAAACACTCAAGAATATTATAATTTGGCAAAAAATAAAAAAAAAATACATTTTTCATTTTTAATAACACAATCTCGTTAATAAAATCGTTATTTACTAATTTTAAACTAAAAATTGATTTGACTATAATATACATATGTATATTATATAATATAATATACAGGGTGTTCTGCAACGGAGTGCAAAGCTTTTAAAGGGAGATAGGTCATGTAATTTGGAATATTTTAAAGTAAATATACCTTAATCCAAAATATTATAGTTTTCGAGTTATTAATATTTTTTCGATTTCTATGAAAAAAACCAAAATCTCGCACTTGCGCAACGATAATTCCCAAATGAAAGGTAATATGCTAGAAAAATCTTATTTTTTAGTTTGTTTACAATGTATTTCATCCATAAACATGAATATAAACATCTATATCTACAAAAAACTATTGAAAATACAAGATTAGTAATCAAAAACTTGTTGAAATAAAGGAAAACCAGTGTTTTTTTATATTTCTTGTTTAAAAAAAAAACAAAGCTGAAAGATTTCAAATATTTGTAAAAACATCTCTGTTTAAAGATCTTTAGATTGACGTATTAAATATGTAGATATTTAACCAAATTTAAAAACTAGGGTACGAAAACCAAACTGAAATACGCACTAAACAATTGTCGTGTTAGTCCATGGGATAAAGATATTTGCTTCCTTAAAACCACTGCAAAGCTAAATTTTGGTATGAAGCTTAATATTATGGTTTTTAAACAGAATATTAAAAGTTGATATCGATTTGAGGTCAGCATAAAATTTTACAAGGGGTCAAAAGTTGCCGAAAACGGTTTTTTGTAAATATCTCGTTAACTGTCACTTTTACAGAAAAAGATCGTAAATCAAATTTTCAGCTTAAAAACATTTCTACAAAAAAGATAAATGACTTTTATTTGTAGGAGTAACCGTTTTTTGTTTATGAATAGTTTTATTTTCTGAGAATTTATTTTAACTCGCCACGTATGTATGTATGTACATGCCGTTAAGAACTGCATAGCCAGTGCCAACTCTTCAAACCGAATTATTTCCAAAACAATTACTCCTACGGATAAAAGTTATTCTATTTTTTTTGTAGAAATGTTTTTAAGCTGAAAATTTGATTTACAATATTTTTCTGCAAAAGTGACAGTTAACTAGATATTTACAAAAAACCGTTTTCGGCAACCTTTGACCCCTTGTAAAATTTTATGCTGACCTCAAATCGATATCAATTTTTAATATTCTGTTTAAAAACCATAATATTAAGCTTCATTCCAAAATTCAGCTTTGCAGTGGTTTTAAGGAAGCAAATATCTTTATTCCATAGAATAACACGACAATTGTTTAGTGCGTATTTCAGTTTTGTTTTCGTACCCTAGTTTTTGAATTTGGTTAAATATCTACATAGTTAATACATACGTCAATCGAAAGAACTTTAAACAGAGATATTTTTAAAAATATTTGAAATCTTTCAGCTTTGTTTTTTTTTTTTATACAAGAAATATCAAAAAACACTGGTTTTCCTTTACTTCAACAAGTTTTTGATAACTAATCGTGTATTTTCAATAGTTTTTTGTAGATATAGATATTTGTATTCATGTTTATGGATGAAATACATTGTAAACAAACTAAAAAATAAGATTTTTCTAGCATATTACCTTTCATTTGGGAATTATCGTTGCGCAAGTGCGAGATTTTGGATTTTTTCATAGAAATCGAAAAAATATTAATAACTCGAAAACTATAATATTTTGGATTAAGGTATATTTACTTTAAAATATTCCAAATTACATGACCTATCTCCCTTTAAAAGCTTTGCACTCCGTTGCAGAACACCCTGTATAATAATGTATTCGGATGTTGAACATTCACGATCAGTTGTATTATCACTCATCGCATCCATTATCAAACAAAGGACTTAGATTTGGCCAAATTCTTTTGTTTAGTATAATCAATATTTCCCTACTAATAATTAAACAATGTAGTTTTAACTAACATAATGTTTCAATATCGAACTAAAAATATTAAAATTATTATTTCCACATTGTTAACTCTCTATAACCACGTCGTTAAATTTGAGCAGTTTAAACATATGTATGTATGTGTTAAAAATAGTTATATGATATAGCTATTTAAAAACATTTCTGATGTTACACATCTATTATTAGAAGATTTCAGGAAAAGCCCACATATGTACTTCATACTTATTGTCATTATCATTTTTAAGTGGTTTCTTCTACACGTATGTATCTTGAAATTTCGTATGCGCACAGAGCATATAGAAAAAGTTTATTTAAAATGTCCAGAGCTAACTATTATAAAATAACATACCTTTGTTAAAATCATAGTTTCAGTCCAAATTTTATAATTCTCTTGTACCGCATGTACTGCATTACACTAAATATTAAATAATGTGTATTTTTTCAAGAAAATTTGAATTTTTTTCTGCACTTTCATAAGTTTTTCATAATATCTCTAAAAAAATTTATATGTATTTTATATACATATATTCTTTTGATGTAATTTTACATACGTTAACTATTGAATAGGCTCAGTTTTACATGGTGTTAACTATAGCAATAGTAAGAATAAAAAAATATCATATCATTTCGTACAATTATATAATACGTTCCCTACCCAATGAATTTAAATAACTTTAGATAACTAACTATGTTATATTCAAACCAAACCAAATAATCTTATAAGAAATAATAATAATAATGGAATATAATCCACAATTTTCTTACCCTCGATAATGTGTTAACGTTCCAATAAAATATTATTTTGCAATTATGCCTTTTTACCGTTTCTACGTATACTTTGTATTATACATAGCACACGCTTAATTTGAGATACAGAATAGCAGTGATGTAGTGCTAAAAAAACAAGTGCCGGAACGCTCAATTTTTACACCCGGGGGGGGAGGAGGGCACAGATTGTTTTTAAGGTTTTTTTTAAATAGCTAATAATGATTTTTATTTTAGACATCGAACAAAATTAGGGTTTTTTTTACAACAAGTCATTTTTATAATATTTTCATATATGTATAATCCAACAACAAGAGGTTATAAAGAAACAAAATTATTATTATTATATTACTTAACGTAGATTTTATTTTTGAAAAACGTTCAAATTATTAGATTCAAAATTTTGTATTACATAAAACAAGCCAAAAAGGTGCCATAGGCGAAAATTTTTTTTCAAATGTTTTGCTTAATCAAACTGTATCACCAAAAACTATCATTTTACTTATTTTCATTGGTTTATTTTCTAATATTTTCACAAAAATTTTTCTCATATTTAGAAAAAAGTACCGGAACGCGTTCCGGCTAAGAAATAAAGTGCCGGAACAACGTTCTGGCGCGTTCCGGCCTCACTACACCACTGAGAATAGGACCACCAACATAGTGGATTTACAGGAATGAGCCAATTGGGAATAACAAATATACAAATTTTCGAATATACGATGCAGTGAATTAATTGTATTAAAACCTCCATCTCCTTTATTTAATTTTGATGATTCCAAAATTATCAGTATTTGGGATAGAAAAAATAATAAATAATCTTCCTTGAAAGTCAAATGGACATGTGCTAATTGGCCGTGTTGAAAAAAATATACATAAATCATTATGTGAAATATACATTTATAATCGTTATGCTTAAACAAAAATAAAAAAAATAAAAATAAAAACAAGGTTTTTTTCACTTTTTAACACCGTATAACCTGAAAAACTACGTCTGCTCGTAAGGCTATTTATCAAATTTATATTAAAACAATTTCTAATCATTTCTTTTAGCAATAAATTTTATTTATTTATTAATTTATTATATATGTGTATATATATATATATATATATATGTGTGTGTGTATATACATATATATGTGTTGTGTGCGCGCGCGTGCGTGCGTGTGTGCGCGCGTGTGTGTGTGTGTGTGTGTGTGTATGTGTGTGTGAATTCGATATTTTATTTTTTATGCATTTTAATTACATAACCTCGTGAACAGAAGAAATTTTCATTAAGGCCACTCAATATGAATATAAAGTTTAAATTGTGCCGGCTCTTGAAAAATATGTAATATAATATATAATAATATAATATAAGGTATAAGGTATAAGGTATACGTAATGATATATTTTCTTTAATTTTTAATACAATAAATCTCCTTTACAAAATACATAATTTTGAACAATCCGCGATTTTCACACTAATCCATCATAGATATGCTTGAATATTATTTAACGTCCTCATTACCACTTTTCATTCTCAATCATCAAACTTTACAGATGTTACAGAGATGTTACGACATTAAAAATAGCATATTCGAAGGGCAAGGTGTTATAAATTATAAAGAAATGCAAATATAGGATATACACTCTTATATGCAACACTGTGTGTTACAGCCAACACATATGTAAGAGTAAACATCGATTACAATCTGCGGTAATACAACAATTATTGTTTAGTTTCGACTCGGCTAATACGTAGCTCGTTTCGACAAAATAATAATATGAATTGAAACTCAGTGATCGAACCACACGATTTATTGGCCTCGAATCCAATAAAGGCTCATATAAGTTATGACGAGAAGCAACACCGTAGCATAACCCATGCCTTTGTTCGAAGTTGAGCCGCATATGGCTACGTCGATGACGTTGCACTCGGCTGCACGAGACAAGTATTCGGATATTCTCCTTAAAAATATGGCAGCAGGACGATCGCATTTGGCTTTTGAGGACCTCGTCACGCACATGTTGAATCCGTGTCTTGCGCTGGAAAAAGATCGTATTTAACAGTGAGGAAATGTGCCGTGTGCGGCTTTTGCGTTGTGCAATTTGAACGGTGAAGGGTCGAGAAATGTCAATATGGCGGGTCTTCTAAAAATAAATGGAAAAACAAACCCTCGTCAAGGAAACTGTTTTCAATGGGTCGAAGTTTCACTATTACCAGCGCAGCCTATTATGTTTAACAATATGTTAGGTGAAGTTTTCGGTATCCAAAATCGATGCTCGCATCGTCGCAAAAGAAATATTTATATTTAATGAACCATAAAATGCATATATGATGTTTTTATAGTTATACTAGTTGAAAATTACAAAAAAATAATGAAAATTTTTGAATAAAAAAATACGAAGTAAACTACCATAATATCAGGGGAGACTTGTCTAATTTCGTGATACTAAGCACTTTTTTGTCATCATCTTGTAAAATAACTAAAACAAAGCTTAAAATCATAAAGCATCAATCTTTTTTTTTCATCAAACCATTATTTAGATGTTGTAATTCATTACCACATTTGTGTGACATCTGTGATAGTATACTCAATTTTTAGAAAAGCTTCGTAGTATTATTTTTTTGATAATAAAAAAATTGGCATTGAAATATTATTGAAGATTTATCATAAACAATATTTTTTCAAAATAACTGGCTATTTTATTTAAATAACTCACAATTTCAAGAAAAACAGAAATAAATTGAAAAAAAATACTTTTCTCAGTAAAAATAATTTTAATGATGAATTTTTTAATAATGACTATTAGATATCTTCGCAACAGTTATTTGTAATTTATTTTAAAACTTTAAGTTAACTTTATATAAAATGATAAAACAATGCCCAGATTCTTAAGGCTATCATTCTCAACCCTATAAATATACTAACAAAAATACTATACACTTTTGGATATACTCCTATTCTATCTAATGACAGTAAAAAAATAATTTACGTAGTTCAAAAACTTTTTTTTACTCATCTGAATCGCACTGCGAAAAAACAATAAGAATATCGTCGCAAAACATACCTATATTAGCATCATACGTGAATGGTTATCAGTAAATTATGTCATCATGAATTTATGTATATAGTGGCAAACTTTTAGTAAATATAGCTCTCTATAAAATACGTTGGCATTATTCCAAAAAAAATTGACTTTATTCCGACTATTACGGAATTAGACGTGTTACGGAATTAGATAAGTTTCCCCTATATGAAACTAGTTTGTTTAAAATATTTATGCATACACGTAGGTTCTTAAATAGAATTTACCTAATCAATTTTGAAAAAACCGATAGTTTGTGTATAAGTTTCATTTTTCTTATGTATGTATTTATAATAGAATACGAGCTTAATTCAATTTTATTAATATTGTTTTTTTTTGTAATAAATCTGTTCAATAATATTATATTAATGGAAAATATGAATGCACATTATTATTATGATTAATTGTATGGTAATTGGTTGCGTGAACCGTGCAAAACTATAGTTCGTTCGGAATTTTATATCTATTCTAAAATTAACATAAAATAAACTAATTTATGAAGAGAGAAGAAAATATACAATTGTAGGTGACATAATTGGAAAAGTATTCTGTTCCCAGAAATAAGAATTCATTGTGTCTTCTCGCGTCAAACGAATTGCAAATTGAACACATCATATTGCATAACAAAGTATAATTTCCCAAAGTTAAAAATCTTCAAATAGTTTTTCGTAATGAAATTAAATTATACTGATTTTCACGTTTTGTTTATTTATAGATTGCTTCTACACAATTCTGCACATATAATATTTATCTTTGGAAACAAAGGAAATCGACTTCATAAGTATTGAAAATCCTCGGTTTTTTCTAGAAGCACTAACAACTCAATAATATTAAATATTATAGAAACGACACATTCACATAACAAAAGAATTTATTGTGTGCTGGTCGCCAGATTTTCCGGACAATTGAGACTCAATTCCTCCTTGAACCATATAAATAATTGAAGGAGTTTTGTTTTTCACGAGTTTTCATCATGATTTCATGGATATATATAAAATATTCGGATGTAAATTTTGAATTTTGTTTATCTACTCTCATAAGATATGCGGATGGTATTATCGCAGCATCCTTTGTCCGAAATTGAAAATTTCTAGTATAATACACTTTTATTTGCTAGCGGGAAATTCCATGGAAAATTTTCAAAAAACACGTATCACGTACCGAACAATTTTGTAATAGAGATGAATTTATAATATAATTTATATTGTATTTATTTCAAAAATATTCATTACTTTTAAAAATACATAGTATTAATTTATTCGTTTTTTCATCAAAAAGCATGAAAATTTAAATCACTTCTTATTTATATTATCATAATTTACTCACCAACAATTGTCGACGAGCTTTTGCATGTAAGATTTTGATCTATCTCGATTAACTTCGTTGACTGTATCTTTCAATGTTTTTGTACAATAGATCCAATCGGGGCTGACTCCACCGAAGCATCCAGTATGACTCAAATATTCTACAGCGTAAAAAAGTAAATTAAACATTTGAGAAATCGTATTGAATTGTTCATAATTATCTATGAACGTTTTTAAAATTATAATAAGAAAATATTGGAATCCAATTATTATTTGAAATCTATATTATTATAATTATGAAATTTTGTTTGTCTGTCTGTCTGTCTGAATCCATTTCGAATAAATTAATTTTGTAACTTAATACAAATTTAAACTAGGGCTTCAATAATTCCCAAATTCCAGCAAATATCATAAAAAATATTCCTGTAGCAACCCGCGTAGTTAGTTTAGTGGCTGGCTCGTTCTGACGAGCCAGAATTGACGTGATTCGATCTAGACCAGGCTCGAAAACTATCAATAACGTACTGGATAATATTTAAACACAAAGCAGCGCTTCTTGCAAATGAACAACACAGAAAAAAATCGACATTAGTATGGCGGTTGTATTAATTCAAAAAATGAAAATTGCTGATTTTGTGATTTTTTTTTACTTTAATCGCCATTTTCTAGAGTTAAGAATGTCGTCTGTCACTGTAGGAATATTTTTTACGATATTTGATGGAGTTAGGGAATTTTTGGAGCCCTAGTTAAAATATGTGTTAAGCTACAGAATAAATTTATTTGAAATGGATTCAAACAGACAAACTTGCATACTTATAATAATATAGATAGATATAGATAATATAATATGTAATTCGAAAATAATATTATGGTAGAAATATCTAATGGAAAACTAACAAAATCGACAATATTAATTTTACCTCTTTGAAATCTTGAATCATCACACAAAAACCTCATGAAATTTTCGGTATCGGCTATCTGTTTTTCTAAGTGCTGCTTCTTTTCGTTTGATAAACAGTTCTTCTTGATTTCGTTAATACAAGCCATTCCACTTTTGTACGCCCTAAAATCAACAGATGGACATTTTTCCACAATTAACCTTTGCCCCGACCATCGTTAAACCTTGATTTTTTATGGTTATTTTAGACAACATTAATACCAGATACAAATAAATTTTAACCTGTGGGATTTCATAAAACTACTGAATGGAAATTTTTCAATTAAGACGGGATATTTTGAAAAGCCTTATTTTTTCCGAAACGTAACATACAAACAAATTTTATTTTGAAAAATATTGAGATCATGCGTGTAACATATGTTCTAATAAAAACAAAATGAAATGTACTCCCATTCAAAAGGTCATTTTTAAACATCCTATACTTTATCGTTCACAAATTAGAGTTTCCACGGATACGCGTTGCGTCATATTTGCTCGTACTGCCCATAAGTATAACTTTATCATTAAATTAAAAGTATTTCGTTTTTCGAACACTAATTATATGTATGTTAAGTAAATTATCAAGCTGCGAGTCAATATTATTACCTATTTTTCCGAGCGTCACCGGAAAAATAGGTTTAATCATAGCACTCAATCAAAAAAGCCCTACTTTGCCTCTTAGGTAATATTATAAAGAATATATTTCTTAAATTTTAATAAAATCGGTTAAGTAGATTTTGAGACATTTTTTGCACCTCCATTATTTTTTTATTTTTTTTTTATTCGTTATTATTTAAAATTATTCATAAAACAACTACATATGTATGTACATGTATGAAATAAAAAAATGTTTTATATACATATTTAATAGCTGCGTCAAAAAAAATGTCACAGTGGTGTAACCCCTTAAGCCGAAAAAGTATCTGAATATAAACAGAAAATTTTTACAAAACTCAAAACATATACTTTAACCTAAAGATTATAGACCAACTCACGTGCACAATTCATTAACTTGTTGTATC
Organism: Hydropsyche tenuis; assembly: GCA_009617725.1. Lineage (NCBI taxonomy): Eukaryota > Metazoa > Arthropoda > Insecta > Trichoptera > Hydropsychidae > Hydropsyche > Hydropsyche tenuis. The sequence continues at coordinate 94,788 of VTON01000195.1, read as the reverse complement.
GACAACGGCAATCCCGTGAACGACGTACTGGCGGTGCACTTGGACAAATCCTCCTTGCACTTCTCGCTCAATGCTGCGCAAGTCGCAAACAGCACAACTGAACACAAAATCAAATGGTTGAATATACACAAGAAAAAATAAAATGAAATAAAAGAGTTCAAAGCCTCCAAAGTGGACGGAGGAAATTCTAGTACGTCTACGGAAAAAACAAATTGAACTTTCACAATTGAATTGCTCAAGTGAATCCACATTTTATTTGATAGAGTAGAAATTACTTGAATTTCAAATTTTATTGTAGAATAAATCAAATGTGTTTAGTTGTAAGTGTCAAATTAGATCGACGGTATGTGACGATGAATTATTCTCTGTTACTGGTTCGTTCTATAATACAGTAAACCCCCCTATAACGTCGAGATAGGTTCCGCGTTAAGTGAAGGGACGTTAAACGGGGTTAGTGGGCGTGACCGATATCATTTCGTATTTTGGCTGACGTCATCTTCCCGCAACTTGCGGGCAGGGTCGTCAACGCGACATTTTATTAGTTAATTTTATAAAATGCGTTAGCATGATAAATAAAATATAGTAAAAACTGTTCCGGAAATATGTTTTATTTCACAAAAAGATTCATATTAATATAAAATTAAAATTATGTTGAAAACTAAACAATAATTGTCGAAAGCAAAAAAAAAAATAGATAAACATCTTAAATTGTATAACTACGCAGTTAATCAACTGGATTATTTTCTTTATTGACGAAAATATCTTTTGCCCGCATTTTTTCGTCAATTTTATAATATAGGGCTTTACATAATTCTAAGTGTTTCGATAATTCGGTTAATCGCTCTTTTGAGCAATCATATTGAGAAAAGTGTATTTACTTGATTACAATTCGTTCCACGGATATAAAAGTAGAAAATATTTTCTTACCGTATCGTGTGAAACCCTTGGAATATTTAGTTTCGTCGGACACGCCTACCAAGGACAAGCGACACGCAGCTGATCACGTAAAACGGAGGAATCACATTATAGGAAAAAACTGCCGCAAACGTTAAACGAGGGGTCCTTATGTGAGTGGCCGTTAAACGGGGGTTTACTGTATTATATTTCCATGTAATATGTATATGTATGTATGTACTTTATGGGCGAATATATTTTATAATAATATCCAGTTAGAGTATCAATAATTAGATCGAGCATGAATTCGACGTTTAATTTTGCAAAGCATACTGAAAAGCATGCTCGATTATATGATACATATAATTCATAGAACTCGAAATTTGTATAACGACAACAAAGTAAAGTAATCATCTGAATTGATTATTCAATTTATTAAGAAAATATTTTAGTATTCAACATCTTCATACTGTTATATTACAGCTGAAATTGTAATTTGCTAATAATAATAAAAACTTAAATCATATTTTAATTTACAATATAGAAGTAAGTATACCTATAATTTACTTAACGGATGTCCCAATAAAATGTATATATGTATGTTACAGCCAATGCATCAATCCAGTTAATACGTACATTCTCTCGTTAATTAATACATTGTCTAAAACGAACAGAGAAAACATACACGGGAGTAAAAATGAACACGTTAACTAGAGAATGTATGCGTCATCTGTTGCGACGTAGATAACGTATTAACAAAATAAATAAATCGCAATTAGGGAATTATAGTAGGGTTGTTTTATTTTAGGAAACACGAGAAACCCAAATTATCCAATTTACGCTAATTTATTTTTGATTTACGTACTAGAAATTTTGACAGTTAAGTATCGTTGCGGGTACGGAAAATGGTTGGCAACACACAGAGGACCCATACACGCTTTGCATTATAGAATGCAGTTCTCATGTTACGAAATAAAAAAATGTGATTTTTTATTGGTAAAATAATTAGACACAGATAATTGAGCATAATCTATACCAGGCTTGTACAAAGGGCCACTACGGTGCCAAAGTGGCCCCCACTTTTCACACAAAAACAAATATAACAAACAGCATTTATTCCGAAATGTACTCATCGAAATAGTTTTATAATGGTTTTCAAAGTGTATTATGCAAATTATGCAAAGTGTATATAGCAAAATGTATTTTCAAAACATCTTTACCATAACCTGAATTAATTGATCGTATTATAGTTCATGAAATAAATCCAATTTGTATTAAAGTATTATATGATGTTTTTTTCATTTATAATGTACAATTCGTACAGATGACAGCTGACAATTAACATGCGAAAAAAATATCGAACGTGTACAGGGCTCGTATGTGTTGCCAACTGTTAACAACAAAACTAACTCATCTGTCAAATCGTTCGATTTTGTTCAATTTACGGTTTGTCTGATCGATGTCAGAGGTTGTATTCATTATCTCGTCAATATATGCTATGTCTAGAGATTGTGTATACTGAATCGAGTATCGTACGCTTTCTCTAAAACGTGAAGTCCGCGTATACATTCTCTAGACAATGTATGTATTAACGACGATGAACGCTTTAACTGTAACATATATATAAAACTCGAACGGTGTGTGTATGTATGTAAATACATATGTATCCAATAAACTCCTAAATCGATAGACGAATCATCACTATATTTGGCAAGGATGTGCTTTGAAATCCGAAGAAACTAAGTAAGCATTCAGTTTTTTATATCGTTTCGCATTTCAGTTTTTTCTATTGATCGCCATACAAATTATAATATTGGGTTGTCTCATAATTGCTGTCGTTGACAATAGGTGAAATAAAGAAATTTTTTTTCATAGTAATTAGTTTATTAAAAATCCGAAATATAATTTCCATCGTTTTTTATTACATTATTCCATCGTTCAAATAGCTTTTCAATTCCATTTTTATAAAATTCTTTCGGCTTCGATTCGAAGAATGAAACAATAAATGTTTCAAGTTGTTTTTCGTTTTGAAATTTTTTATCATCGAGAGCTTTTGCAAGGACCGGAACAAATGGAAATCAGATGGGGCAAGGTCGGGAGAATATGGTGGATATCAAAGCGCTACCCAATTCAGGTCAGAAAGTTTTTTCTGCGTGACGAATGCTGCGTGTGGCCGTGCGTTGTCGTGCTGCAATATGATCATACGGCTACGGGCTAAAATTGATCTTTTTCGTTTAACTACTTCATTTAATTTGTCAGGTTGTACACAATATTTTATTGCGTTTAATGTTTCGCCCGATTTTAATAGCTCATAATAAATTATGGCTTGAGAATCCCACCATACACAAAGCATAATTTTTTTATTAGTAAGTTTCGGTTTAGCGATGGTTTGAGTGGTTTTTCCAGGATCCACCCAACTCTTTTTTCGCTTAACATTATTGTAGAATATCCACTTCTCATCTCCAGTTATCAATTTATGTAAAAAAGGTTCCTGTACTTGGAGAGACTTTAAAAGAACGCAGTCACTCACCCTACGTTTGAGCTGCTTGCGATTTAATTCGGGCGGCACCCACATCTCGAGCTTGTTGACCTTCCCAATGCGTTTTAGTGCTCTTGATATGGAAATTTTTGATGATTTCATCTTCACTGCTATCTTACGCGTTGTTAAACGTGGATATTTTTCGATCATCACTTTTAATTTTTGATCGTCGAAAGAAATATGGCGACCACTCCTCTTTTTTTCTTCAACATCAAAATCTCCTGTGCGAAATTTTTTGATCCATCGCAAACAAGTACGAATATTAATTGCATCATTTCCGTACAATTTGCAATTTTTTTCAGTAATTGTTTTTGCGTCCTTGCCTTTTCTAAAGTAAAATAAGATTATGTGTCGAAAATGTTTCGGGTTTTCACACATGTTTGAAGGGCAAAATCTTTCACAATAACGAACTCTTCTCGGAAAAAAAATAATGTGATGTTAACTTCGGGATGTCCGAAGGGGAACTGAATGCATTCTGGGATTATTGTTGCGAAAATATGGAAAATATGAAGCCCGAAACAAAAATCAACGACAGCAATTATGGGACAACCCATTATAATGTGATGGTGTTGTGATTGATTATGACAATAATTACAATCGGTGCACAATTTATTTTCACAGAGTCCCGAGCACGCCGGATACTACCCGCCAGTATCACATCAAATATCATATAAAATTCCTGGATTCTCTAAATCTCATGCTTATAAATTTTTTAATGAAAATAAAGTTATAGCCCAAATTTATAAAAGCTTGAAAAAGGCAATAGTCAACGAGTTGAAAATTAAAATAAAATGCTCCCGAATTTTAAATTATGCCATTTGCGTTGTTTGAATTTTCATCGCTCTATCTTCTAAGCAATATCTAATCCAGAACACTCATAAATTCAACTTTTTTAGTAGCTATACGAATTCTACATTACTATTCATTAATTTGAAGTTTTAATATTAATCATAACTCAATAAATATCATGATTATAATCATTCAAAGTGCATATACATACATATATATTTTGTGGAACACCTTATGTTGTATTAATTATTTGTAAATCGTTAAGATACCGCTTCATTTGTATTTGATAGCAACATGCGTTTATTATAGCATAGCTATGTAGAAAATGTAATATTAACAAAGCATTCATCGTACAATTTGAATTCGATAACCACACAATATCGCAGTGAAATTGGATACGATATCATCTAATTTGATTTGCTGCTTGAAAATCAAAAATCAGGTATCGAAATGTGTAAAATGTTAACGTGAATCTGAATTTGTATCACGTTTACATAAATTTCCTCTCTCTTTATTTCAATAATTGAACACAAATTTATTTTAACTTCGCGTCTAACAAGTAAAGTTTTACAATTTCTAAAAAAAAATACATACAAATTGGTCTGGTAAAAACTTTGTCAAAAATTCACAGAATATAATAATTTTGCTCTTAACAACGTATCTTATGTATAATATTATTTAAATGAACTCAAATCTATTATTTAAAATCTACTTTGTGATTTTATATGATTTTAAATAAATTATTAAATCGAATAGTCTTTATTTCAAATTTTAATTCATCACCCGAAAATTTCAAGCACAAATGGAAAACATAATAAATTTAAAAAAAAACACAAAAAAAAATATAATATAAAAAAAATAAACATATAGTAAAAAAATAAACATATAGTAAAAAAATATACAATATAAAAGATAAAAGAAATATACATATATAAAATATAAAAAAAGTTTTTAAAACAAGCTTTTTCGGTGTTATTTAATTTAAAAATAAATAATATAAATAAAATTAATTAAAAAAAAAAACAAAACATATAAAAACATAAAATAAAAAAAGTAATATAAATAAAATTAATTAAAAAAAAATAAAAATCCAAAAAACATAAAATAAAATATATAAATAAATAAATAAATATATAATAAAAAAAATATATATAATGTATTGAAAAACATAAAATAAATAATATTAAAATGTGTAAAAGAAAATATTAATAATGCTGTAAGGAATAAATTTAATATCGGCGTGAATGGCGTGAATGATGAAAATTCTGTTCGTAGTGCGGTTACTTTGTTTCATAAGAATTTCTTTATATATTATAAATGCCTAAATGTAAACGATAAAGTAAACGTAAACCAATGATGCACAACCCGCGGCCTTGGGGTCACATGTTTGTACCATTCGCTTATAAGGGCGACTTGACTCTGTGAAAATGGTGCGGCCCTCAAACATTCGGAAACGGTTGAGATGATCCTTTTGCCGAAAAAGGTTGTGCACCGTTGATAAATGTTTAATTTTATTTATATTACTTTTTTTATTTTATGTTTTTATATGTTTTGTTTTTTTTTTTAATTAGTTTTATTTATATTATTTATTTTTAAATTAAATAACACCGAAAAAGCTTGTTTTAAAAACTTTTTTTCTATTTTATATATGTATATTTCTTTTATCTTTTATTTTGTATATTTTTTTACTATATGTTTATTTTTTTTAATATTACATTTTTTTTGTGTTTTTTTTTAATTTAGTAGCACACCGAAAAAGCTTGTTTTAAAAACTTTTTTATTATATATTTATTTTTTTATATTATATTTTTTTAATTATTTATTATATATATATTTTTTTATATTACATTTTATTTTATTAATTTTTTTTTTAAATTAAATAGCACACCAAAAAGCTTGTTTTAAAAACTTTTTTCTATTTTATATACATTTTTTTTATTTAAATTTTATTTTATGTTTTTCAGATTTTTAATTTTTTTATATTATATTTTATTTTATTTTATTAATAGTTGTATTCCTTAATTTATTATTAATATAACTAGCATAGGCCCGATGTTAACACCTTAAAGGCGGGAGTCGTAGTACTACGATTTACCTCGACTGCTACTTAAAGGCGGGAGTCGTAGTAATACGATTTACCTCTACTGCTACTTAAAGGCGGGAGTCGTAGTACTACGATTTGCCTAGATCGCGCATTAATTGAAAAAAAAGTATATTATACGATTTTTTTTCGATCATTTTTTTACGTTTATTGGTTCTTAAGGTTCAGTCTAACATTTTTCATTTAAAAAAAAAAAAAAAAAAATGAAAGGCAAAGTGAACACAGAGATTTGTTTTCGATGTTTATTTAAGCGAAAAAAAAAACCTTTTTTCTGAGTAATTGGTAAAAATTTCAACATATTTTTGGTTTATAAATACGCGGATTTTCCATTTCAAGTTCAATATATCAAAAATTTTATCAAACCTGAATTATCTGAATTATTCTAAAACAAGTTGATTCAATTTTTGAAATATTGAACCTGAAATGGAAAATATTGAACTTGAAATGGAAAATTTGTAGTATGTATATATAATAGTCCTAATTTATCTATCTGTCTGCATTTGCATCTGTGACTATCGCTCTTAGGTTTATTTTTTATAGCACGTACGCTGATGGTATACATATATGTAGTATGTACCGGCCGATATGATTCATGCATCAATGTTAAATATTGTCCTTAAGTTTTGGTATGCACGTGTGCAAATACTGGAGGGCTAAAAATAACTTTACGTATTTCTTCGAGACGGTGATAAAACAAATTGGACAGGTTTTCGAAGCATTATTTGTATGTACAAGGGGGGACTAAAAAGTAACCGGAGTTTTGCTCTGAAAAGTTCATTTATTCATTTAGCTTTTTACAAAATTCTTTCAGTCTTTTTCAAAGAACTCTTCATTAAATTTATCCAGTATATAGATTTATCAAAAAGTATTTATCCAATCCTTTTTCTCACTGTTCGAACCACCTCTGGAACTCTTTACCTTTGATATCGTCCAGTACCCGCTGCGAAGTTGTTTTTACAACCTGCACATCTTCGAAACGATTCCTTTTAAATTTTTTTCCAATCTCGGGAATAAAAAAAAGTCATAAGAGGCTTCACCTGGTAAATACGGAGGGGGTAGAACGATATTCCAATTCTAAGAGTTCAAATCCTCAGTGTTAAATTTCACGAATATCAATAAAGACGATGATCATCGTTTTAACATTCAACCAAGAAAGAGCAAGATCTTTAACACTCATTTCACCACTTCACTCAAAACACATCCAAATCACTCAAAAGCTTGTGTATGGCTTATGACGTCCTTTTTGAAAGTCTTTTGAAACATTTGATAAGTTTTCGTTGTCGATTTTTTTAAGCAGGAAGTAAAATTTCAAGCACATTTTTTTTGTTCTTTTAAATCTTACTTCACCTAGGAACAGTTTTGTGCTTTCAATCCGGATACTTTTGAGTCGCTTTCGTATATAAAATAATGCATACATATGCATATGAAAATACGTTTTGCGAGATCTTTGCTTGGTGAGTTACATTTGTTTTTAGTAAACTTTGTGCGTTGAAACTGTTCGGTTCTGAATTTTCGGTTCTATAAATTCTACTTATTATAAATTTTGAAATCCTTTAATATGGTTTCGCGCGATGATAATGACGATATATTTGCAGATAATTTATCTGACTGTGATTGTGACGAAAGAGAGATGGAAATTTTAAACAATTTAAGTGACAATGATGATAGTGGTAGTTCTATCCAATCTACGAGGAGGACCAGAGTTTTTCCACTACAGTTTAGTGACGATGAAAGGGAAGATGATGACGACGAAGAAATTGTTCATCAATGGACTGAAATCGACAATCCACCCACCATAGAACCGTTTTTGGATCGAACGGGGTTAAATATATCACCCCAAAACAGCGTTAGTGAATCTCTGAGTGTGTTTCTTGATGATAATTTCTACGAAATGATGGTGAGAGAAACCAACCGCTATCACTACCAAAAAGTCGACAAATATATTGATAAGAAGAAAACAAAACAATGGACGGATCTCACTATCAGCGAATTCAAAAAAATTTTCGGTTTATTAATTCTAATGGGTCAAATTCCAAAAAGTTCGATAGACGAATATTGGACGACAGATCCATTATTGGAAACCCCAATATTTCCGAAAACGATGAGTCGTGATAGATTTAAGGAGATATGGCGATGGTGGCATTTCGCGAACAACGATGAGATGAATGAATCGAGCCACCGTCTATTTAAAATTCGACCAGTTTTTGACAGTTTAGTTGAAAAATTTAATACTGTATATACACCAACAAGAGAGATTTCATTGGACGAAAGTATCATACCATGGCGCGGAAGATTGGGATTTAAAGTATACAATGGGTTGAAAGCTAAAAAATATGGAATTCTGGTGAGAATGTTGGCTGAATCAAAAGTGGCTACATTTGTAATATGAAAATGTATTGTGGAGAAGGAAAAAAACTTGCGGAAACAATATTAGATATTCTTACTCCTTATAATGACAAATGGCATCATGTGTACATGGACAATTATTATAACAGCGTGGATATAAACGAAACTCTTTTAAAACATAAAATACGAAGTTGCGGGACAATACGTGTAAATAGAGGACTTCCAGATGTATTGAAAAATAATAAGTTGCAACGCGGTGAGTCGATTTTCCGGAGAAAACGAGATGTTTTATTACAAATTTGGCAGTCAAAGAGAGAAGTGAGAATGATTTCGAATATTCATTCAAGCGAATTATTAGAAAGCCATAATATGGATTGGCACACGAAAACCAAAATTATAAAACCAAAATGCGTCATAGAATACAATAAATTTATGAAAGGTGTTGATAGGGCTGATCAATACCTTTCATATTATTCAATATTGAGAAAAACCAGAAAGTGGACCAAAAGGGCCGTAATGTATTTATTGAACTGCGCATTTTTTAATTCATATTTAATTTATAAGATGTCTAATAATACTAGCTTAAATTATAAATCATATTTGTTAGAAATAGTACGCAGTCTAATTACTGACAAATTACCAGAGGATCTGGAATTAATGGATATCGAACAGCCACAGCCGGGTACATCGAACTCGGCGCTGAGGACTTCACGATATAAAAATGATCCGCCTGGACGTCTATCGTTAGACATCAGAAAGCACAAATTAATTCGAATAGAAAATAAAGGCAAAAAACTTTATGCCCAACGAAACTGTGTAGTTTGTGCAGCTAGTAAAAAAAGAAAATTGACTTGCTTCAAATGCGATTTCTGCAATGCACCTCTTCACCGTGGCGATTGTTATCAAAAATATCATACTCATAAAAAATACTAGTTTTCTTCTTTCATAAATACTTTAAAACGTTTTTTTGAGTGCCTTTTCAAACATTTTAATTAGTGATTAATACTTTTTTAATATTTCGTATAATTTTAAGTGTTTAAATAAACTTTTTGAAGACTGCATTTCTGTTCCTAATTCAGGTGAGTTTACATATTTTCGAAAAAAATTACAGATCTTATATTTTGAATGTGACAATATATATATACACAGTGGCGTAGCTAGGGTATTATGCTCCCCTAATTTTAAAATATAAAAAGATTAAAAAAAGTTTTGAAATTTTTGAATGAAAAAAGTGTTGATTTAAAACAAAACATTAATGTATATTTCAAATCTCGTTTTTTTTCGCACTTCTCAATACCCCCTCAATACATGTCTCTATACCCCATGCCCCCCCCTAGCTATGCTTCTGTATATATATTAGTGCTACTAACTCTGTTGAATCTGATATCGAAAAAATTATCAAAATATGTCCCTATTTACGAGAATTGTGCCATTTTTGCGAAAAAACTATTTTTTACATTATCTCGCTTTTACCCACAAACATACATACACACACACACATACACGCATACATACATACACACATACATACACACACATATACACACACATACATACATAAATACATGTACGCACAAATACATGCATGCATGCATGCATACATACATATATACATACATACATACATACATACATACATACAGACACACACACACACACACATACACTCTGCTGAATCTGATATTGAAAAAATTATCAAAATATCTCACTATTTACGTGAATTGTGCCATTTTTGCGAAACAACTATTTTTTACGCTATATCCCACTTTTACACACATACATACATACACACATTCACACAATTACACACACATACCTACGCATATATAAACTCATATACATATATACATATACACATGTACATTCAAACATACATACGTACACACATATATACATGCATACATATATGCATACATACATACATACACACATACATACACACACACATACACACACACACTCTGCTGAATCTGATATCGAAAAAATTATCAAAATATCTCACTATTTACGAGAATTATGCTATTTTGACTAAAAAACTATTTTTTACGCAATTTCGCTTTTTTTTGCCCGCCACAGGGTGCTAGTTCATGTAAAAATCGCCCGAGCCAGAGCTCAGTTTTTTCGCTACGACCCCCGCCTTTAAAGTGTTTTAATAACTCCATTAAGTGCAAAATCGTGTAATAGGTTGGAGTGATTCGTGAACAGAATGCTTGACGCTCACGAACGTGGTCATCGTTCGCAGACGCGGTCGACGTTCGCGAACGCGGACGTATGCGCGTTAGAATCGCACGAAGTTTAGTAATTAAATGTTAATGAAACAAATGTTTTTTCAAGGTTTTTTAATAGTTGTATTCCTTAATTATTAATATAACTAGCATAGGCCCGATGATAATAACATTGCACGTGTGATTTTAAGTAAAATTTTAAAATACAATATAATGACAGTATATTACCATATGGAGGAAGGAGGATACATTTGAAGCTTGAAATACCCATTCACCATTAATATAATATAAAGATAATGGAAATTGTCAAACAAAGAACACACTTGATTTTGTATAATTTGAAAAAGCTTGAATGATGATATAGTTAATCAGTCTCAGAGTGGACAGTGAAGACGTTTCATTGCACTGCTTATCATGTTTGAATTAGTATAATTTTTAACCCATCGATCTTGTATGAATATTATTATTGAATTCATTATGTAAATATCTAAAGACTATTTGATTTGGATTATTGTCTGTTATATAATATCACTGAAGGTCATTTAATATTTACCTCATTGTATGATTATTCATTGCTTATTCTTTTAATTTCTTCCAAAGTGCCAGTATTGTAATTAGTCTTTCCCATCAACTTATTACAAAGTATGAATATTATTATTGAGTTCATTATGTAAGTACCTAAAGAATACTTAATTTAGATTATTGTCTATTATAAAATTACCACACAAGTAACTTACTTACTTGAAAATTTGTATTATTTGAACAATTAATCCCCAATATTTGATTGTGATGCAGTAGACAAACAACGGGTCGATAGTGATGATGATGATATATAGTTTTCTTCCTCATAATGAATTGAATAAATCCAGTCGAACATATAAATCAAATATAGATGCATTTCAAAGGACTATCTATACATTTTGTATCCATTCTTGTGATATATGTAAAAATTAATGCCCCCATAAATTCTTCATTGTCTTTCAGCTGTTTTAATCGTGAATCAATCATACACAGCATTTCATACAGAATATAAAATGCATGGATTTGATCAAACGCATTAACGAGCTGCTTCTTCTTACGCCGTAAATGAAGTTCCATGAGTGTATTTAATTGTCGAATTTAAGATTCCCTTGCCATAAATACTGCTTTTGACGAATTGAATTCGTTTAGTAATTCACTCTGAGCGTACGGCATGTATTGCATAATTAGACTGTAGTAGTAATTCTCTGCATTAGTTAATAACATGGCAACTCAAGCAAGCACATATTGTTGAAATCATAAATTGTATGCTCTATTGGACGTTTTTGATATCTCTCGAACATGTTATCGCAATAGCCGATTGCTTGACCGAGTGTGTTAAATTTAAACATTTATATAAATCGCTTATTAAAATTTAAACTTCAGTAATACACATACTGTTTATAATTACCTCATTGTGTGATTATTCATTTTTTCTCTCATTTTTATATTCTCCAAAGCGTCAGTTATTAAAATTTAAACTTCAGTAATACACATACTGTTTATAATTACCTCATTATGTGATTATTCATTGTTTCTCTCATTTATATATCCTCCAAAGCGTCAGTTACTTTCGATGACCGTAGTTTTAAATTTTCTAACCCATAATTAACAATCTCAATTATTGGCAATTATTGAACGCTGAAATGGATGCCTTATATAACTGAAAGCATTTAATATATTATGTATACATTTCAATTGATGTGCATTGTAATTTAGATTATTTATATTTATATCACTGAAGGTTATTTAATAGGCAGCGAACGAAACGTCCAGATGACAGCGGTACAGCCGCAGTATGGAAAATGGCACTCAGGCGGCCACAGAGAGAAAACAAAACCTGATTCCTTATGACTTCATTAATAGATGCTCAATAACGTTGCGCACACATACACATACACGTTTCTAGACAAATTTTCGCCGCAGAAACGCGGCATGAGTATTCACTCATGTGGCGAAATGGCGGCCACTTGATGACAGCGGCCCTGTTAGTCACAGTACAGTATATATGTCGACCATGATGTTTAAACATTTATATAAATTGTTAAAAATATTAGGCCTTCGGTGATTCACAAACCATTTATAATTAAATATTGAGCATTTTGAAGATAACTTAATACTTATGTGTCGACTTCGGTTTTTCAAATTACGACGTTGCTATGTGCTGAAAATGGATTTCAATCAGCGTTTATGTGAAATGTGAAATGTCATTAACTCCATTAAACTCGAAATTAAACGATTAAATTCCTCCAGCCTTGTGGCAAGGATGATTTGATATAGTATAATTGCGTATTATTGTCAGTTTACGAAGGTTTCAAATCGATCGGAGGTGTAGTATCTGAGATCGAGATCGATCTTTATTTTAGGATCACTAACAAACATTTCGGAATCAGAGCAAGCTAATAAAAAGCTTGAAAAACATGAAAATACATCCCAGACCCCAGTATAAATTTTTAATCAAACCAGTACACGATTCATTAAAAACGAAAGACAAAATCCAGTGTATGAACGAATTCTGAAAAATCAATTTCATCCACTCATACCCGTTCCACATAAAGCAACCGGGTTATAAAGGTGCCCTCTGGTACTCTCGTCGACACGTCTTTGATCTCGTTCCCGCGCACTCCACCCTCAGAGCCTTCTGAGGCCAATCCAATCACCCAATATTAAATCACATGAAAATGAATATTATAGTCATGTGTCGATTATCAACCACGTTTTAGCTGCAAATTTACGGCTGAAAACAGATTTTTGTGTTTCGAATGTGAATATTTGATAAACGCGATATCAAATAAACGATTATATTATATTATATTACGCGAGAGGAAATTTACAAAAATACGTTTCGTCTAAATTTGGGAAACTTTCAGGCGCACATTTTCCGTCTTACGACGAATAAGGGGATTTGCGTTAAAATAAAATATAATGTATAATACAATTTACAATATGTTGGAGTAGTGAAACTATTTTTTTTCATACGCGACAAATTGGACATTAGGCTGTCCGTTATTTCAACTTTTTTTTTTTTAAATGGCACCATTTAATTTTTTTCGTTTTATATTTAACACTCAGAAACGAAGTTTCTTTTAATTTGGACTGTGTTTACTGGTGCCGAGATGCATCGGAAGATGTCAAAACGAGCGTTCTTTAGGTACGCGTGCCCGCTAGTTGTACTTTATTTTTCTAAATTATTTTTTTTTAGCAGACTTTTTTTATTTTTCATTGTTTTATGTTAAAACACATAGAAATTAAATTTCGCAATATTTGGACTGTGTTTACTTGTGCCGAGATGTATTGAAAGTTATCAAAACGTGCGCAGCGCTTGTCGATCGGGCGTTCTTTTAGGTAAGGAGTAGAGCGGAGGTTACTCTGCTCTCCTAAACCCCCAAATAACATTAATTTACCGACTAAAATATTCTATATTTCATGGTGAGAGAAAAATCATATTTTATGTTTAAAATAATGGAAATTAGTATGGAGTGGAAAAGGTAAAATTTCGTGTAGTTTTAGAAAAACGAAACCAGGATGTATTTAAATTATGATATGTATTTAAATCATGAATTTAGCATTTTACATTTAAACAAAGTATAATTTTATTTATCTGTCTAATGTCTAAGATGAGAAAATAAATACAATACATTAACAAATAACAAATTAAGGATAAAAACAATTGAAATTAAACATAATACAAAAGTCAAATCCGACAAAACATTACAAAATCAGATTAACGTAAAAGTAAATAAATATTATTTCTATAGTCGATAAAATGTTGTCTAAATTATCTCATAAACAGCCTTAAAGAAGTTCAGCTAGCATTTATGGTATTTACATTTAATTTTACTTTATTACGACATAACTGTCATATCACTATTTGACAAAAAGATTGATCAAGAAACAGAAGAAAAAATGGTCATGAATTTGCATAAAGAAAATATTTTCTAGTTTTGAGAATCGATACGTTCCGTCAAATGAACTTGGCAACTCATCGTATGGTCAGTTTATTTATTAATTATAACCCCGCGCGGTGCCTCCTGAAAACATTTTCAAAGTCCAAGTCACAGTCCAAATATTGCGAAATTTAATTTCTAAGTGTTTTAACATAAAAAAATAAAAAATAAATAACTTCCGCTAAAAAAAAATAATTTAGAAAAATAAAGTACAACTAGCGGGCACGCGTACCTAAAAGAACACTCGTTTTGACATCTTCCGATGCATCTCGGCACCAGTAAACACAGTTCAAATTAAAAGAAACTTCGTTTCTGAGTGTTTCAATATAAAACGAAAAAAAAGAAATGGTGCCATTTAAAAAAAAAAAGTTGAAATAACGGACAGCCTATTGGACATGTATGTATAATTCAATGAAAACATTCTGAAAGGATAAATGTTGAAAGAAAAAAATTACACGTCAATTGAGCCTACGGAAAATTTGATCGAGTTTTTATTTTCAGGTAAGGACGTGTAGATGTTCTGACATTTCCAATATTTGACTGATTTATACGTTCCATTTGGAAATCAAATTTAAAAAAATATATAAATGTGCGTTTATAAAATAAATATCTTCCCCGTGCGTTTAACGAACGGAAAACTTTGTTAATATTTAAAGTTTTCTACGAGTAAAGTTGTCCGCATATTAGATTACATAACATTTGAATCTTGTCAATACTGATTTATATATTCAGTAATATTCAAGTCAATTGAATGGTATTCAGTTCGGTATATTTACGAATATTATATATAGTTATAATAGTTTCCTTTATTTAATCGAGCATTTACAAATCATCATATATGTACAATAACACAAAGCGAATTGAGCACATTAAAGGACGTCCTCCAGGACCACTAATTGTAAGAGAAAAATTGATCTCCCCCCTTCTTTCGATTTTTTATTTATTTGTGCCAAAAAAAGTGTTAACTTCATAAAAATATTATAAGTAATATATTATAATCGTAAAATATGTTAAATATCAACAATTAAGCCGCAGGTGAAAATTTTTAATATAATAATATGTAATTAAATATATCTTAATAATCCATTTAATCCGTTTCATGTTGAAAAAATTTTCCCTCTTGTCAAAGGTGCACTTGGCCTGTTTCACATTTAAAGTAATTAAAATAGGATAATTTCTTAGAGGAAAACAAAGAAGAACGGAATATTTTAGAAAGAAAAGGTTTCCAAAAAAAAGTCATTCCTTATCTCACACATCCGAAAATTTTCAAAAATGTTTCCATCTACAAAGAAAATCCACGTTCTGGAGATCTCAGATTTTGATGAAATTTCATGTGCATAAACATACAACAATATGGAAAAAAGGCACAAAATAATCTGGAGCACCTTTGGCGCTTAAAAAATTGAGGTGTCTTCAAAGAAATTGAAAACGACGGCGCTTTCAGCGCGCCGAACAAGCAATGGAAAAGTCAGTCTTCGGTAATGAAAAAATTGGAGTATTTTTGCGTCGGAAAAATTGGAGCGTCTTCATGCTGAAAAATTAAAACGCCCTCAGCGTGCTGAACAAGATCGAGCATCTTTGGCAATAAAAAAATTTCAGGTGCCTTTGTGACTGAAAAAATTGGAGCGTCTTTGCGCCACAAAATTAAGACGCCTTTAGCGCGCTAAACAAGTTGAGGCGTCTTTGAAATGAAAAAGTTAGAGCTCATTTGGTGCAATAAATAGCAGAAGCATCTTTGGCGCTAAAATAATTGAAATGCCTTCGTGGCTGAAAAAAATTGGTCACCTTCAGCACCAAAAAGATTGGAGCGCCTTCGGCTCTGTCGGGCAGCAGTCTGAGCATACCGTCCCCTTGAACCGGGCCTGGCATAATCGTTTTGTGGGCCTGTTGGGCCCACCGAACGAGGCCCAAAGGGCCGAGCTAGTGGTTTCGGACTAGCGAAGTTAACCCGAATGCACTAGTTTAGAATATAAAAATCATTTTATCAAATATTTAAGGATGGATCTTACAGTTTATTTTTTTTTTATCGGCAACTAAATTGAAAACGTTGCGTCTCAATTACAAAGGATAAACACGTGTAGCAAAATGATGGTGCTTTCATCTTTACAGACAATTCAATTTACCTATATCAGGTTCGGAAGACATACATGTTGATGGCGTTTTATTGTTATTTAATATCATCTGATATTCGTTAAATATTATGCAATTAATGTCATCGTGAAAACCTTTATCTGCGGCTTTCATTGTAAACAGGAATCATTATCAAAAAAGAGTGTTGTTATATTCTCTTTTGTATTTATAATCGTTTTTCAATAATAACCGGAAGAATAATTTTTTTTTTCAAACATAATATTATATTACAGGGGGCGGCGCTCGGAGTGTTTCCGATTAAAAATGCTGTAATTTTGTCAATTTTGATTTTTTTTTTAAACTTCAGTATATTGTAAAAACATTTCAAATTTTAATAAAAATATGATATTTTTCGATATAGCCACCTTTAGTGCAGATAATAGTATCGAGTCTGTCCGAGAAGAATTCACACGATGCACAAATGTGGTTTGATCGTATTTTATCTCATTCTCAGCGAAGAGCAATCTTGAAGGCGTCGACTGTCTCATATTTTTTAGTTGATACTTTGGCCTTCAGAATGGACCATATGGAAAAGTCCATTAGGTTTAAGTCCGGGGAATATGGTGACCATTGTTGTGAAGAAATGAAACTGGGAACGGTTTCTTGTAAAAAACGTTGGGATTCACGGGCTTTATGGGATTACATTCCCAAGGTAACAAAGCATCGTTTAAAATTATTTCATGGTAGATTCGTTGATTTACTTTTACGCCCTGTTCAATGAAAACGAGTGGTGAGCATCCTGTGGCAGTTATCGCGGTCCAAACTATCACTGATGCAGGCGCATGCTTTTTCAGAGCAATTCGCGGGTCTAAATTGTTTTTTAATTTGCACAGTAACCGTAAACGATAGTTTTGTTAGTTAAATTTTGCTGAACCGTAAAAATTTTTTCATTAGAAAAAACCAAATTTTCAAGCTCGCCACCAACGTGCAAGTGTTTTAACACCTTTGCTCTTGCTAGGCTAACTGCCTTTTGTGTAGGTATTAAATATTGAAGTTTTCGTATTTTGTAGGGCTTAAATCGTAGTTTATTTTTTGATATGCTCCCTATGCTATAAGCAGACACATTGAGATTTTCGCCAATTGAATTGGGCTTTTTCGTGGATTACGTTGAATTCTGGTCTTCACCTTTCGAATCATTTTTGTCAATGTTTCTGTTTTTGAATGTCCACCTCCATGGCGTTTTTTGATGCTGTCAGTATCATTGTAACGTTTGATGATCCGATACATAAAAATTTTGTTCACATGTAAATGTCGTAGCTCATTAAAAATGAATGGTTGCGATTTTCCAGCCAAATACAGAGCAATAACACTGTTGCGTTCGAACTCCATTTCGATAACTTTTTTCAACTGCAAAGTAAAACGATAAGCTTCTGTAGGCTTGTAGACAACATAACAGACTATCTTATCTCAAAATATGAGCACGTTATAATTAGCTGTTTGATTGTGAGAGCAGCGTGAATTTGGTAACACTCCGAGCGCCGCCCCCTATATTGTATATTTATTTTTATTTTATATGCTAGAAAATAAAATTGACTCACAGTCCCGCCGAAAAAGTATTAAAATTATATGCGCAACTTTGGCCGAATTTTTTCAAGATGTATGTATTATATAATATAATATAACGTGCCGAATATATAACTTTTAGGTCGGTTACAAATTCAACCTCCAAAGCATCCTCGTAAGAATAACGTCAGAGTTTTTAGAAGAGGCTTTTAAAGATTATTTAAATGTTAAAAAATATTTCTGAATACTTTAGCATCAAAATATAATACTATATAAAATATAAAATATATATATTATAATAATGTGGTTGAGTTAATGTTCGAGTAGTAATATTATGTGTGTTTAATAACTGTTAATAATTCATTCGGATCGATATATGTATAATATAATATTATTGATATATGTACATACCTGTAAAAGCTAAAGTCTGCATTTTCATGGAATGTTCTGTGTATATTTTGTATTCTGACAAAATCAAAAGCTTTTTTGATTCTTTTGGAAGCTTCTTCGTTGATTTTCTGTAAAAAAAATAAAGATTTTTAATGGACAATTTAATACGCTATTAATTTTTTTCTTATTACGTTAATCCGTTTGAAATAATATACTGTTGATAAAAACACCCGAAGTTAATAATTGTGATTTCGATCTTTCTAAGATTTCAACCTTATTTTCCCACTCGAGTAATGAATTTATTATAATATAATATATCATACTTAACACTTTTATTCTATCATAGGAACTGTGGTGATAGTTATACAAAAAACATTTACACATAGCTAAAAAAGATTTTATTACTTTCATTTATATAATATAACGATTTCTTTGCTATGTATAGAAACAAAAAAGAAATATTTACATAAATTATGATTTATATCCGACTAAGACGTTTTCATGAATACAAATGAAGCACCAAATATTTTTCGTACGTTTCTCGAGGCTTTCGCGTCGATTGAATTTTCGGCTTTCGAATTGAAATCATTCGAAAAGAAAATACAAAACGACCGTGAAAAAATCGCCGAGACAGGAAGCTTCATTACGATGTGGTAAAAATTTTCAGCAGTTCCAAATTATTTAACAAAAGTTCGCCGGGAATTGAAACGATTGGTTGGCCCTTGTTTCAAATTTATTGCTCCGGTTTATTTTTCCCACAGGAAAACGCTAATTGATTCGGGGACGAATAAATTTCAATTGTAATTAATATACTAAAAATTTGGTACAAGAGTATGGAAATCTACATACGATATATAATAAATATGCGTATACATATAAAAGAATGTCTTGAAATATTTTTTTATGTTTGACTCGTTTATTTCATTTACATATATTCCCGATTCTTCGTGAATTAATAATGAAATATTTCATTAAATTCGTGATTCGACTCTTTCCTGTGTAGGTAGACTTCGAAGGAATGATTTTAGAATGAGGATTCTTTATGATTAAAATACAATTCCTTCTCGAAATTCGAATTTGCGATTGTTTATATTCGAATACATTACCCGGTTCCTGATTTATATTATTTTTAAAAATACGAAAATATTGCAATCTTCCGCTTCCAAATAAAATTTGTCAATTATAAAAGGAATCTGAATGAACGAAAACATATCGGTGTTATATTCTCGTCTTGTAAACAAATAAAACTAATATAAATAAATATGTGAATTTCTTTATATTATATGTATGTGAATACTTATGTATAAACAATTCTTGAAAGATAATGATGATCAAAAATCTATAAATAACTAAAATGAAAATAATTTTTTTTCAAGAAAAGCTTCATTTTGAAATCTATATTATTATATTTAGCCCAAGTTTCAGCAACATCGACCATTTCAATTCCATTTTTTACCAAAAAAAAGTATTCTTATTGCAAATCTAAATTTCGTTAATGTATAAATATCTTATGATGATGATGATGATGATGATGATGATGATGATGAACTAACTAACTTATGATGATAATAATTAACTATATTATAATATAATAATCTCTTGGAACAAACAAAATTAGATAAATTAAACCATTATCACATATTTGACAGTTCGTTTGACAGTTGGGTCGGTTTCGACAATTAGCCACCAGAGGCGTCGTCGTAGCTAGGGTAGATTTAAGATTAGCTAGGGTGATTTTAAAATTTCCCTTATTTATTAGAAACATATAAAGAAAACGTCCATGTCAACTTAAATCTAGGCTTAACAAATTTATTTTTAAAATTTTCGTTTACGCCACTTTCACATTTATTTATTTATATATGATATTATATAATAATAGAATTAATAACGAACTTAACTTTAACCAACCACCAGAACAAGCTGGTTTTCGCGCTAGTTTCAGCACAATGGATCACCTTCAAGTCATAAACGAACTAATCGAACGCGCGAACGAATACCGTCTTCCGTTGTGCTTCGGGTTTGTAGATTACGAGAAAGCATTTGATTCGGTCTGTCATTCCGCAGTATGGAACGCTTTAACCAAGCAAGGTGTACACCCACACTACGTAAGCTTGTTAGCCGCTATCTATAAGAAAGCAACGGCATCGGTCAACATAGGCGAGACATCGGACCAATTCCCCATAGAAAAAGGCGTACGTCAGGGAGATACAATCTCACCTAAACTCTTCAATGCGGTCTTAGAAAATGTATTTAGGGAACTAGACTGGGACAACCAAGGCATCAACATCAACGGCCGTTACTTAAGCCATTTGAGATTTGCGGATGACATAGTAGTCATAACCTCGAGCGTAGTCGACTTAGAAACAAAATTAAACGATTTAAGTTCTGAAAGTAAAAAAGTAGGGTTGTCAATTAATCTTAAAAAGACAAAATATATGTTCAACGACTTCTGCACGCCAGACGATTTAAAATTGGAGAATGACTATTTAGAAGCAGTAAATGTTTACCCATACTTAGGGCAGTTGTTGTGTATGAGTGGAGGAATGAAAAAAAAAGCAATTTTAAGACGAATGAAGGCAGGATGGAGTAAATTTGGTAGAATGAATTCGGTTTTAAAGCTAAAATCCCCATATGCCTTAAAAAAGGAAGGCTTTCGATCGATGTATCCTACCAGTTTTGACGTATGGATGTGAAACATGGACTTTGAACGAGAGAATGATAAGGAAATTAAAATGCACGCAGAGAAGCATGGAACGTTGTATGCTTGGTATAACTAGGAAAGACAGGAAAAGGAATTCGTGGGTTAGAAATATTACAAAAGGTAACAGATATTATCGAAAGAGTTATGAAACTTAGATGGAATTGGGCGGGTCACGTGGCCAGACGAATGGATCACAGATGGACGAAAAGAATTACTAGAATGGTATCCTAGAGGTTGTACAAGAAAAAGAGGGAGACCAAAAGGCAGATGGATGGACGAAATACGGAGAATGTGCGGAGTAAACTGGATAAACGTTGCTCAAGACAGGGAAAAATGGAAAACCTTAAAGGGGACCATTTATCCAGAAATGGATAAGTGGCGGTTCTTGAAATAATTGGAAGATGATGATTGTATGTTAAAATTTCTGAATATATTGTAAAAGAAGACAATACGAAATTCACTCCCTATCCCCCAAGATGTGTGCTAAGATATAATTTCTGAAAGAATGTACTATATTATTGATGTATGAACAATGCTACTGTAGCAAAACCCCTGACCAACTCTTACTAATTTAATAAACCATGTATGTCTGGGTTGGTGACACAGTATCACGTTAGACACCTAACTGAATATCGTTGACACGATCCAACAACGCATGTTCTCTTATGAACTTTATATGGTAATTACCTCGTAGTAGTACTTAGGATATGATTGTCTGGCCGCTCAATCAAACTACCGGTTATTAGATTCCCTCTCTACTAAGTCCTAGTATCCTTATTTACTTATAACCTCTTCGTACATATTCAAATTCCACAATAGGAAAATATATATCGTATAACAGAATCATTTAATTAGAACGTTTTTGAACCTCAAGAAATTCCTATTAGAATCCATCGCCCTACTATAAATAATTAATTCTTCTTAATTTTACTACAAAATAAGGGATAATACTAGTCTCAAACTAACATGCTTGCTATCTAATTAACTAACTAACTTGTAAATCTGTTCATAATCATAGTTAACTACGACATAATTTAAATAACTATCTAATTTCAACTAACATACATTATAAACGTTATTCAATGACTAAATAACGAGTAGCGTACGATCAAAGTAAAATTTTTAGAATATAATAGTTAAATTATAACTTATTCTATCTTATTACTAACTATTTACTAACCCTACTAACCGTCTAATATCAACTAACTCTTTTACGAACAGAACGCAGTAATGCATTTGGTGGGGTGTTTGCAGGACTAAAACTTTGTCGTACAATTAGAATACACTGCATGTTCACCTAGTTAAAATCTTTCTTTGGTAATGGCGAAGACCGATGACGTGTGTTTTACGGAGGTCGAAGCCAAGTAGGACCAACGGTCTTGCCTCGTTTGACAAACTGGTGGTCATTGCGATCGCAAAAGTGGTCAGCGAGGACGCAGTCTGCTCAGTCTTTACCTCGTCTGCCCCGCGGGTGATCATTGCGATTTGCTTAGTGGAGAGTCAGCGACCACAAAGACTAGCACATAGGCTTGCGTACCGTGGGTCTGAGAACCTCTTCCGTTGGCATGGGCGGATTGGATCTTATGGTACATGTCCCTTATCGCTACGAGGTTGGCTCTCGGATAAGGTATATAGCCTAGACCCCCAATATTTGATGGGGAGACCTTGTCCTGCAGTGGGCACTAAACCGGTCGACAATGATGATGATGATGATGATTATATAATAATATACAAATACAAATATAAATATGCCATCATAACATAACAGGTTTCCCCAAATCGCCATATTGCCAAATCGCCAAATACATAATTAAATTTTACATAATAATCATAAAATTTTTTATACAAACACATATTATTAACATATTCTAACGAGTCATATAATCATTATGAAATTTAAAATATATACTCGTAAATAAAACAGTAGTCACCTGTTGAGTATTGTTAGATATGTGATTTATCAAACTATTGTATTAATATTACACTAGTTATGTATATAAAATATGAATAAATAATTACAGGTTCTTATATCGAACAATAATAATGATTCAATTACAATTCCGAACCAGTTACTGTACGCGCGTGCAATACGTCCATTCAGACTAACACTCCGCAGTAATAAGAAAAATACATAAGCAATAAATCACAATAACAAACAATAATCTGTGCAGGGTTATACTTGTTGAAATATTAAAATACTGTAATTATGATTGCCTACAGTCATTATTTTTCTTTTAGATTTCAGCGTAACAATTGTTGAAATTTGATTATTTACATTCATTTACGTCTTTGATAATATGAAATGAAAAGTTAATTTTATGGAATCATGTTTGTTGGCAAAATATTATTTCCCTTCCGTCAAATAAGTTTCAATTTTTTTTTTAGTAGAGATATGCCCTCTAGTAACTACATACGTATTATCTAACCCGGCAGGTATCGGCAAACTCCGGCCCACAGGCCAAATCCGTCCCGCTGCCTTTTTTCAACCCAGCCCGCGAACTAAAAATTAAAATTAATTTTTTTTTTAAATTAGAATTAATTTAAACATTCTCATCCTAAAAAAAACAGTAGATATATTTTCTGAACTTATATTGCTAAACTAAAGTCACAAAAGTGTTTTTTTGGGCTTGATATAAGTGCAAAAAAATTCCATATTTTAAAATCCACTCAATTGTAAAATTGAGGAGCTTCTGTTAGACCATAAATTGGAAGTGATTTTTCTCCAAAATTAAGTATTTTAGAAAATTTTACTTTGTTATCAATAGTATAAATTTAATCAAAAACGAAAAAAAAGCCCGCAGTGCTATTCATTAATATTATATTTATTTTCTTGGTATTACCTCGTATATAAAAATAATTTTTGAAACTAGTATTTGAATTTTCAAATAAATATTATATTTTAAAATCAATTAGTTTTAACTATTTAAAATTTTGAGCTTTTTTGTCACTATTTGAGTAGAATTACAACCATATAAATATCTTCGAATTTGTTTTGAAATGAAATGAAATTTATACTATTTTTGCGTCACAGTTTTAAAATTAGTTAAATGTAATGTGTAAATGAATAATGCGATCACATTAAATTATATTACGTATATAGCTACAAAATTTCGATATAATATCATCACGCCATTGTGATTTGCGACTACAGAAATATGTCATATTGTTTTGTCGGAAAAATATTTGTATAGGTATATAATATTATATATTATGTTTACTAACTTTAAGTGTGATCAAAAAACTATTTTCGGGTATAGAATATAAATATTCAATAAATTATCCTAAAACAAATATTTGAACATTTTCAATAAATACATATGATTGATGAAATGTACATATATTATATATTATATTAATATAATACGTACATATGTAACTCAAAAATATATATGTATTATTAAATTGAAAACGGAAAAGCAGTTGAAAATTCATTTTTAGTGACCGAGCAATTGAAAAGCTTTTGTAAAAAATATCACACAATTTAAAAAAATTGAAAACTTTGTAAGCATCAAGTAATTTTTCATTTTTCAAGTGATTTTTCCAACTTTTCGCAAGAGTTTTCTAATTTCCAAATACAAAAATTATTTTTAATCCGGCATGTTACCATTGAAAATGACGTTCGTCATCCGTCGTAGGATAATAATTGTGTGATCTCCTCAAACGATATCCCGTTTCGGAGTTTATCAATAAGATTCCTTTGACAAAACTCTTATAAGATAAACTTTCCGCTTCTTTAAATTTTGTATTTTTTTTTTTTTTGTTAACATGAACCATAAATTTTTGCTTTTGAAGGTTTCTGGCAGTAGAAAAAAACCTCAAAAAATATGTATTTATAATGATTTATTTATTTATTTATTTTAAATTCATGGGAAAACATACAGTGCTAACAAAAGTAAAAAAAAAACAACTAAAAAAAATAACTAAACACCAATAACATGTTTTCACAGATAAAGATATTACAATGATATTTATAATGTTTTTAAATGATCGTTATCTAGATATAAAACACTCGTTATAGTCACTTGTTAGAAGCGGAAAATATTCTATTCATCAATAATTCTTGTCGGACTTCCAGAAGGATTATTATTCATCAAAGTCAAAGAAAAACATCTCACAATATATTTATAAAAGGGATGCTAAATCATAATCATAAATTATAAAAATAAAAACGCTGATTTTAATATACATAATATACATATTATGACAAAAATTTCAAATAAATTTCGAAAGTCGAAATATTTCGATTGCAATTGGATTTGATTAATCTGAATAATATTAAATACATGTGAGAAAATTCACAGAATAAATCACGCAAATTTAATTAAAACACTCAGTGTTTCCTAACAATTGTCATTACTGTTCATTAATCAGAATAGCGAGCAGTTAAATGCCGTTAAATACCTTTTTTCAACGTTAAATTGAAAAACTAACCCACTTTTTCATACATTCGAATGAAATTCAGTAAATTTCAGATTCAAACCGAACAATAATATGAAAATCAAACGATGCCAATCACTGAAAAAACTAACCGCGAAAGTATGAGTGATAATGAACACTACCGTTGTCTTCAGATCCCGAGTGACTACTGAGTGCGAAACCTCGTTTTCACCCCGAATCTCCCGTTTCCCTTATTTCAGTGCTTCTCAAATAGGAAATCGTTAAATTTTGCTGCTTTTTTATTACTATGCTTTTCTGAATGCGTTCTTGATGTATCAATGAAAATAAGACTGTTTAGTGCGGAATTAATTGATTCAATATTATGATCGTGTATATTTTTATTTCTCGAATAAACAATTCAACAATGGAATATTATATTATAGTATGAATAATTGTTGCATGTTTGAATATAGCTTGTTTCGAATCGAGTGAAAGGGGAACTGTCGCAATATTATATTCCCATAGCGATTTTATTAAATTAAGTTAAACATATTAACGACTCTCTATAATTTGGTTAATTTATCAATATTCTTTTTAGCTAAGTTTATCACATTTTGATTTGTAAAATTAAATATTATGGTATTTCTTGTAATATTGTGCTCAAAATGATAATATTATATTATAGTAAAATTGATGTTTTATTCTTATTTTATTCGTATACCGATTCCTTTTTTCCCCCGTAAATTTCGTATATTATAATCGAAGTTTTAATTTCGTAATTAAAATCTAACTCCATCTAGTTTTTTTAAGTTGCTACACATTACGAAAGAAAAAATAAATATGTGAAATATCTTATTAATTTTTATTTTATTATTTGTGAAATGTTTTAAAATATCAAACATTTCATTTGCAAAAACTCCAGTCACATGTCGTTGCTTCTCAAAATCCTTTTATTTATTATCATTAAAAATTATGTATAACAAACAATACATAGATTATATTCAAAAATACATAAAATTCTACATACAAAAAAAGTATATTGGTCATAAAAAATTCGTCTTTCGGTTTCGTTTTTGTACCCTAGTTTTAAGAATCGGATAGGTACATTTTAATACATCATACGAATCATCATCATCATTTTATACGTTGGATACATCAATCGAAATAATTCAAATTATGTTCAACTATTCAAATCAAATTACTTTAAACAGAGATTTTTTTTTAAATATTTGAAAACTTTAAAACGTCGTTGTGCTGTTTGTTTTTTTTTTTTTTTAACAAAAAAATATCAAAAATCTTTAGTTTCTCTTTACTTCAGTTAGTTTTTAATAACTAATCATGTATTTCGGATAATTTTTGTTCATATAGGTTTTTGTATTCATATTTAACGATTAAATGGGGTTGCTAGCTCCTGAGCATCCGCGTGATTTGCGTTCGCGGTCACTCTTCTTGCCTGTCAGGGCAAGAACGACCGTATTTGCCAACTCTCCTCTTTCGCTGGCCATTATGTATTTCAATTTGATTAATCCTGATGTGGATTTGTTTAATATTAAATAATTAAATATTTGGAATTAATTAATTGTTTAAAGTTTTGTTGCAATGTCAAATTGCCGTAGATTAGTTGATTTTAATTTAGTTTTATTATATGTTATAACCGATATGTTGTGTATTTTTTTTTCAAACTTTTATTGATTGTTATTTTTTTTTTTTTTTTTGGCCACCATAGCGATGTAGGGTGACCTGTTAGGCTATAGTGGTATTAAGGCTTCAATTTACCGTCAAATTTCGATTACCGATAAACGGTAAATAAATTTTCCCATTACCGGTTTACCGGTTATTTACCGGTAAATAAAAAAATAAAAGTATGTAACATAGATTAAATGATTAAAGTATAACTGTATGTGACTACCTTTACTAAAAACAGTATCCTTGATTGAAACTTAAATACTTTCAATACTTTATAGATGAATGTCATATAAATCCATTATTTTATATGATGTGACTTTCGGTGTTGAAACTAGAATAAATTATTACTTCCGATTTTATTTATCCCTCACACTCATAAAAGTGCCCTTTCAAATTTTTTCCACAATAATATGTCTGTATCAGGGTTGTGGAGTTGTTAAAAAAAATACAACACCGACTTCGACTCCAATTTCAAATTTTTCCAACAACACGACTCCGACTCCGACTCCACAATCCTGGTCTGTATCTGCCCTTAATTCGCGATAAAATCGTTTCCGGTAATTACTGGTAATTTTTTCAATTTACCGGTTAACCGGTTAACCGGTATTGCAAGCCCTAGGTGATATACTTGTACTCATATAGTTATGTATTTGTATAATTGTGTATTTGTATGGGTAAATAAATAAATAAATAAATGCATAGTAAGCAAACAAAAAAAAAGTTTTGTCTGCCATATTAAGTATCTTTCGTTTATGAATTATTAGTATTCAAGTGTGGATTTTAGATTTTTTCTTATAAATAAAAAAAATTATAATATAATAACTCAAAAACTATGATACTTTGGACTAAGGTATATATGGCTTAAAATGCTCCAAATAACATGACCTATTTAAAAAATTTGCCAGACCTTTGGATCACCCTGTATTAGCTGAATGTTTTAATAATTATATTGAAGTATTGTTCTTTTTTTATTGTACATGCTATAATATTTGACCACTTTCTATAATCTTATTTTCATAGATTTTAAGAAACGCTGATTCATACGCACACATTTGTCTGTGCGGATTCATATACGCTTTCACGTGCGCGCGCAGATTCTGCATTTGTATGAGTTCTAATAAATGAGAGAAAAAAAACATTTTTTATTAGACAAATAAAAACTCTTTACGATCAAGTTATTAAAAAACTGCTAAATCACCTTATCGCTTTTCCGAAATTTTGTTTATACCTTTTTTATTGTGAAGATGAAACAGTTTATTTTACATTATCAAATAAATAGTTTTTTATGTTATAATTATAATTATAATTATATTCGGGGAATATAAAATCTAATGACTTATTTGATAACAACAAACCAATTTTAAACGCTTTTCCTTGTGTGATAGAAAAATTTATGTCTAACAAATTAAACAATGTCAAATGATCTCAAGCCAACAACAATTCAGCAACATGTATGGAAAAAATTGATGGAAAATTTCAACGAAAAAATGCGTATATGCCAGTAAATCCATTTACCTGATATGCTATTCCACACGTAACCCTATACTGTATACTGTTTGAATCAATAAAAAAAATTACAATTTTTAATTAAAAATCTATGTATGTTTTCTATCAAAATTACTTCTGTCGTCTATTTTGAGACATTCTATATTATAACAAAGTCCATAATTTATGAATTATTCAATTCAAAAAATAACTTCCTTTCAATCGGAAACATTTCATGTAAAAAAACACAATTTATAAAATTAACAATGCTTCATTATCAAATGATATAAAAAACGGAACGAGATAAAATGAAACATTCAACTGTAATAATTTGAATGCTTTACCTTTCATACAATTTAATTCGATAATCGAAGAAAAGGAGTTGTCAAAACGTTTATAAATTTTGTGACGGTGAACATCTGTTGAATATTTGTGTTCGAAATAAACCGATGTCAAATCTATAATACAATTCACGTACACCTATTTCCCAACTTTTTCAAAGTGGAGTTTTCAAACTGCAAAAAATTTCCATCGATTTGCTTAATAGATTTTTCCCGTGAAAAGAACCCTTAAAGACACGAAAAAACCCTCGGATTCTCATTGTGGGCATTTTTTTAATATTATTTATTTGCATCGCAATATCTTAATGAATTTCTTGATGGACTCGGTGTTTTCATTTAATCCTTTTTGGAAGATTTTGTTGTTTGTTTAGTTTAAAATCATTCAGGCAAAAATTATCTTTACGAATTTTGGATTTCCGTTTTCTGGGAGTTTTCTGTTAATCCCAGTCGTTTATCCACTGTTTGTTTAAGAAAAGGGTCGTTTCCGATAATTATTGGCGTTCTTACGTATAAATTCAAGTAATAAACGATCTCTGCACAAACAATTTTTTTCTCGTTATGGTAAAGAAAAACATTTCCATGGAAAAGCTTGCTATTTGAAATTAATTGTAAGTACGATTAAACGGCAAAATTAGAACAACTTGCAAAATATTTAGCTTATGATACCATGATTAAAAATTTTTTTGAAAAACATTTATAGCATTCCGAGAATATTCGTCGCTCTAAAATACAACGGACATTTCAATTTGTCAAAATGCTTTTTCAGTCCTGCAAATTCGAGCAGAGATGCCTATTCAATTTTTATAATTCATAGCAAATATTTAATTGCAATTTCACAGAACCGTGTTAATACAATTTTTACAAACAAAATCATTTATTTATAATATGTATTATACGTATACCTATAGGTATTTTGGTCGATAAAAAATATATAATAATTCGGTTCTTTTGTTTTATTCGTAAAAGTTATCGAAAGCAGAAGTCGAAAAATCAATTTATTAATACCGTCTAATTTCGTATTCTCCGCATTATGAATATATCGAGTATCTTATATAAAATATATCGAGTTGGAAAAGGATTTTATTAATGATTTGAAAAATACTTTCTTTTTTATGCGCATGTTTAGATTAAAGTCTATGTAAACATGAGACAATGGAAAGTTTTTCTTCCACAAAATTTTAGATAACAAACACTTTTCCAAATAAAAGGCACTCGTGTACACGTATAATAAACTGAATATTGTTCGATATGTGACTATGTATTATATAATTTTCGCAACGGCTCATAATTCATCCTTGCTACGAATGATATTCGGCCGAGTGTCGCTCTTTTATTGATATTAACGTTTGACAAATGTAGCATCCTTTACTTGTATAATTCGAATTTAGTGGTCAGTAAAAGATTAACGGTCTGGATCAGCACACAATAAAAATTTTCCGCGTTGTGTTATCTTCTCTTTGTAAAAGCAAAAATTATGCGTGGGGGAACATTCATAATTCTATTATATAAACATTCTATTTATTTGCATATTTTTGCTTTTAATCATACGATGGATATTTTTTGTATATGTTACAGTCAAAGTGTATCTTTAGTTAAAATATATTTTGTCTGACGTTTTAGATAATTTGTATTTGAATACACATTATCTAGTTCAGATATATTTCAACAGACGAAAATACAATTTAACTGGTGCTCCCTAGTTAAAGTGTATTTTCAACTTGACAGATGAGTTTTGACAGTTCAGATTTTTCAAATGAGTATTTGTATTAAATAACGTGTATATTTTACTCCTATAGGCTATACCTGAATATTGAAAAGGTTTTAGTAATACAATAATCTCAACAATGCATTCATCACAAAAACGTTAGTTTTGAGCCTATACAAGTGACGTTTAGTGACCCTTATTAGTGGACAAACGAAATTTCTGTGCCTTTCCTTTAACTATGATAATTAGTTTCTTGAAGAGAGGGTGATATAAATGATAGAAACCGAAGTAAACATGTGCGGCTGTCATTCGAAAGTGGCGTTGGCAACACTGGCTTGCAATTCGTTAGCTATAATACACTTTATCTGATCCTGACCAGTTAAATTATATTTCCATTGTGTCAGATGAAATAACTACGTAGGTTAGATAAAATATATTTTAACTAGTCAAAATATATTTTAACTGGCAAATACACTTTAACTGTAACATATACACTGTGGAGCGACGGTCATAGTACATTATTGTATGGAAATCGAAAATTTTGCAAGTTGTTCAATTCATTGTAATCGTGATAGTTTCTCATCAGAAATATTAATATAATTCAGAATATTCTTGTACTTCATGGAAATTATAGAATGTTACGAAAATAAATGAAAGTAGGGGAGACTTGTCTAATTTCGTGATACTAAGCGCTTGTTTGTCATTATATTGTATTTTATATTAAAATAATTAAAACAAAGCTTACAATCATAAAACATCAACCTTCTTTTTCATCGAACCATTATTTAGAATTAGGTGTTGTAATTAATTTCCAATTTTTTGTGACATCTCCTCAAATGATCGAATCTGAAACGTCTGAAACTCCGTGATAGTGGTCGTAAAATCCCATGATAGTATACTAAATTTTGAGAAAAACTTCGTAATATTATAATAAAAAATTAGCATTGAAATGTTATAGAAGATTTGCTATTAACAATATACTTTCAAAATTTAATTTAAACACCGTTCGTAGTTTCAATAAAAGCAAAAGTAATTGAAAAAAACTATTTTTCTTAATAAAAATAATTTTAAATATTTTCAACAATACTGACTACTAGATAACTGTGCAACAATTATTTGGAATTTATCTCAAAACTTAAAGTGGTTAACTTAATATAAAATGCTTAAACTAATACTCAGATTCATAAGGCTGTCATGAACTCATCTCTTTAAATATTTTAATAAAAAAAATGTTATACACTTTTACATATACTCCTATTCAATCTAATGACAGTTAAAAAAAAAATGTAGATCGAAAACTTTGTTTTACTCATCTGAATCACGCGTGTACTACGCACAGCGAAAAAAAAATCGTCACAATACATGTCTCTATACTGGCATCATACGTGAACGGTTATCAATAAATTTTTGATCATGAATTCGTGTATATAGTGGCAAACTTTTAGTAAATATAATTCTCTAAAATACGTTGACATTATTTAAAAAAATCAACTTTATTCTGACTATCACGAAATTAGACAAGTCTCCCCTATTTATAAGTAACACATAATGTTTCATTTACATAAATATTTATAGATCAAAGAATTTCTAATACTTCAATGTTGCGAAATTTTGAACTAATAGCTATTTTGTTGCTCATAATAATAATATACTAATTTCATATCAAACAAATACCTATACTTCATACGCCAGAGCGATCATATTCACATTTCAAAACTAACCGTTTCACTGAAACGAAGCCTCATTAATATTAATAACACATGAATATAATTTCGAACCCAAAACTCTAACTTTTCAATAAAACTAAAATACAAAAAGGATAAAATCTGATGATTAAACCAACTACACAATTTCTCTATTCCTTTTTCCATGCGCAATTCCAGACCAAATGTCAAATAAAGTAATTGTTGAACTAAAACTACCTTTATAAAAAAAACCTTCAAAGGATATCGAATCAGAAAAAAAACGATAGAATAAGTGGGATCCGGATGTCCCGGGCATACAACCCTATGGCCTGGCTCTTTGCCGATCCCGTTGCGTAGAAAACAGACCACTTTTTCACCAATTTCACAGCTCCTTTCACGCGAAAATGTCTCCGAGAATTTACAACGCATAATTCGCGAACCTTTCACCGCTTGCTAACCGTCGCGTAAAATTGGCCATATCTAGAGAGCGTGCCGTTAAACTGTCGACGAGTTTAGCATCCCGTCTGTCACGAGATATGTATAAAATGCGAGAAATGCACTATGTTGCAGCTACAGTTGCATATTGGCTTTTGAGCCAATAGGTTCGCTGTTTTAATTTTTTTGATCCGAAAATTGTGAAATTTTTGTGTTTCGTTTTTGTTCGAAATTCGCTTGTGTCAGGCACGCTTTTGAGTGGTGAATGAATATTTTATCGAGTGAATAAATTACAGTTTTTTTTATATAAACCGACTTGATTCTTTTTTTTTATTAAAAAAATTATACATATGTATCTACAACGTCAAATAATTTCATTAGATGTTTGCTATGAGAAAATTCACACGAATTTTCCATTGGCACTCGAGACTCTCAAACAATAAAGCGCACATCAAACACTCGACTCCCACGAATTGAATTCTCCAAACTCAATAATGAATTATTTTTTATCCGTACTATTTGCTTTGACTCTAATTGATAAAACGAAGTCGTACGTCGACGGGTACAGTTCGATCGATCACAACGAAGGATACGAACATTCGACAGCCATTAGCGAAGACGCATACGAAAACGTCTTCAAAAAGTACAGGCCGTTGAATCAGAACGACAGGATCAAAAAAAAAACGAGCCCGAACACGTGGAGGAGTGAAAGCCAACTTTCTGATAGGAAAAGTCACGTTCACCCCATTGCGAATATCGACATGAAAAATTCCAGCGAAATTGAGCGCTCATTGCGAATGCGGAAGGTCTTCAGTAACCGTGAGAGGCTCTCGGAAAGCTTGAAGTGGACCCTCGGCAGCAAATCAGAAGCTTCCACGGGCAGGTTCTTCAGTATTTTCGAGCTAGTGAACTTTGAGAATGATGTTTGTGTGTCGAACTCGGGAGTGAGGGGCATTTGTGTTCATGCTTTCGAATGCATTTCGGCCAGGGGGCAAGAAGTGGATGCTTGTGCTAATGGATATGGTGTTTGTTGTAAATGTAAGTTTTTTAATATATTTTTCCAGAAAACCAGACGGTTTAATAATGAATAAAAAGCTTGAAAAATAGATATATTATAATATTTCAAATATGATACCAAGGTTGACTTCCATTTTTATTGTTAATACATTTTAACTCGAATATTTTAGGTACGAAATGACAAGCATTTTGATGTTTTATTGATGTCCAACGAAGCATATTTTTTCATACAATCGTGTTTTCAGTCAATGAAATCGTTACTATTGAATAAATAAAAGTCTCTTTCTGGTTTTTCAAACAAACCTTTAGTATTAAATGAATAAACACGAACCGTGCGTCATTTTTTAGATCTCTAGAATATTTCAAAAAAGATTTAAGAATAAATAATAAATTAAATAGTACTTATTGATACTATTTTTCTTTTAAAATTAGGTTTCTTAAATATTTATTTATTTATTATTACTTTTCTGAAGGATCCTATGTTTAACATAATCTTACATAAAAATATTATTATATCAACATGGAATATAGGACGGTATATACAGCTTTTGTAATTATATTATATAATAATATAATTGCTCATAAATTTTAATAAACATATTTTATTAGTGATGTGAAAATCGGCGCATGAAATTAAAAAGAATAGGTACTTCAATATTGAGGGATGTGTGTGGTCTTAAGGGTGCCGTTTTGCGAAATGTATGAATTATTGCTTTTAGAGTACGTGCACAAATTTCGTTGAAATATTGGACCACTAAAGAAGGTCTGCGATATATTGGTTTACGTGAAGTTGAAAAATATTGAAATTTGAATAGCATGTAAATTTCGATCAAAATACAATTTCGAATTGCTTGACGTTTCATTAATCAGTCGAATACAATCATGAGTTTAGAAATGTTCAAATCCAACTATCAGTAACTATTTTTTTTTTACAAGTACCAGAAAATCGTAAATCAATTAATAAATAAATTATACTTACCTAATTACATTTCTGCGTGTTGTATTTTTATCATAAAAATTTCATACAAAATGTGATTTAATTACAAAACATAACAACTAATTTAATCAACTCTTTTCAATACGTAAACTTAAAAAAAACGCAATTAATTTCAGTACGAGTTTTTCACGAAAAAATTTATTACATTATAGAATATTCAGAAATTAGCCCAGCATATATCCCCAAGGAATACACGTCCCTAAATTGAAAAAACCCACGTATGTTGACAAAATCGCTTTATGACCAACGAACATATCATTATGGCACATCCGATATTTTTGCGAAGTGAAAAATGACGGCTCATGTTATATGTATCGTATATGGCTCAAGTCAAGATATACATAATATGTAGTATAATAGTTATCGGTTCTGGCTGCGGCTGTTACGTTTGTGTATTTTCTTCTTTTCCCATTTTTTTTCAAGTCTCTTTTTAAACGGGAAATACGTTCCAGAGACTTGCCGTGTAAAAAAATTTATGGTTACTAGAACTCTTAATCGAATACTCGAATATTAGAATTATTCGCCCATTTTATAACTATTCGTAATTCGAATTATTGATCAAATATTCGAATATTATTCGTGTCCTTTTTTATAAGAAGAAATGTCCTTTTTTATCGTATTCTACAAAATAATTAATAAAATTAAATAAAATAGTAAAACGAAAATAAAAATCATGTGCGTTATAGGGGAGACTTGTTTGTCATTATCTCGTATTTTATAGTAAAATAAAACAAAGCTCACAATCATAAAGCATCAACCTTCTTTTTCGTCGAATATTAACATAAAGATGTTGCAATTCATTACCAATTTTGCGTAACATCTCCTCAAATGATCGAATCTGAGACATCTAATTCCATGATACATTGGCTAATTCCGTGATAGTGTAATATTTATAATATTTATAATAAATATTTTCAACAATACTGACTACTAGATAACTGCGCAACAATTATTTGTAATTTATCTTAAAACTTAAAGTGGTTAACTTAATATGTATAATAAAATTCTTAAAATAATGCTCAAATTCATAAGGCTATCATACTCATCTCTGTAAATGTTTTATTGAAAAAATGTTATACACTTTTACATATACATAGGTACTCCTATTCTATCTAATGACAGTAAAAAAAAATATGCAGATCGAAAACATTGTTTTACTCATCTGAATCACGCGTGTACTCCGCACAAAGAAAAAACAAAAAAGTCGTCGCAATGCATGTCTATACTAGCATCATAACATACGTGAACAGTTATCAATAAATTATGTCATCATGAATTCGTGTTATAGTGGAAAACTTCTAGAAATAAATATAATTCTCTAAAATACATCGGCATTATTTAAATAAATCAACTTTATTCTGGCTATCACGAAATTAGATGTAACATTAAATTATATAAAAGACAATTAATGATAATAGACAAGTCTCCCATGTGGGAAAACTTGAGAAAACCTACATATGTATGTATGTATGTATGTAAATTACTTTTACTCCGACGAAATTTGAAATTATCAATGAAACGCGAAGCTGCCATAAAACGACTGCAAACTCAAATTTTATTTCTACCATGAATTCTTAAGAGGGTGTCATTGTCGATAAATTCTCCGAATACTCACAATCAGCTCACTTGTCTCGCCGTGTTTTGTCCGTTGTATCGCCTCGAACGCGAAATAAATAAATTCCCCAAAAATATAAATTCCTATAGAACACAGAAAGTATCTTGACCCTTCTCGATATGATTTTGTTGATACAACAATAGTGAGTCCACTTATTTTTCCAAAATTAAAAATAGAAGGGAAAATAATTATGGAGAACATTTATCTTTTATAATCATCCAGAATTTTAACCAAAACCTGGAAGGGATAATATAATTTAATTATAGCACTGAAAATTAACGCCTTTTTTGGAAGGTTCGCTACTATAATACCTACACTACAGATAATAAACTAAACGTAATTTTAGGGGCAATCCTCGGTACTTGGTTTTTCATTGATCATTTACTTGACAGCGTTGCACTATCATTTAAAAACATATATGCAAAATCAGCCAATAATATTTGAAATAAAAAAAGTTTGAGAAGCAAAACACGCGGTGTTCATAATTGATTAACTAATTTATTTTTTTTTAATTAAAATTTAAAAAAAATTAAAAATTGACTAATACTAATAATTTAGGAGCCCTAATGGTAACCATACAATGGTTATAAATGGGTAGTTTTATGCATTTTGACAGGTAGAGTATTGCCAGAGTGCCGTATTGTGTCGTCAACTAATTGTTAAATCAAAGTATTTTACGAAAAATCAGACGTCATCAACTAAAATCAAAGTATTTGTTTTAAAAAAAAACAATATCTATAGGTATCGATAAGAGCCCACCATCCCGCCTGTTACATGCACCCCACTCTATGCCAGCTTCCTGAGCCGGCTTAGCTGGGTACCAGCAACACTAGGCGAAACTACGGGCGCCACATTTACATTTATTGGGAACT
Source organism: Hydropsyche tenuis (assembly GCA_009617725.1). Classification (NCBI taxonomy): domain Eukaryota; kingdom Metazoa; phylum Arthropoda; class Insecta; order Trichoptera; family Hydropsychidae; genus Hydropsyche; species Hydropsyche tenuis. The sequence goes on along the minus strand of VTON01000195.1, from coordinate 56,990 downwards.
TTACATTTAATTTTAACTAAGCAATCGCGAAGGACTGCTTTCCGGGGGGCATACGGAATGCCAGGCGAGGAAAATTTAACGAAATATGTCTTTCCGCGAACTGACCCTCTTAGCGAAGGTGCAGAATGCACGAAAGGCGAATTTCGAGGAAACGAGGTCTATATTGGAAGTAGGCAAGCGATCGGGGAACCCAGAAAACAAGTCCTTTCTTTCATTTTCTGCCAGAGAGCAAGACCACAGGATATGATCCGGGTCCTGGATCTCTCCGCAGGCACAGTGAGGGTCATTTCGCAAACCAAGATACGTGAGCTTGGCAGCGAACGCGCCGTGACCCGTCAAATATTGCGAAACAAAGTGATCGGGCACGACCCACGTGTAACTCAGACGCCGCCTGATATCCGGAAAGAAAGAGTAAGTGTGCCGACCAGTCACAGCCACATCCCATCTCTCCTGCCAGACGTCCAGGGCTTTCTCAAACGCGCGTTTTTTTAAATTCTTCGAAGGTTTCGTCTTCTCCCTCTTCGGATAGGGACGTTACCCACTATTAATTCAACATTTTTCCGAAAACAGTAACCGGCAGCCCTCACCTGAACCTGAAGGTCCAGAGGAAGGACGCCGGCCACCACCGGTAACGCCGAGTTAGACGCGGTTCGATAGGATCTTGTTAACAATATCAACGGAGCACGTCGGCCTCGGAGAAGCGCAAGGCGAACGGCTCCGGTGAACTTACAATTCCACACAGACACAGCATAAGAGACAATTGATACAAAAATGGCCACATACATATCTATAGGTATATAAGCAATTGACGAGAATTAACTTTTTCCAAAAATACTTCGATTTTAGTTCACTACACCTGATATTTCGTAAAATACTTCGAATTTAGTTGACGACACCTGATTTTTCCCAAAATACTTCGGTTTTAGATGATAATACCTGACTCGATATCGAATATAGAATCTATATATCTATCTATCTATCTATCTATCTATCTATCTATCTATACTATTATAAAACTGAAAGTCCCCCTGTCTGTCCGTCTGAGACGCTTTTTTTTTAATTAAAGTTTGTCCTTTATACAAACTGTGACGAAACAACCTAGAACGTTTAAACCTTCTCAAATACCTTAAAAAATAATCCTTTAGTGACTGGCGTACTTTAGAATCTCGAAAAAGGCCGAATTAAATTACGCAAAAAAATGAATTAATTGAAAATTTTTTCGAATTAGTAGGCGCCCCTTTTGATTTTTTTTCCGATATTTTTTCACTATTGGGGTTATTTCAATGGCGGAATATCTTGCTATGGATCCCTAAGCGACGATCCATTTCGTATTTCGGACGGGAATGCGATATTCATCGAAATATTTGAGATCCAATGAAATGAAATACGCGAAAAATTCGTTTTGTACGCCAAAAACGGTCTTTCGGCCAAATCTGCCAAATAAGGCCCGACGCCATTTAATTTTGTTCAAATATAAATTAGTATGGAAAAAAAAAATGTTGAGCGAAAAATGTATCTATCGACATATAAATAAGTCATAGAATCCTAACCAATAATTTTTTCACATTAATTTATAGCGTCGATTTATCGATTTACCGAATCATACGAATGTCAAACTGTGTAGTTGATTTTTTTTATTTATTTTTTTTCAATTTTTTTCAAACTTTTTTTATAAAGTTTTAATGATTTTTTTTTTCAATATTACTATATTTAAGCGTGCGGTTCTCAAACTTTTTTATAAAGTTTTAATGATTTTTTTTTTATTTCAATATTTTCGCAATACGAAGTCAAATATCGATTTCTTTTTTTGATTTCGATTAAATAAATAATATTAAAAATAATAAATATTTTCAAATTACGTTTTTTTTTTTTTTAAATAATTTTTTTTTTTCGTTTTAACAAAAGCCTGCGATCCTCAAACTTTTTTATGAAGTTTAGTGGATTTGGATTATTAATAGCCAGGGCGAGCCGGTACGCCGAAGGGCTTACCACTAGCGTTGAGGTATAATATAAAATCGTGCAATCCTCAAACTTTTTTATAAAGTTATAATGATTTTTTTTCATTTCTATATTTAAGCGTGCGGTTCTCAAACTTTTATAAATTTTTATAATTTTTTTTTTTTAGATTTCGTTTCAATAAATGATAATAAAATAATAAATGTTTTCAAAATACGTTTTTTTCGATAAATCATTTTTTTCAAATTTTAAATCGATATTAATTTCTACAACTCAATATGAGTGGGTGTGGAGTGTAGCCAGGGGGGCCAAGGTCCTAGCGTGAGGACTGGCGCAGCCAGTCCGAATACGCTAGTACTATTATAAAACTGAAAGTCCCTCTGTCCGTCTGTCCGTCTGTCCGTCTGAGACGCTTTTTTTTAAATTAAAGTTTGTCCTTTATACAAACTGTGACGAAAGGACCTAGAACGTTGAAACTTTCTCAAATACCTTAAAAAATAATCCTTTAGTGACTGGCGTACTTTAGAATCTCGAAAAAGGCCGAATTAAATTACGCAAAAAATTAATTAATTGAAAATTTTTCGGAAATTAGTAGGCGCCCCTTTTGAATTTTTCCGATATTTTTTCACTATTGGGGGTTATTTCAATGGCGGAATAACTTGCTATGGATCCCTAAAAGACGATCTATTTCGTATTTCGGACGGGAATGCGATATTCATCGAAATATTTGAGATCCAATGAAATGAAATACGCGAAAAATTCGTTTTGTACGCCAAAAACGGTCTTTCGGCCAAATCTGCCAAATAAGGCCCGACGCCATTTAATTTTGTTCAAATATAAATTAGTATGGAAAAATATGTTGAGCGAAAAATGTATCTATCGACATATAAATAAGTCATAGAATCCTAACCAATAATTTTTTCACATTAATTTATAGCGTCGATTTATCGATTTACCGAATCATACGAATGTCAAACTGTGTAGTTGATTTTTTTTATTTATTTTTTTTCAATTTTTTTCAAACTTTTTTTATAAAGTTTTAATGATTTTTTTTTTCAATATTACTATATTTAAGCGTGCGGTTCTCAAACTTTTTTATAAATTTTTAATGATTTTTTTTTATTTCAATATTTTCGCAATACGAAGTCAAATATCGATTTCTTTTTTAGATTTCGATTAAATAAATAATATTAAAATAATAAATATTTTCAAATTACGTTTTTTTTCGATAAATAATTTTTTTTTTTTTTTTAACAAAAGCCTGCGATCCTCAAACTTTTTTTATGAAGTTTAGTGGATTTGGGTGTGTAGCCAGGGCGAGCCGGTACGCCCGAAGGGCTTACCCACTAGCGTTGAGGTGTAATATAAAATCGTGCAATCCTCAAACTTTTTATAAAGTTATAATGATTTTTTTTCATTTCTATATTTAAGCGTGCGGTTCTCAAACTTTTTTATAAATTTTTATAATTTTTTTTTAGATTTCGTTTCAATAAATGACAATAAAATGATAAATGTTTTCAAAATACGTTTTTTTCGATAAATCATTTTTTTCAAATTTTAAATCGATATTAATTTCTACAACTCAATATTAGTGGGTGTGGAGTGTAGCCAGGGGCGCCAAGGTCCTAGCGTGAGGACTGGCGCAGCCAGTCCGAATACGCTAGTATTCAATAAAACTATTTATTTCTAATTTTTATGATTCGAATTACGAGTATATTGGAAAAATAATTATTTTGAATAGTCTTACCAACCATATTTCTTAAAGCACTGACTGAAAATTTATTATTTACTGATCATTTATTTTATTATTACTGACCATTTATTTTAATTTAACTGATTGTTTATTATATTTTACCAATCACTTATTTAATTCATTACTGATCATTTAATTAATTTTTAACTGATCATTTTAGATATTACTAACCAGCCAAATAATTAGTTGCCATTTATAAAGGTTATTAAAGCACAAGATTCATTCATTTATGTTAAACGAAAATACAAAACCACTCGATTTTCCACGCATCGATTCTTCGATTTTCCTCGATCGAGTTTTTACACGTTACAAAATACAAAACCTCACCAACACAAAAGCACACGAAAATTTCCCAATCTACAAATAGTTGACTAAACACAGATAACTTGATTAAGCTTTAACATTTAAGCATCATCTGCTGAATTCATCCGCCATCGTTAACGAAATTTAGCTTCTTATTGACCCTCGTATAATCCCTTCCCTTCGTCGTAAAGTATCCAAACCACAACAATCCTCTATTCATACAATAACAATGATGATTTACAGTTGAATACACGTGCGGAGAACAATCGAAATCGAACAGGACTACTTTCACAAATCCGGGTTTTCCGAATCCGAGCGATGATCGATTAGCTTGCACTTTGACTGTGCACAAGATGCATCCGCAGATCGCTCAATTGAGGTTCGATATTGTGCAAATGGAGGTAAGTTTACAATTTGATGGATTAAATATGTTAGAAGTGGATTGTTCTGTATAGTTGATATCGAATTGTCGATTGTTGAAACGTCGTGAAAAAATGATTAATTCAAGGCGTCCCGCAAGTTGAGCTATCGTAAAAGAATAAAGAAGATCCTATGTAACATACCGTTATTTATGACTAACAATAAGATATATAAATTTTCAAAAAATATCGAATCTTAAAGTTTAAAAAACTTTGTTCTTTAATTATATATAATAAATGTTTTATATCATAATTTTTCACTAATTGTAAAATATATTTGTAATAAATTTAAAATTTAATTAATTCCATCTGCAAATTGAAAGCTTGTATAATAAATAAATAGAAACTAATCAAGGGTGACAGGTAAAGTGGAACAATTTCAAATTTAGTGCATATATCACAATTCATGTATCCATTCAGTCTGTTCATAAACGTACTGAACTGTAACACATACTATGTATGTATGTACATGTACATATGTGAATAATGTTTCTCGCTAATTAAATCAAACTGGTCGAATTTCAAAACGATCGAAAAACGGATATTAAATTACAATATTACATAAGCTCGAAATATGTATTTGAATGAACTGACAATGAGTATCAAATTGCCAATTATTGCATGAAGTTGCAGCCACCAACAAATGGAACTTGCGTCGATGACCAATTCGTTATAACCGGACAAAACATGAATAACATGATTCCGATACTGTGTGGAATAAACAATGGACAACATAGTGAGTAAAATTCAACAATGAAACATTTTTTTAAATTTATATTTATGGTTATAATTCCTATCTATTTTACATATTGCTAGCAAAATCAAGTTTTTTATCTCTATATTATAAGTATTGATTTAACTTATTTTTGGTTCCAGTATACGCAGAAGTTGATGAATCGTCTGGCCCTTTTTACGTGTCAGTGTTGAGTGCTTCAGAGGCAAGTCGTATTTTCCAGATTGAGATCTATCAGATCGAAGAAGGATCAAGTGCTTTAGCTCCACCTGGATGCTTGCAGTATCACAGGGATTCCGAAGGAGTTCTGGAGTCATTTAATTATCAAATGCAATCGAATCTTGTTACGTACAAATCACCGTCTTACTTTGTGAGTGTTCAGACAAATAATGTTTACTAGAAAATCTCATTTCTATATAAATTAAATAGTTAGTATTTATATAGGTAGTATAAAAAAAATTATGATCAAATAATTCCTTTTTTGTATCAGTATTTTTCACCAAACACTTAATTCATTCTCTATAATTAGCTTTTCAATCAAAAGAATAATCTGCAGATTGATTAAATCAACTGAAATAATGAGTTTTCTTTCTTTTTCCCTCAACCAAAGTAATTATAATTTTTCATTAACATGATTTTCACTATCGTGATTTATTTGATGGGCGGTTTGTCTCATTATATAATTCTTGGATCGATTTGTCGTAATATTTTTGGGAAGAATGCTAATTTCATCGAAATAAATAATCGAAAAAATGAAATATCAATTTTGCGGACGCAATCTGATTGTGAGCATAACGCGGTTATTCACGAGCATCATCAATTTGAATTTTTTTTAATTGATCGACAAAATATGTACATATATTTTGATTAGAATGTATTTGAAAAAATCGATTCTAATCAAAAAATAATTCAAGAATTCGAAAAAAGAATGATAATTTTTCTCAAATTATAGCAAAATTCGTAAAAGGATAGCTAATTGTTATGTTATGCGCTATGTGAAAAGTGGGGGCCACTCACGCGAGCACTGGGGGCCACTTTGACCCTGAGGAAATCGTTTGGAAAAGCCTGCTTTATACGAAACAAATCTAGAAAATAAATAAATTTCTAAAAATAAGAATGTGGAAACTAGTGTGTATTTATAAAACTAATTGATCTAATTTAATGTCATAAATTTCACTGACAACATGCTCGTTTTGAATACAAAATCTATCCGAAATCTATCTATCTGCAAATATTCCAAGCAGGGACGTCATTTGGGGGAGAATTGGGGGGGGGCAGTTGCCCCTCCCTAAATTTAGAAATACATAGTATGAATTTAATGATTAATGAAATACTTTGGATCGATGAATGTTAAATTTAAAAAAACGTCAACTTTTGAAAATTTTTTGAGGTCCGAGTAATTTTAAAAAGTGTCGACCTTTTTTTAGGGGATTTTTTTATGATTCGAATAATTTTAAAAAGTGTTATGAATTTTTTTTTTTGAAAATTTAAAATTATGAAATAAAAAAATAATTTTTGGCCTGCCCCCCTCTTGAAAATATCTGAAATGACGTCCCCGATTCCAAGTATTAAATGAGCTCGGCGGAAGTTTTGAATCGCCTGTGCGGATATTCGAAATAGATGAAAATCGCGAACGGGAAAATGATTTTTACGAAACTTATCAATATGTAATTCAAAGCTGCTAATTTCCGTAAAGTGTCAAACTCGAACAATTTAAAACTCAAAAAACTCGTTTATCACATGAACATGGTACGGAAAATGTCAGTTTTTCCAGCTTGTCAGAAAAATAAAGGCGGTCGTTTATGAAAATAATACAATGAAAGTGTTGTCCGATGACCGTTTTTTTTTTTTTTAATTAAAATTCCTGTTTGTGATATTATTCTCGGAATAAATTTTAATTGACGTTCAATTAAAAAATTGCGGAAAAAAAAATTATTTTCCATCACTGTTGCGGTTGAAATTTCAAATTTTTAACCACGTCAAAGTGTAACAAAAACATTCAAAACGATTTAAATAATATCTTTTGATAGTATTTAATTAAATTTGCATTGTGTATATTTTCAGAATCATTTGAACTATGCAATATGCATAAAGCGGGCTTCGAACACCTGCAGCGTCACTTACAGCACATACAAGGATGATGAAGGCTTTGAGTTTCAGATATTAAATTACGATGCAGGTAATCGATTTATTAAAGTAACAAATTAGAATATATAAAAATGAGGAAAATTAACCGTACTTCATGATTTTATTAAAAAATTCAATATGCGGTAAATTTTTATTTGTAGGCACCGAAGGTTAACAAAAAAAATTCATCGATGATAAAACTCAACTATTATTTTTAAGTAAAAACATATTTTTTGAACTAAATCTTTGATTAATAATTAAATATTTTAATGCTTACACAATTTAAAAGTATATATTTTCGTTACAATGAAAATCTTTTTTTTTTTGTTTTTTTTTTTGGTCAATCGATTTCATCGAACGGACCCACTTCTGACACATCCGACGCATTATATAACTCAAAAATATTCTCAACACACAGATGGGATTCCAGTAATACCACCTGGGCAAGCAGGTGCTGAAATATTCAACTGTCCCGACGACTTTATAATAGTGAACGGTATCCGCTTATGTGGCGAGAGACTCAACGACGCAACAATTTCAGAGGATTTCACCACGAATACCCCCGTAACTGGTCTGTAACTTTTTTCCTACGCGATATCGTAAAATATGATATGTATTTCAAAATTAAATTTTGAATGCCGAGACTGCTTTCATTAAAATTTCACGATATTAAAACGTTTCAGAGCTTAGCAGCGGACCTATATTGTTCGTTTTCAGGACTAACGGAAACGTTACGAGCAGGGGATTTCACTTGTTCTACAAACAGAACAATTGCTTCGCATCCAGAATTAATTGATTTGTTGAAACGTATGTAATAAATTATTTCTCGAAATATGATCGTGCATTTTCATTTGTTATCGATGGTGTGTATGCAAATTATATTTTTGAGCTCGATTTAGCATTGATAATTGTGTTTTTCATTTGATTATAACAATCAAAGAAAAACAAAGATACGTATATGTATATGTATACGTATACGTGTACGTATCATAACGATACGTATTATTCAGTTATTTGCTCGTGTTATTCTATTGCAGAGAAAAACATATTCCATCAGAAATGAAATAATAATGGAAATCCAATTTTATATGAAAATAAATATTTAAGTATTATTAAATGATTTTTAGATACATATAATACATATATAAAGCTAGCGTATTCTAGCCAGTTCTTAACGCTAGTGGGTAGATCCTTTGGGCCTACCGACTCGGCCCTACGGGCCTCACATTGTGGGCCCTTCGGGCCCACCCCCCCTACCCCTGTACGGCTTGTATGGCCTGTATCGAATGTATGGATTATTAAATATGTCAATAGATACCTATTTCTCTCAACACGGCCACCACAATTTTTTCCATACAAATTCGTTTATAGAAAAATGATCGAAATAATGGCGGGCCCCCAGAGTATTTGACAGATTTGGCCGAAAGGTCGTTTTCGGCGTTTCGTTTTAATTTTTCACGCATTCGATTTCATTCGATTTATTATATTTTTGTTAAATGAAGATCACACTCCCGTCCGAAATATGAAATAGATCGTCGCTTAGGAATCCATAGCAAAATATTCCGACACTAACACTAAAATCACTCCCGACAGTGAAAAAATCAAAAGGGGCGCCTACTAATTTTGAAAATTTTTTAATTAATTAGGGGCAGGGGAGGGTGGGCCCAAAGGGCCCACAACGCGCGAAGCCCGCAGGGCGAGCCGTGTCCTAGCGTTAAGGACTGGCAAAGCCAGTGCGCATACGCTAGTCTATACTATTATAAAACTGAAAGTCCCCCTGTCTGTCTGTCTGTCTGTCTATCTGAGACGCTTTTTTGAGGCTCAAAATTCGTACCTTATACAAACTGTGACGAAACGACCTAGGACGTTGAAAATTTCTCAGACATCTTAAAAAAAATTAAAATGCCAAATAAAATTACGCAAAAAAATAATTAATCTCAAATTATTTTCAAAATTCGTTTTTTTCGATATATAATTTTTTTATATTTATATATATAATTTCGATAAATAATTTTTTTTATTTTTATGACTTATTAATATATTTCGATAGATATCTATTTCGCTCAACACGGCCATATCGGTTATATTATATTAGCGCGATCGAATGTAGGACTTATTGATATGTGAATAGATATCGTTTAGGCATACAAATGAAATACCTGAATGTTTTCGTTGAAAGATTTTTCATCACAGCGATTCGATTCGATGACAGCGAAAACAAAATGGCGCCGTGCAAATCATCGTAAATTTCGAGTCTTTTCGCATTCAATTTCATATATTTCAATAAATACCGCACTCCCGTCCAAAATTTGAAATAGATCGTCACACAGGGATCAATAGCAAGATAAACCGCCCCTAAAATAACCCCCGACACTAAAAAAAAGTCGAAAAAAATCAAAAGGGGCGCCTAATAAATTGAGATTAATTATTTTTTTGCGTAATTTTATTCGGCATTTTAATTTTTTTTAAGATGTCTGAGAAATTTTCAACGTCCTAGGTCGTTTCGTCACAGTTTGTATAAGGTACAAATTTTGAGCCCCAAAAAAGCGTCTCAGATAGACAGACAGACAGACAGACAGACAGGGGGACTTTCAGTTTTATATAATAGTATAGATAGATAGATAGATAGATAGATAGATAAAAAAAAAGATGGAAGATAGATGATGTGTAAATTTAAAAAAAAAATCTATTTACCATTTCATTGTGAATTACAAATTAAATTTAAAGAACAAAAGCATATTCGTTTACATCTACATAATATAATATTATATATTTTTCACCTTTGAAAAAAAAACTCGTATGAAAACATCGTTCCCTAAGTAAAGATTCATTATTTGAACAATTTAACATCTTCGCATCTACTCGGCTCAACTCCGAAATATAAATTTCAACAATCAGCACAAAAAATTTACCATAAAAAAGGGAACATAGCCTACATTACATAACTTTGTCCTTTATTTTCATTTCCAGAGATGGAAAAAAATTCTCATTGTATATAGTTCATTCATATGATTAATATTATATAATAAATACGATCGTTAAAACCACATAAAATTAGCGATTATAGTTGATACAGCTGTTATCCGGCACACGTGTGCATACGTGTTTTTGATCTTAAAAAGGAACAAATGTGCCCCAACAAGCTAGTATCCTTTTTATATAAATTATTCAGAGGACTCCGTACGACACAAAAATCCTAAATTTCATGTAAAATGTTTATAAACGCAGGAGAAACCCCGTAAAGTGCCACTTCCTTGTCAAAAATGTTTACAATATATGAAAAATATATTTATATTATATCATCATCATTATCAACATAGACATCCAATGCAGGATGAAGTCTTGTCAACTGACGTTGACAGTTTGGGCGGTACCTTATCACGTATGCCCACCACGCTTCGATAAGGGGCAGGGAACATAAGAGCCAACTCCTCCCCATGCCAGCAGAGAAGGCTCTCGGACCATCGGAACGCGTATCTATGTGTCTGAATCCGGTCGCTGCTCAGTAAGCATATCGCAATGATAGCCGGGGAGACAGGCGAGGCAGATGCTGATCAGATTGCGTCCTCTCTGCCCGCTTTTGATCGCGTGGTCTCCAGCTGGCATCCGAGGCTAGTCCGATGGCCCTACATGGTCCAGACCTCAGTACAGCAAACCTCGTCGGTCCTCGCCGTTACCAAAGATTTTTTTTGTTTTTTGTTTTAACATTACTATCTGGTCATGCTTTTAACTATTAGATATTTAACTCAGGCAATCCTTCCTCTAATTGTAAGTGTTATGCATGCTATTCGGAGTCTGTTGTTTGTTATTATTTATGGATAGGTTCAGGATCGACTACGGTTTAGACAGGGTTTGAGATTCAGTGGTTCGAGTGATGGGTTTAACTTTATTTCTCACAAATATTTATAGATTAGGGTTGTTTTCAAGTATATTTATTGTTTACTGTTCTCGTCTCGGGTGAAACAGGACAGGTAATTTGAACCTATGAAGAATATTATATAGGCCAGTATTCAGCACGAAAGTTTGAATGACGGGTTTTTTTTTTATAGCCGAAGTAAGATGAGTGTTAGTCGGACAGGATGGCTGAAAAAATCTGGGTTTTAGATTATTCGTAATCGCGGCAGCCCGTACTAGGTCGAGAGCCGGGAGCTCGGTTGTGCGACGTGCGCGCTCTGGCCCCGGGGGTGCGCGTGCGTTTGGATGTGTGCTTCCTTGCCGTTGGGGATACCGGCGCACAGTACTTGCTATAGTTGTGAACACTTTACAGATATTTATCGCGAATCGATCAGTTATTTTTGGTTTATTTTAATTTGTATGCGATAGATTCGTTGTGCGTGCCCTGCTCTGAAATTGGGAGTTTTCAGAATATCGGTACAAAGAGCTGGACGCAGCGCAAAAAAGAAATTTTTTCGAACTCGGAAACAAAAAAAATGTCAGTTTAAATACAAGGTTCGGCGATCGTTTTCGAGAGATTTACGTCTTCCGAGTTTCGACACAGATGCGTTTAATTTTTATGTATTAATTTATTAATATTGGGATTGAATCGCGTACGTTTCGTTTATCGGGATGATGTTTATGGTTTTTTAGGGGTTTCGGTTAGCGGATACTGATACTAGGTTTGTAGATTATTAGTTCGCGCACACTACTAGTAATTAGGCGATGCACTATTGCTTATTGTTCAATGCACTATTATTAGCTGTTGGGCGGTTAGTTTGGAGGTGTAAATCGGGGAGTCAAAGTTAAGTTCGGTGTCGTGTTTTTGTTAGAGGAGCACGGTTTTCGCGGTGTATAGTCGGCAACGTCCCGAATTGAACTCCATTTATATTATATATACCATGAAAAAAAATTATAAGTGAATATATTTCAATGTACATTTACAGTCACGGTCAATGAAACTGCAGCACCTGGAAACCTTCAATTCCATCCATTGTATGTAAATTACGCTACATCTTTTTTCAAATTTATTTATCAAAAACATTAAAACAATAAATAATCTAAGATTGTGTAAAATTTTGAAACGATAAGTTGATTTTTGGAAAATTTTTCAGAGAAAAACTATAAATTTTTTAAATTACGCGATATTTGTAATGAAAAAAATGAAGCGTTTTTCGGCTTTAAAAATATATAGGCTATCTTCACATGATATTTTTGAAAATATGAGTTATGTTCATTTAATTTTTGAGCGATTCTGTAAAAATTCTTAAAAATCTATCAATTGGGAACCTCGTAGGTGATCTAGACCGGTAAAAAGTACTATGACGCGACGAGGCAGATTATTACTCTGAAAATACTTTTAAAAAAATTCATTTAATTTACTTATTAAATAAATTAAAAAGTTAGATAAGTAAATTAAAATAACAATTAAAGTTCAAACGATACGTATAAGGTCTTGATAAAGCCGATTACAAAGAACAATATAAGTAAAACACCACTTTTGGCAAATAAAATGAAGTCCAGACGGACAAGATGAGTTTAAAAAAATAAAAATACAACTTTTTCAAGTTAAAATAGATGATATTTTTCTGATAACATCAATTTTATTTTTTTGAACCTAACAGGAACATGGGTATGCGATGGCAAACTAGCGAAAGATGCAGCAAATAAAGGGTATATGAAGCAGTTAAGATTTCTGCAAACTGTATAATCTTGGGATGTTTTTTTATATTCTATTATTAATTATCTTAAGTTAATTGATGAAATGATGAAAATTAAAAATATTTCAAAATACTGAAAAAAGTTTTTTTTAAATTTATAAAAAAGTGTGTTAATTACTAAAGAAACTATATTTTTCTGGACGGTTTTGAACTTTGTCACGTAACTGAAAACAAGTACCCCCTGACAAAACTGACAAGTACTCCCTGGACAAGTACTCGCCGTACAAAGTACCCCCTGTACAAAGTACCCCCGGGACAAGTACCCTCCGTGAAATCAACCCCCCGGACATTAACCCCCCGTTTAAAACCCCCGGCTATGGATTAAAATTAGTATTTTATATAAATTGTCAGTATTTATAATAAAAAGTCAGTGTTTAAATAAAATAGTCAGTATCAATACTAATTTATTTCACAAATATGTTAAAGAAGCAATAATAAATAATCAAATAAATAAAAATAAACATGAAAAAATGTGAAAAAATATATATAAATATAAAAATGATAAATAACCAGTAATATTATATATGAAAAATCGTATATTACCATTTTATGATTTTCCTAAAAATTTTCACTTTTTTCGCTTATTGTTAGTCCTTCAAATTTAAATCTAGTTGTAACGTCGCAAATTTTTCGCATTCGCAAAATCATCGATCGAAAGTTCGATCCGAGACCCAACGCGCATACGTTTTTACGACAAAGCTATTAAAAGCGAGCGCGCCCGACCCAGCGACAGACTCCACGGTGTCACATATAAAAACACAGTTTTATCACCCAAAAGCCGAAGAAAGTCATCAACATCATTAGTTCCGGGTCCCATACGAGATCAGCACACATCCAACCATTTGACGTGGAACAGAGACATCATATTTAAAAACACCATTTATGATCATGTACAAAAGAGATGTCATCTACATCTCCTGTTTAGATTGAATTACAACAATCCGCGCCTTTTGGTCGTCGATCCCGAATAGGGACACCAAATATTCGGGACCGGATCATAGAAAAGGATGCCAAAAGTTCATCAACCGTCCTGAAGGTCTCCTTTGTTTCCGTCGAAGACAAAGGGCAGTTATCGACACGTGCAAGAAAACCTGAAAGGAAGGGGCACAGCGCTCGGCCATATAAACGGGACCTTTTTCGAACATCGGCAGACATCGTGTGACTGTCTCAAGAGTAAATTCTTTGGTTATGACTGTGCTGTTGGGGCAAAGCTCCCGCCTATCAGGACCAATAGAATTATTCTGTGGATGAGAACTGTGCTGTTGGTGCAAAGCTCCCGCCTAGCTCATCCATTCAAAATTGCTTTTTTAAGCTTACTCTAGATTTTCGCACCCCGTAATCTCCCGCGCATTTAACCATCGTCTGAAGATTAAATTCCTGTAACCATAACCTAGCTTAACATTATTTTGTATCCACCTGTAAATGTAAAAGTTGCCTAATAAAAGCTACGTCATCGGCTCGAGTAACCCATGGTTTCATTTCTGGAACCCCTGAGATCATCTACCTGTCCTCACACCTGGCCATCTACAAGTGAGATTTGCAACGGCATCACCGTGTAACCGATAAGCGGGTTACAATTGGCGAACTACCCGAAAAACCTGTTATAAGGTTTATTTAAACCTGGATTTTTTTTATTTTAAAAATACACTTTAGAGTTTTCTAAACCTAAATATGTTATAATTTAATAAATTTAACCAAACACAACCAATTGTAGAGCAAAATAGTCAATTTTCCTAATTGAGAATTGTGGCAAGAAATAGCTTAAAATTTTGTATTTCCTTATAAGCTGACATACATGCTAAATTTATATGTCAAAAAATATATAAATCCAGTAGACTAAATAAATTGTAAAACATAGCATCGTGTAATAGAAAAATATTTTTTAATCACTTCAAACGCAAAGCTTTAAATATCTCGAAATGATCGGACTTGGACTTAGACCATTATCATAATTAATGGCACATTTGTATTTGGTTTCGTATTTCGATAAAATTATTAATAATCGCACTCTATTCAAAAATATTATATGTATTACGATAAGTCGATGTAATGTTTATATACGAGTATGTGCCAATAATTATGAAATATAATCATTAGTTTATTGATTTGATATTTAATATTTTTAGTATTATAAGATTTTAAAGTAATTTTTATCCGTGGCGGGTGATTAATTGTTGTTATTGTTTTTTATTTATCATTTATATATAAAATACTGATTTTAATCCATAGCCGGGGGTTTTTCCGGGGGGGTTGATTTCACGGGGGGTTAATGTCCTTTGTACAGGGGATTGATGTACTTGTCCAGGGTGCTTGTCCGGGGGGGGTACTTTTTTCAGTTACGTGACATTAATTACGTTAATGTCACGGGGGGTGCTTGTCCGGGGGGTACTTTGTGCGGGGGTACTTGTCCAGGAGGTACTTGTCCGGGGGTACTTGTCCGGGGGTACTTGTCTGGGGGTACTTGTCCTAGAACCGTTATAAATATTGCAAGTAATGTAAAATAAAGAAGTTCTTATCACCTTATGAAATTAAATAAAAATTATTTTAACGTTTGCTTTTAAATCACTAATCGAATTATTTCTTTCGTGTCATGGTATATCGGCTGATTTTCTACATTAAAAAAAAGTGCTCATTAACTGTATGATGATAACTTTTCAAATCGATATCTTTGTTATTTGATAGAGTTTTATTTCCTCTTACACTTGATATAAATAGTTATCTGTTAAATATTGAAAACTCTTCATAATTTATAAAAATGTCAATTATTCAGGGTGCTGCAATTTCAATGACCATTACTGTATTTCAGTTTAATATAATATTTAAATGAAAGAATAGTTTTCCGATAAAAATGATCACGTATTTTAGTTTTAGTGGATAGATTTAGTCCGGTTCGAACCGTTTTATATTGCTATTAGGAAAAACCTTTGAATTTTTATATGTGAAATGAAATTTATGTACCAGCAACAAACAATGAGATTATTTTCATTGTAATACCGTTCTGGACTCTTTCAAAACATTTATTTTTTATCTAGTTCGAGCGATTTAAGTTCTGATTTAAGCTTTCGTTTGCCAACGACGCGGTGAGTCATGGAAAATTATTCATCCGTGAAAACTTTCAGAGTTCTTTTATCATTCAGCGGTAATAAAAAAACGCTTTTAATTTTCACATATAAACTTTTAATGAATCTTTTCTTACGAATAATTTTCCTAATTGCGGTCTCCTGTTAATGTATTTCAGTCATGTATGCACACACCACTTGTACTAAGTAATATAACATACATATATAGAGTGTCTCAAAATAGACGATAGAAGTAATTTAGATAGAAAACATAGATTTTTAATTAAAAATTGCAATTTTTTATTGATTCACACAGTATACAGTATAGGGTTACGTGTGGAATAACATATCAGGTAAATGGCTTTACTGGCATATACGCATTTTTTCGTTGAAATTTTCTACGACTTACTCGCGTAAATGTAGCTGAATTTCATTGATATAGTGCTCAATTTCCTCATTCAAGGTGTGGGGGGTCGTGAGCTTGTTGGCATAAACCTTAGACTTCAAAAACTCCCTAAAGAAATTTAAAAAACTCCCTAAAGAAAAGAAAATAAACTCCCTAAGAAGCAATTCAATCATTGCATGATTCATTCCCTAGTCGTGTAATTTCCCGTTTTGGTGATTAGAATTGGCCGGATCATGCGATTTAACGCCTTTGGTGGTTTTTGAAGTTTAAGGTTTATTTATTGCCAACAAGTCCATGATCACCCACACCTTGAAGGAGGAAATTTAGCACTATATCAACAAAATTCAGCAACATGTATGGAAAAAAATGATGGAAATTTTAAACAAAAAAATGCGTATATGCCAGTACAACCATTTACCCGATATGCTATTCCACACATAACCCTATACTGTATACTGTATGAATCAATAAAAAAATTACAATTTTTAATTAGAAATCTGTGTTTTCTATCAAAATTACATCTTGCATGAATTTTGGGACACCTATAGAACAATTGTACCGAACTCTTGTTACACATCAATTTAAAAACCTGCTATAGATTTTTTTTTGTAATGCAGACAATGCGAATACATTTAAAATACATACATTTATGCAATAAATTATGCGACTATTGGACGATTATAATCGCATATTATTAACTTGAGATCGTTGAGCAACGGAATTTCTTTCAGAATTCAAATTCATCTACTCTCTACCTTTAAAAGGCTTCGTCTTACATTAGACAAATATTTTCCCTAATATTAATTACATTGTCTAACCCAAATCCAGTATGAATAGAGATTTTAACGTATGTATTATATTACAATTACATCTGCCGTTAAACGAAATGTCCATATAATATTTTCTCTGCGGTGAGAATTAAAATTAAATTCCGAGATTTAAATTATTCAAATACATACGTGATTTTCATAAAATATTCGGGAAATTGTAATTCTTGACGGTCCGTTATGGATCCACTGAACGCAAAAAAAATTGACAAAATGGAAACATAATCGGATTCGTATTCGCTTTGGGAGAATACTCAATGACTATTAACTTTGTGTTTTTCGACAAAAGACATAAATATAAGCTGCGATAAATTTAAATTTAAATTTATTAGAAAATATGTCATAATTAATCAATGTCTTCGGTTAGTCGATGAACGTAGAAAATGATGGTTAATTTATATTTTGTTATTCGATTGGGTTTAATATAAGTTTTTTTCGATCGAACGAAATGGAAAATAAGCAATGGATTAATTGAATTTCATAATTACGTTATTTAATTTTCTTTCAATATGAAAAGATTTTCAAAAGTAACGACTTTACAATAGATTTAATTAATTACGATGCGACTGAAAAGGAATTAGGTTAAGATATCATTGATTATCAGTTATATTATTCTGCATAAAATTAAAAATAAATTTGCTTTTACAAAAGTTTTGTAATAAATTAAATTGAATTAATTTTCTAATTTAAGTTTGAATTAATAAAATAATATACAAGCTAAATTAATATCGATATCTACTGAATACTTTCCAAAAATTTATTAGAAATGCAATTTGGGACACAAAATTTAGGACTTTATAATTAAATTCTTAACATACTTACAAGTTACAATTAGTTAATGATTTATAAAAATATATACACTTTGAATAATGATGAATTTAGCATTAATACAATTATTACAATTAAACACAATTTAACTTAAACCATAAATAAACCTTGGGGGGCGTGAAAACAACCTCTGCAAGGTGCCCCCCGAAATCGTTCTCAATGGCTAATCCTTTCACTACCAAGGTGAAACAAGTGTCCACAAGAGAAAAGTTTAGTAGTGCGAAAAAAAACAGTATTTTATATTCAATATTTTATTTTATGTTTCATACTTTCATTCAATTTTATTATAAAAAGGATGCAACGTACTGTGCGCGTAGAAGATCCAAAGAAGTTCCTGGTGCCGGCTCTATCCGGTAAGCAAAACATATGGCGCATCGTGGCGCCAAATTATTTTTTTATCAATTTAATGTCTACAATATATTTTAAAATGTAAATCAAAACAACAGTTAGGAATCGCACTGTTTTCATATTTCATTCATTCATGGTAAACACAATGTAAACAAAGCATTTATGGAAGTTTCGTTCGAAACTTACAGTAAAATTTGAAAGTAATTTGAATAGGTACGCATTAACGCAGGTCAAAATTTTTATCAGTAGATTTTGTCGTCATGAAAAGCATCTGAAATCCGAAGAAAGTAATAAAAGCAAATTCTACGTACTTTTTATGACAGTTGTGAATAATATTATAGTTTGTAGGATGCTATTTCCAACGAATTACATTCGGTAAATCTTAAAGTTGCACGTAGCTGCATTTTTCTAGTTTCAAGATAAAAAACATGTGCGAAAATAGTTCGTTTCGATCTATAAAAATATTTCATAATTTTTTTAATTTTAGGATACTTCGTCGTGCACTCCAAAATTTGTAAGAGTGGTTTGATGCTGAGAACTCCTCAACTTTTTGACCGGAATGTGTAGCTCTTACTCCATGTTTATAATTTGTGAAGCTGACTATCATACATATATCAACAACAAACGAAAAAAATTTCGTCTGCGGTGCTACTTTTAATTTTTATAAAATTTTCAATAAATAAAATTCTTTGATACTAGTTCAAAAATTTACCATGCTTATCTTTAATTCACAACAGCGAAATTTCAAAAAATCAAATAAATAATTTGTGAATCTATAAAATTTGAGAAATATATTCTTTTTAAACAAAAAAAAATGTAAGGGCACCAAGAAGAATGTTGCATTGGGGCGCTGAGACCCCTAGAGCCGGCTCTGGAAATTCCAATAATTTATAACCAAATCTGCTATCAGCAGATATCCTTATAATACACATAGAAACGTTTATGTTTATGAAATTCCAAAATCTGAATAACTTTAGAAATGTATAGCTTTGTACCATAGTCAAATTGATTTTTACTTACAATTAGAAAAAAATGTATTTAAATTATAAATAAATAGTATTATAAGCTTATCATAAAAATCATTAGAAAACTAATCAGATATTTCTTCATCACTAAAATATGAATCTTTTTTGATTCTTTTCCTTGGTAATATATCTTTTTTTTTAATATCAGGGTGCTCCATTTCATTTTTTATTTGCTGTAAAGGATAATTATACTGTCAATACTGATAAACATTATCAAATATTAATTTAAAATAACTTATGAACTAACTTCCATTTTGATTGCTGAGCTCAGTGTTTCCAAATCTTCACATTCATTTGCTTCACTATCATTATGATCTTCTTTATCGCTATTTGATCCATAATTACCTTTCATTTCATCATCTCCCTATGGATAACAAAATAATATGAACAATTTTAAAATATTTCAATAATCAATTGTACTTAAATTGTAAATCAGAAATAAATACTCTATGTTTTCTCCGAACACGTTGTTTTTTTGGAGGCGGTTGTCTTTCACCCAACTTATTAGCTGGACATGAATAGCTCAAATGTCCTTCTTCACCACATTCATAACAAGATGACTTATCGTGATATTCCCTCCTGTAAAATTATGTTTCAAACGTGTAAATTCTACAAAATTGAATTGAAATAAGCAGTTTCTATTCATTACAAAATATAATAACTTTCGGATAAACTCGGCAGCTCTTCCGTTATCTTTTGCTATACTACATTTCAAAGTGCGTCCAAACATTTCTTTATTATTTACTTCCTTTACACATTTCAAAGCATCATCTTTTTCTGAGAATAATATGAAAGCTACACCTTTTGAAGTTCTCCATTTTTTATCACGAACAATTGTTACTCTGGATAAATTAGATTGCAAACTATCATCGCTGATATATATTTAGCTAATATGTATAATAAATTTCGATAAAACAAATTACTTGACAACTTTTCCGTATTCTTCAAATATTTTATGAAGATCATTGTTAGTGAGTGAAAATGGTAAATTGGAAACGTAAATTGTACTTCGACTAGGTGCTAATGTGCTAATGTGCTCATTTTGTGTTTTTTTTTCTTTTATTTCCATTGAATTGTATTTTTCAATTTTGTTATTTTAACAGGTTATGTTACAAAACGTCAGAACAAACCAATGTCAAAAATTGGTAACCGGATCCAAATGCACGTGATAGTTCAGTTCGGTTCGGTGACGCAAGCTCACACGACGCTAGCTCACACAACGCAAGCGCACACGACACAAGCTCACAAGACATATATTTTAAATTAGACCAAATCGAAAAACATGATTTTGAAGATTTTTTTTGTAACATTAAAACATCTTTGGCACGCCCGATACTCACAATTTGTAAAAAATATGTAAAATTTGGAAATTATGGCTTGTGAATGAAAAAAGGTTCTCTACCAATGATCGAGGCTATGAAACGAATTTCATCATCTTACAATTTTAATGATAATAATGATATTACAGTGTAAAAATCCGTGAATAATCCGGTTAACAAGAAATATTACCTTGGTACTTTTTCGATGGGAAGCCCACCATCCCGCCTGTTACATGCACCCCACTCTATGCCAGCTTCCTGAGCCGGCTTATTGTTAGCTGGGTACCAACAACACTAGGCGAAACTACGGGCGCCACATTTACATTTACTGAGAACTCTACATTTAATTTAACTAAGCAATCGCGAAAGACTGCTTTCCGGGGGGCATACGGAATGCCGGGGCGAGAAAAATTAATGAAATATGTCTTTCCGCGAGCCAACATTACCTTGGTACTGACAAATTATTGTGTAGATATACTATAACGTCTAACGTGAGATTCTTTTAACACAAAAACGCATTTTGGTGCTTTCAGTTTCGTGTTGAACGTTTTTCACTTTGATTTGAAAATTTCGAAAACATGTGCGCTTACAATTAGATCCGGGAACCTTGCTTCCGTCTAGGGAGGGTTAATGGTCGTCAAGTATCGTGTAAAGGTATTCTATCGTATGTACAAATGTCATATGATAGTCCAGGTGTTCAAACTTGATTATTTTTAGTTGATTTTTAATAATTTTATCGTTAGTAAGATAAAAGAAAAATATGTTCACGTGCTGTATGAAATTCACTTCGTTGTAATTTTTGTTGTCAAATCCGAACAGAAATTTTGTGCAACCTAAAACAAGTATTGTCAAAAATGCGCCTTCTGATATACTGGGAGTATTCGAATGTGACTTGAAACCTTTCACTGACGTACAGTTATCGTTACCCTGCGTTCTGATCTGTTTTCAAAATGGATATTATTAAGTCGTTCGATTTCGATTGGAGAGAATTCGCCTGCGGTTGGGGAGCCGCATTCGTCAACATCACCATCAGTTACCCCATGAACAAAGTGATATTCCGACAGGTAATTTCATATACACCTAATCCTCTTTTTACACGGTTCAATCAAGATGAACCGATTACTTTTTTCACACGGATTTTCCACTTTAACACGGTATAAAAATAATAAAAATATGTATTATTATGCCACAATGGTAAGATTCGAAGCAGGCCAGTATACTGATATAATTATATGTATTTAATTATAGTTTTTAAATAAAAATTTCCATGTTTTTTGATGATTTTTCATGGCGAAAATTTTTCACATCGCACAAATATAGTGATGGAACCTATCTCCAATTTTTGTATGGTTACCATACATTTTATTTACATGGTAGTCTCTGGAACGTATCCCCCGTGTAAAAAGAGGATCGGGTGTACTTTCAAGTGTAATATTTTTTTCGAAATAATCAACTTATTTTGTAATTTCAGATGCTTCTCGGTGTAAAGACAACATCGGCACTTCAAGAATTACGAAACGAAGGATTTATGTGTCTTTACAGGGGTATACTTCCACCTTTATGTCAAAAAACTATATCTATGTCTTTGATGTTCGGCGTCTACGAAGAATGTAGAAAACCACTAATGGCGACCGACATGAATCCATACTTAGCTAAAACAATAGCTGCAATAGTCGCCGGAAACATAGAAGCTATTTTAATGCCATTTGAACGAATCCAAGCTCTTTTAGTTGACCCATCATATAATACTAAATTCAAGAACACAAAACATATAGCCGTTTATATCGGGAACAATTACGGAATCAAAGAGTTTTACAGAGGACTCGTTCCTATATTAGTAAGAAACGGACCCTCGAACGCATTATATTTCATCATCAGAGATGAAATACACAACGTACTTCCGAAACAAGACAAAGTCGTTTATCAAACTGCTCAAGAGTTTATAGCGGGCGCTTCGATCGGTGCATTTTTGAGTACCCTTTACTATCCCCTTAACGTGATCAAATTCGCCATGCAAACGAAACTAGGGGGCCCCCATCAGTCGATGATTCAGTCGTTCAAAACTGTGTACAGAGAGAGGGATTGCAAATTGCGGAATTTCTATCATGGGGCATCGATGAATTGCACGAGGGCTTTTTTGAGTTGGGGAATTATAACGGCTGCTTATGAACTCTTTAGAAATATTTTATATTGATTCAATCTTATTCTGATTGATTTTGGATTTTTGATTGTTGCTTATCTTTTTAAATGTGTCGTGTTCATTATGTAACTATGATAGAATTTGTGTAGTCATTACAATTTATAATATTAAAGATTAAAGATAAGATTCTGCGGTATGTAGTAAGTGAAAAAATAGTATATTAGTTTTTTGATTGAATAATTCATCAAACTATAATATATATTCAGAAAAAGTTTCTATTAAAATTGCCTTTACAGGTACGATATTATTTTCATATTTGGCTTTTGTGCACAAAACAATTTTTAGTAAAAATCCATTTAATGACAATATTTTTCCATGAGAAATATATCTGTTATAATTTAGGTATAATGTTAAAACTATATAACTGTTATTATGAAAACATATGTATTTATATGTTTGTTAAAAGCATAAATTATTTATTTTGACATTGTTGGGCGTTTCAATGAAACTTTAGTCAATTTTATTGAATCTTTTGTTAAATAGTTTTTAAATTGTGCTATATGTATGAAATAATTTTTTTTATATATAATTGATTTCAGTCGTTATTTTTAGGATGCTGTGAAATGTACTGATAATAAAGAAGTACAAAGAATTGAATAATAGAAAATTTTCTGTTTTTTAAACACGTTTATTATTAATAATTGATACATTTATTATTTTTGGTCCTTGATTTTAGAAGTTCGGAATTAAAAATTTCTTGCGGCAAAATGATGATATTTAGCATTGTAATTTGAAGAAATGGAAATACAAATATAATATAATGATAAAAAATATTTTTTTTTACACTAGTTTTGTTTTAAAAGTTTTCAATGTTTTAAAAGATCTGCCACATAGTTTAATTAATATTATAACCGTTTCGCTAGGGCGGTCGTTCTCAAACCACCCTAGCGTTGGTTACGTCGTTTTGTTGAGCGGGACTCAGAGTGCAGGGCGAGTTTAAAGAAAACTCTCGGTTCTCGAGCCTAGATACAGCTTTTATTGTTGATCCAAAGTACATATAAGAGAGACAAAATATTAGTAATGATCGCCTTCAGGGGTGACGACCTCTGGTCGTCGGGTCGTCAGTCGTCTGCGGCTGATGATGCTCTGCGCTGATGAAGACTCCTCGGGCACCGGCAAGTCCTGGTGTCCACCGCTGAAAAGTTTCTCGTACCCCCGGAGCGTCCGGCTGGTCACGAGCTGTGGCGTTCTCACACTGCTGGAAGTCCAGGCTGACTACGAGCGAGGAACTCCTCGTACTGCTGGTAGTTCAGGTTGGCTGTGATCAAAACTTCCTCGCACCTCCCGGAACGTCCGGGCTGGCTGCGAGCGAAGAGCGAACCCCGAGGAAACCCCCGTACCAGGCTGGAACTCCAGGCTGGCTACGAGCTGTTCTCCTTAGAGAGCTGATCGCTTTCGTGCTGAAAATGGCAAATGCAGCCCTTCTTATAGGGGTTGGCCGCGCCCATTTTCTCCCACTCTATGGTCGAGCGACGGGGCGAAATCCTCCTACGTTTTTGCATTCTCGCCCGTTTCGTGTAAACGGGTATAAACGATAATCCCTTTCTGGGTTCAGGTAGATCCAGCGGGGGCGCGCGGCCGAGTTGCGCGCGCCGATCGGTCGAAGAAAGGGGCTGCGCGTGCGACGATGGTTGGTGTCCTTGGTTATTCTTAAAGGTTTTTGTTTGTTCGTTGATAGATAGAGCTGGGGGTGTTACTGGTTTTATTTTCGGAGGCCCAATTTAAATGGTCATGTTACAATATTTTTTTATTGAATTCTATTTAATATTCTTATTCTTTAAATGCATCTTTTTTATGTTCAATGAGTCAAAAAATTAGTACCTAAATTACTAAAGTAGAGCTTTTTTGATTATTTCATAAAGTTTTTAAAAGTTGTTTTTTCACATTTTCTAAAATCGCCCACATATTACATATCAATTATAAACGAAAAAAATTTCACCTGCACTGCTACTTTTTTCTAATTTTAATATTTTACTTGTAATGTGAGAAATATATTTGGAATCCAATTCTGGTGAAAAGAACCTCAAATTAAATATTTCGAAATTTCCTTTATTGCGGCGCAACAGAGTTATGATATTTACATTTAAAATTACTTTAGGATGATCATTACAAACAGTTTCTAAATGTATTAATATCAAACTTAACAAATTTTCATCTTAAATAACTATATAGATCAGGGTTGTCCAACATTTAGGTATGCGAGGGCCACTTTGGCCGAAACACGGTCATTCACGAGCGTGTGAAAAGTGGGGGCCACTCGTGCGAGCACTAAGTGCCAGTTTGGCACCATAGTGGCCCTTTGGACAAGCCTAAAGATACTGATTCACTGCAATATTCACAAAATTTGTACTACAGGTACTTTAATAATAAATATAAATAAAAAATACAGAACAGGAAAATTTGAATTACAATCAATTACATTTTAAAAATATTAATTATAAGTGCAATTAAAGAATATATAATATATCAAAGTCTCACATGCCACAACATGTAGACACGTGTCTGTCTTTGTACGCTCTAATAGAATTAATCACAACAATGGCAATCCATACGATGACTGTTAACCACGAGCATGCAATGGCCATTTGTAAAGCTAACCCAGTATTGATGAAATCATTTCTTCGACGATCAAATACGTATTCAGGTTGAAGATAATCCATAAAATCGAAGACGGGTTGACAACCTAATCGTGAATAAATTGCGGTGACTTGGTTTCCAGTTGCACGCATACTCTGTAAATTTTGAGTTAAGTTTGAAAATTTGATTTTAAAACGTAGAATATGTCAATATAAGAAACGAAAATACCTTAATCAGTTCTGCTTTATACTGAAAGCATGATTTGTAATATCCATCGGTAAGTATTGATGCATGAACCATGCAATATAACGTGAAGAATGAAGCGATAACAGCAGCAGGTAACCAGCAACATGATATACTATCAGTTCTTCTCGCTTCGGCTCTTGTGGACATCATGACAACCTCACCTTCCCTATTCGTTCAAAATTCATAAAATTTCAAAGATTATTTTCGTGAAATCTTATAAAATTACTAGGAAAAACAAATAGAGTGAAAAATCTAATTGGAGTGATAAATTTGACAGTCAATGAAAATTGGTAAAATAGATATAGGATATTTTTGATATTATGATCATCATCAACACAAGTATGTATTATAATAATAAATGTTCACAGGGCAAGATCTTCCCAGTACAATCGGTAGTTCGATGATTTGCTTATTATCCAACAATAAAGAAAGTTCTTGGAAGAGTTTGAATACTGAAATGATCTTTTGCTAAATGGTTTCTTATCAATGTCATATTACTAGTCTCATTGTCAGGCCAATCGAATACAGTCTGTTAATACCATATATTTTTATAATTATGATTATCGGTGCAAAATAAAGCATTAAAAAAGACTATGTTTTTTTATAATTCATATCATAACAGTTACGAGGAAAACTAGGTGTGAACTATTGACAAATTAAATTTTAAAAATATATATTCATGTACTTCATTATATTAAATTCAAATTTAGGTCAATGGACCTTTTATCAAAGCTCGTAAAAATACCTAAATTGTTTATTCAATAACTAATTAAGAAATTAAAGAACTTTCAAACTTCGTTTGCAATAATTGAAATACATAAAAAAAATTTATATGATTATCACACAAGTGAAATTAAACAGCTATATTGCAAACAAAGTTTTTAAAACAGCATTTAAATAATACTGACAATGAGAAGAGAAAGTAGAAAGAAAAAAAAGTTATTCATTGCTGTAATAAATGTTTTTAAAGATAGGAGAATTCAATTAATATATTATAGTTAAAGTAAAAGTCTACCTTTGATTAACTGCAGTAACGTTTTCATCTTCATATTTCCCAACACTGTTTATGCAAACTCTGATCAAGTGATACCCGGCCATCACAAGTCCCACACCGATCACAGGTAACGGCCCAAAAACCACCCACAAGCACGAAGACACATGTCCTCCTTCGAAGTTTATATTGGTCGTCCTCGCATACAGGATACAACCGCAATTCACATCAGCACAGAGATCAAGCACAGCCTTCCAATGAGTCCAAGCCACAGCACAACATACACTTGATATTGCAGCCAACACCACTATCAAAGAGTAGAGCCACGCCAAGCGTTTTTCTGCTCTGTACTGATTCATGTTGGAGAACAAACTGAACTTTTTCAAGAACGAAACCTTCGAATATTCACAATGACATGATCGATGGAGAAAGCGCGCCGTGCGTAAAATCCATTTCAAAACTTGTTAAACTAATTTCAACACAATGAAAATGGGCGGTTGAAGAAAATGGACGATTTGTTGAAATTGTTGGACGCAATGCCAAACAACGGCTTGTTTATTCGAAGCTAGGGACCCAACTATGCCGCCGAAGTACCAGTTCTTGGTTTCGAACAAATGTTCGTGTGTATGTGCACGATTTTCTTTTCTGTGTGTAAAGCACGTACACGCCCACCCGTTTCACCTGCGTACTATCTGATTAATTTTCTGATATCCGACTGATAATGAAATTTTATGGAAGTATATGTTTATCGTATTTTTGATTGTGGTAAAAGTTTTCGTTTATTTTGGATCGGCTTTTTTGATTTTTTTTTAGATTTTCGTTTTAATTATAAAAATTGAAAAAGTTGAAACTATTATTGGTTTGATTTATTAATGAATTAATTAATTTTGAATTGAATTACTTTTCAATATTTTTTTTTATTAGAAACGATAAAACGCTTTGTTTATATTGAATACATAATTATAATTATTAGCGCCATCTGCATATAATTTAAATATTAAACACAAAGTACAGACTCATTTGAAAAAATGCAAATAATTTGATTAGTAAGTATGTAGTATTAAACATAATAAATATTATATTTCGAAATAAATGCGTTAATTTATGAACACAAATAAAATAATTTTCGTGTTTGCAAGAACGCAACGTGTCCCAAAAAAAGTGCATTAATTCTAATAATCAGTAATTTTATCTATTTTATTTTATTTTTGAACAAAAATCATCATATGATTGTTAGGAAAAAGAAAATTTGTTGATTAGTGTTTAAAAACGCAATTCAAGTGCGTAGAAAATATAGAATGAAAGAATTAATTGTTATTAATAATTTTGAAGCAAATGTAAACGCTTTAAATATCTTTTAAGTAAGTTTTCGAAAGACTGCAACCATTCACAATTTAAAGATAACAAAAACTGTTACTATAATTGATACGAAACTTCAAAAACATGAGATCAAAATTCTAATTGTAAAACTGACAACATAAACGCACCATTTTTTTTGTTCTTAACCAAAATTCATAGAGCGCGCCCATATTTTTTGGGACATTCTATATCAAAAGCATGAGAAATAGGCTGTTTTCACAATCGCCAGTACAATTTACCATTACAGTCACATTTCTGGAACAGTGGATCGTTTTAATGGTTCAAGTCACGCAACAACCCAGTTCGTCATCAAAGGAAATGGGGTCAAGGGCATTTAAATTTGACCCAATAAATTTAATCGATCGTAGGCGTTTCTGAATTGCAAGTGAGTTTTTTTGAAATAAGGTAATTGAGTGAAATGAGAAATTTTATTTCCAAAAATTTATTTTTATAATACAAAAACAAGTATAATTAACAACATTAAAATGGTCTTTGAAAATCAGTTTTTCAAAAATATTAACACCAGTAAAACTTATATGTATATATTTCCTAACATATTAGTAATTGTAATTTCCAATACAGGTATCTTTAAGTAAAAGAAAAAAATTTTGAAAATTGGTAAAATGGTTTTAAAAAAATAATACACATCTTTGTTATTTTATGAAGTCAAAACTTTCTTTATATTCATATAGCAAAAAGAAGGAAAGTAGGATTGGTTGTTAGAAAAATAAATAAAAAACACATACATATAATATAAAAGATTTCCTACATATTTAATTGCAAAGGCAATTATTTAATTAATTAATTGAAGTTGACAATCTTTGAATTCAAGTTTAGCTTGATAAAACTATGTTACCGTATTAAATTAATCTAGGATGTATGACTTTGTACAAAATTTAATTATTCAACACAATGTATGAAAAAAATGAACGAAATTCTAAACATTCAATGGTATCAGTTTTTTATACACATATATTAAGGTTTATGCTAATAAATCAAATGTACTAACATCATATTTATTTCACTATCCCAACACTCTTGTGAGAACTACTCACTCAGACGGACAATCAAGATACATTATATCAATGATGCACAACCCGCGGCCCCGAAATTCGTCATGCCGCCCGGGGCCGCATGACGAATTTAAGGGCCGCATGACTAATCGGACGCACGCGGCACATTGACCATCGCAAATATTTTTTTGAGTTAGTTTTTGTATTCGCTCATAAAGGCGACTCGGCTCTGTGGAGGGGTTACGGCCCTCATTCACTCGGAGACGGATGAGATGGCCCTTTCGCTGAAAAAGGTTGTGCACCGTTGCATTATATCAATCTCATCACTTCAAATAATTTAATTATTACAAAAATACTTTACATACAATTGTTAGGATAGATTTCTGAAAATTTATACATTTTAATAATTACAGCACGTCCATTTTTCATTGGTATAACTGTTAGAGTTGACTGCCCTTTAATAACAAATGTAAAGAAAGTTTTCAAACCACAAGAGGGAAATTTTCTTTTCACTACACGTCACTAAATTTGTACGTTGCATATCATCGACTTCCGATTTTACGGTAGCATTAGACAATAAATTGCTATACATAAAAACATATGCTGACAGATTAAAGCATTCTTAAATTTTGGCGATAAATTAAGTAAGAAAAAAATCCAAGGATTATTCAATGAGTTTTTATGCAATCTAAAATACGCCAAGTTTTTTAATTTAATTGTTTGTATGCTGCATTTCACACAGCTCCAAAAGGTTTCGAAAATTTTTCACATGCAACAAGTTTAGATTAATTCGAAAACATTAAGTTTTATTTTTATCAATTCATAAAAAGAAATGTTTCTTTGCATTTTTCTCGGAATGAAATTATGAAAATCCTATTACATTCAATGATGATGTTCATCGATTAGAAGAGGCATACTTTCAGTTATTGTTATTATGTTTTCTAAAGTATTCACTATGGTTTTATGCTTTTTCACTCTGGGTTTAGGAGAAGGTTTTATGTTGATCACGTTGGGGTCACTATGATATTTTAAATTGTGCCGTTTCAAAAGATCCTTCAGGTTATATTCCGTATTACATAAATCACACCTAAAACAAAAGCCATTATAAATTATTTGTTACAAAAAATCGAACACTTTGATTTAAATATCTCACCGATAAGGTTTTATGGCTGAATGTATAGCTCTGTGTTTAGTCAGTGCATGAGAAACGGTGAAAGCTTTACCACATATATCACATTTGAATGGTCTTTCCCCTGTATGAGTTCTAAAAAATAAAAAGGATCGATGAATTGACTAAAACGTGAAATTATCAGCATAAAAGTTACAAATTATCTCAATAAAAACCTTTCATGTTTTTTACGACCTCCCGTAGCAGAAAAACACTTGTCGCAATATTGACATTTAAATGGTTTGTCACCGGTGTGAGAACGATAATGTATCGCTAACGAACATGAACTTTTAAAAACTTTCTGGCAGTAACTATCGATATCAAAGCACAAATTATAATATGAATTTATAGAATTTTCAGTAATACATCTTCATTCAATTACCTGCATGAATGAATTTTGACTTCAGTTGTCTTTTTATGAAACACTTTGTGTGCGGTAAGTGAATTACTCGATTTGAACACTTTACCGCATTCTTCACATATAAAACTAGAAATTTGAAACAAAAGAGCCAAGTTAAGTTTAGTTGGAACACAAATTTTATTTCTTTATTTCATAAAGCATAGGAAATAGATTGTAAAGATACGTACACAGCTTCGCATGAGAAATTTGAACCTTCGGAAAAGTTTGGTAGCACGGTTTCATATATAAGATTTCCATTGTAAACCTCGTCACTTTTCGATGCCGAATTTTTGGAATATTTATAAGGAGTATCGTCGTTTAAAATTTTTACTTTATCTTCTATGTTTCGGGCTGCCTCTATAATATAAAAATAGCATTTAGATTATTAAAAAGTTAAGTTATTACATTCAATTTGAATACATAATAGTATCTTACGAGTAATAAAAAGAACAACCATGTTAATATTTACCTATGTCTTCGGCGCTAACGCCGATTTCAGCATGAGAAATATCAATAGGATACGGACTAGAACCGTTGAGAGGCTTTATCGTGAAATTTGGCGATAGTTTATTGTTGTCAGAATTTTTTGTGGCCGTTGACCGTTTACTTTGAGAGTTCATACCTTTCTCCACGAGCGTAACATTGTTTTTGAAAAATTCTGAGCGCACAACTAGAAAAAAATAATAAAGTATATATAAAAAACACTAATAGCATAATTAAGAATAACAAAACGATAAAAAAACATACATTCTTGATTATCGCTGATGCTTTTTATGTACGACAAATTACGGAATTTTTTCAGTTTCTCTTCACTGTTTTCGCATAGATTTCTGAATTTGAACGCCACATTTAAATCTTGCACGCAATCTACACAGATGAAATTGTGAAGCGGATCGTATTTCAATATCTGAAAAAAGTTAAAAAGAATAATCAGTATTCTTCAGTTCCAAACCTAATATTCAGCCACCGCAAACTCGTTTACACAATAAATGTCTAGTAAATAAAAAAAGGTTGGGGTTGCCGATTTTTGAGGATCCTGTCTGTGTTTACAGCGCACGCATTTGTTCATCAAAATTAATAAATACAAGTTAAAATTAGACTTTCATATTATATCTCGATTTGTAAATGCCCACTTTTTTCTTACTGCTTTGTTAAATTAATATATTTGTATATGTATATATGTTACGATATACAAATTGTTAAATTGATAATTTACCAACATATTTCGATTTTGAATGAAAATAGTCAGAAGTAGGAAAATAGAGTCTCTGAATGGTGTGCATCAAAAGAAAAAGGTCATATCAGACGGTACCCACAAATTACCTGAAAGATGGGGAAAATATTATTTTGAATATAGGACTTTTGATGTTTCTTTTGAAATCGTTGGGTTTAATTCGATTACAAAATCCCAACCGTCAATCGGTAGATTATATTAGCGGCATCTAGACGTGTTTCTCTCCCACTTTCCTTATAGAAAAACTGAACGTAGGGTTAAGTCGCAAAGGCCGCATTTTTGTCAGGGATAACTAAACGCATTTATTTAATCTGTCACAGTCAGTCAAAAATCTGAACGTATTTATTACTGAACGTATCTCTTTCAATCAGGCATTCAGATGGAGGTTGTTTATTTTTTATAGGTGTCACTACATTGAGACAGTTCGGGTGATAGCGTAGCGGCCCCATAAAAAGCACCACTGTCGTTTTACTAAATGAAACGATGAAATTGATAAATTTCGATTGCACGAATACGATAAAGTTTAACTGTTGAATATGTCAATATAAAGTATAATACTTCGATGTTGGCGCAGTGCAGGATCTTGTGCAGCAGGAAGGGCGTCTTCAGTATCGGCAGCAGCTTGATGGACTCGCCGGTGTTTAGGCAGACGCGACACCAAGCCAGCGGCATTTCTTTTTTTATTTTTTTTCAACCTTTTTATTACCACAAAACGAACACACTGAACGCCAAATGCCAAACGCCAAGCGTCAATTCACCGACGACACGCATACCAACTCAACGCACTTACACTTACTAGAAGGCACAAGCAGGGGCGTAGTGGGGTCGGAACGCTGTTCCGGCACTTTTTTCTAAATATGAGAAAATATTACAAAATAAACTAAAGAAAATAAATAAATTGATAGTTTTTGGCAATACAGTTTGATTAAGCAAAACATTTGACTAGTTTCTCCTCGACAGTCACCGTGGCAACACCGTTGTTATTGTCTCCCGTTCTCAATCAGTTCCGGCCCTCCTTTCATCAACCTTAACCTTCTATCACGAGTTCTAATTGTAGCTCTCCTTCAATTAATCGCGACCGCGATTAATCCGACCGCGTGCGTCTATTCTATGTTGATAACATCTGTGCGAGTGCTAATAATATTTCCTAGAAACGCTCAAAAAAAACCCCTTTTTTTTTTTGCGTCCGCCCGGTTTTCCTTTCGTTTATACGCGTCCGTTTTTACTTGGAAATGTGATTTCATGAACACACGTGCCTCAACGCGATGCTTTTAATAATATCAAATTAACTGTGATCTGCTATAATCCTGTTCACGGGATTTATTCGACGCGTTATTAATCGTAGTGCATGTATCTCGTTTCGCGGGTGAATAATGTGTATCTTATTGTTAGTGTCCTGGATCACTTCAGCCTCCGAAGGGCGGTAACCACTCAATATTTTTCCAATTTTTATAATTTTCTGTCAGAATGAAATTCAAATTAGTATTAATTACTTCATCTTTATTTCGTTGTCGATTTTATTAAACGTACATCTATTCGCTCGTAAGCTACACGCATATTTATTAATCTATCCATTAAATAAATAGATTGAGAGAACACATTTAAAATCAATTTTTTGTTTTTCGTAATTTTATAAAATAGTCCGTTTTAGTCAAAGGGCGCTCCGTAAATCTCTGAATTTTACTAGTTTCTCCTCGACAGCCACCGTGGCAACACCGTTGTTATTGTCTCCCGTTCTCAATCAGTTCCGGCCCTCCTTTCATCAACCTTAACCTTCTATCACGAGTTCTAATTGTAGCTCTCCTTCAATTAATCGCGACCGCGATTAATCCGACCGCGTGCGTCTATTCTATGTTGATAACATCTGTGCGAGTGCTAATAATATTTCCTAGAAACGCTCAAAAAACCCCTTTTTTTTTTTTTTTTTGCGTCCGCCCGGTTTTTCTTTTCGTTTATACGCGTCCGTTTTTTTTTTTTTTTTTTTTTTTTTTTTTTTTTTTTTTTTTTTTTTTTTTTTTTTTTTTTTTTTTTTTTTACTTGGAAATGTGATTTCATGAACACACGTGCCTCAACGCGATGCTTCTTAATAATATCAAATTAACTGTGATCTGCTATAATCCTGTTCACGGGATTTATTCGACGCGTTATTAATCGTAGTGCATGTATCTCGTTTCGCGGGTGAATAATGTGTATCTTATTGTTAGTGTCCTGGATCACTTCAGCCTCCGAAGGGCGGTAACCACTCAATATTTTTCCAATTTTTATAATTTTCTGTCAGAATGAAATTCAAATTAGTATTAATTACTTCATCTTTATTTCGTTGTCGATTTTATTAAACGTACATCTATTCGCTCGTAAGCTACACGCATATTTATTAATCTATCCATTAAATAAATAGATTGAGAGAACACATTTAAAATCAATTTTTTGTTTTTCGTAATTTTATAAAATAGTCCGTTTTAGTCAAAGGGCGCTCCGTAAATCTCTGAATTTTACTAGTTTCTCCTCGACAGCCACCCGCGCGCAACACCGGCGCTTGCGCGAAAGGCGGCCGGCGCGTCGGCCGGCGGATCAAATTCCCGCGCTGGATCAGACTTGTCCAGAATTTCGGTTTGCGAGGGCCACTTTGGCCAAAACACGGGACATTCACGAACGTCGTCGATTTGCATTTTTTTTTTTTTCTTTAATTTAATGATAAAATACATATATTTTGATTAGAATGTACATACTTGAAAAAAAAAAATTGATTTTTAATAATTCGAAAATAATAAAAAAAAAAAAATATATTTTTTTTTTTCTTCGAATTGGAACAAGGTTCGTAAATTGTTGTGTTTGAAAATTGGGAGAGATATTGACAATGGTTGCACAAAACAAACGAATGTGGAATGGTTTTACGAGAAATACACTCCCGGACTCATAAAGTTGCGATTGTACCATAACATATGTTCATTTAGCAAACTTAAAAGCTTCTCTTTGGTGATGAATATTAACTGACTAACAATAAATATCTTGCATGATCATAATAATAATAATAATAATAGTAATAATTAATCATTAAATTGTTATACGTAATATACACGACGATGCTGACGTTACGAATAAATTCCGACCGCCTTTTCTTTAATTCACGATCAACCATTCGCCAGTTTACTATAATCGTATCTTTCAGGTGAACTTGTGTAGGTACCCAATTCAAAATAATACCTCATGTGACCCTTATCCTGTAAAAGTGTCACCAATATTATTTTATTTATAAGCCCTTTTATCACTACTATATCCCATAGCAGAATAGTATATTGCATACTAACTCAATTATTTTATAATCCCTAACAATTATACAATATAATACTAACCATCATAGGACTAGAGTAATTACGCTACCATGATACTATTGTAGTAACACCTAACACATAACCCATAAATAATGGACCAACTGTGAATCCGACTAAAATCATAGATATCCTCACTTATTTAAAATTAACTAATATCTATTAACATATTTGGTTAATGTCATGCCCTATGTCATACTAATTAAAAAATTAACCGCATGCTCTTGTAATTAGTCTAAATTGAAACAACTGAGACATACATATTAATCAACTAACAATAACTAACTCACTTCCGAACAATATACAGAGATACACCTAACGAGATGAAGGCATGAAAAAAACCAAAAAATAACTTGCATGATCATTTAATTAATTAACAAACAAAACTCTTTGGAAATGGTAAAGACCAATGACGTGTGTTCTACCGAGGTCTGAACCATGTAGGACCAACGGTCTCGCCTCGTCTATCAAACTGGTGATCATTACGATCGCAAAGTGGGCAGTGAGGGCGCAGTCTGCTTAGTCTCTAACTCGTCTGTCCCGCTGGTGGTCATTGCGATCCGCCCAGAAGACAGCGACCACAGAGTCTAGCACATAGACACGCGTATCGTTGGTCTGAGAACCTCCTTCGCTGGCATGGGCGGACTGGTTCTTATGGTACATGTCCCTCACCGAAATACGACTTGGGCTAGCGCGGTGAGGTATAGCCTAGACTGCCGCATTTGTCTGGTAAGGCCTTGTCCTGCAGTGGATAACTTATAGGCTGCTAATGATGATGATGATGACTTCATCTTTATTTCGTTGTCGATTTTATTAAACGTACATCTATTCGCTCGTAAGCTACACGCATATTTATTAATCTATCCATTAAATAAATAGATTGAGAGAACACATTTAAAATCAATTTTTTGTTTTTCGTAATTTTATAAAATAGTCCGTTTTAGTCAAAGGGCGCTCCGTAAATCTCTGAATTTTACTAGTTTCTCCTCGACAGCCACCCGCGCGCAACATCGGCGCTTGCGCGAAAGGCGGCCGGCGCGTCGGCGGATCAAATTCCCGCGCTGGATCAGACTTGTCCAGAATTTCGGTTTGCGAGGGCCACTTTGGCCAAAACACGGGACATTCACGAACGTCGTCGATTTGCATTTTTTTTTTTCTTTAATTTAATGATAAAATACATATATTTTGATTAGAATGTACATACTTGAAAAAAAAAAAAAAAATTTGATTTTTAATAATTCGAAAATAATAAAAAAAAATATATATTTTTTTTCTTCGAATTGGAACAAAGGTTCGTAAATTGTTGTGTTTGAAAATTGGGAGAGATATTGACAATGGTTGCACAAAACAAACGAATGTGGAATGGTTTTACGAGAAATACACTCCCGGACTCATAAAATTGCGATTGTACCATAACATATGTATGTTCATTTAGCAAACTTAAAAGCTTTTCTTTGGTGATGAATATTAACTGACTAACAATAAATATCTTGCATGATCATTTCGTTAATAATAATAATAATAATAATAATAATAATAATAATAATAATAATAATAATAATAATAATAATAATAATAATAATAATAATAATAATAATAGTAATAATTAATCATTAAATTGTTATACGTAATATACACGACGATGCTGACGTTACGAATAAATTGCGACCGCCTTTTCTTTAATTCACGATCAACCATTCGCCAGTTTACTATAATCGTATCTTTCAGGTGAACTTGTGTAGGTACCCAATTCAAAATAATACCTTATGTGACCCTTATCCTGTAAAAGTGTCACCAATATTATTTTATTTATAAGCCCTTTTATCACTACTATATCCCATAGCAGAATAGTATATTGCATACTAACTCAATTATTTTATAATCCCTAACAATTATACAATATAATACTAACCATTATAGGACTAGAGTAATTACGCTACCATGATTCTGTTGTAGTAACACCTAACACATAACCCATAAATAATGGACCAACTGGGAATCCGACTAAAATCATAGATATCCTCACTTATTCTAAATTAACTAATATCTATTAACATATTTGGTTAATATCATGCCCTATGTCATACTAATTAAAATTAACCGCATGCTCTTGTAATTAGTCTAAATTGAAACAACTGAGACATAAATATTAATCAACTAACAATAACTAACTCACTTCCGAACAATATACAGAGATACACCTAACGAGATGAAGGCATGAAAAAACCAAAAAGAATAACTTGCATGACCATTTAATTAATTAACAAAAAAAAAAAAAAAACTCTTTGGTAATGGTAAAGACCAATGACGTGTGTTCTACCGAGGTCCGAACCATGTAGGACCAACGGTCTCGCCTCGTCTATCAAACTGGTGATCATTACGATCGCAAAGTGGGCAGCGAGGGCGCAGTCTGCTTAGTCTCTAACTCGTCTGTCCCGCTGGTGGTCATTGCGATCCGCCCAGAAGACAGCGACCACAGAGTCTAGCACATAGACACGCGTATCGTTGGTCTGAGAACCTCCTTCGCTGGCATGGGCGGACTGGTTCTTATGGTACATGTCCCTCACCGAAATACGACTTGGGCTAGCGCGGTGAGGTATAGCCTAGACTGCCGCATTTGTCTGGTAAGGCCTTGTCCTGCAGTGGATAACTTATAGGCTGCTAATGATGATGATGAAGCAAAACATTTGGAAACAAATTTTCGCCAGCGGCGTCTTTTTGGCTTGTTTTACGTTATACAAAATTTCGGATCTAAAAATTTGAACGTTTTTCAAAAATAAAATCTAAGTATAAGTATATAATAATAATTATAATAATTTTTTTTCTTTTATAACCTCTTGTTGTTGGATTATACATATATGAAAATATTATAATAAGTTAATAAAAAGCTTGAAAAATGACATGTTATAAAAAAACCTTATTTTGTTCGATGTCTAAAATAAAAATCATTATTAGCTATTTAAAAAAAAATCTTAAAAATAATTTGTATGGGGGGGAGGGGTGCAAAAATTGAGCGTTCCGGCACTTTTTTTAAGTACTTCATCACTGGGCAAAGAGTACAGTCCCGAATTTGATCAAATTTGGCATAATGATAGTTATTTTAGAGCGCAATGCCCAGCGGATTTAATGATAATTACATTTAAAATTTGGATCATTCTTGTATACGAGAATATTTTCTGGGAAGATATGCAGTGAAACGGTTGAGAGGAGAGCGCTTTCTACTACGGTTCGGACGGTCTAGGTTCGAATCTATACATATGTGCCTAGATTTGTGGTTAGAATGTGTATGTGCCAAGATTTGTATGTATATGTTTCTGGAGTGCCAACTTAAATTCGTTCATGAGCTCAAGTTGCCTTTTACCAATGATATTACAGTGGAAATCGCTTAACGTGAAAAATCGGTTAGCAACAAATATTACTTTGGTACTGATATAACGTCTAACATGAAATTCTTTTACGTAATTTGGGTTCTAAAATGTTTGCGGTTCGAATAATTTTTGGTCCCCCTCTTTGAAAAATCTGACAATGAAATGCTTTCAGTTTCGTGTGAATTTGAAAATCTGGAAGAATTAACGCTTGCGCGATTTGAGCAAACGTCTAGTGACGAAACGGTAGGTATGTAGAGTTGCACAGTTGGCAGCAGCGCGCGACCTTGAGCGGCGGCGTCTCGCGTTGGGATGGCGTCGGCCCACCTAGTGTCATAACATTCTCGATAGATATAGATATAGATACAGACAACAGTACCATACGACATACGACATAAGACAAGAGAAGATAGTGACAAGAGATGAGCGTGACGTCGGCTTCCGCGATCGCTTCGGCCAAGGCTTCGTCGTCCTCCGTCAGTCAGTATACTATAACTCTTCACTTTCTCCGCTATATGTTTATATATGTTGCAGTTCATGTATCCATTTTATTTCAGTCTGTTCCTAAACATACTAGTTTGTTTATATGTTACAGTCAAAGTGTATCTTTAGTTCAAATATATTTTGTCTGACGTTTTAGATCATTTGTACATATTTGAATACACACTGTGTAGTTCGGATATATTTCAACAAACGAAAATACAATTTAACTGGTGCTCACTAGTTAAAGTGTATTTTCAACTTGACAGATGAGTTTCGACTATGATAATTAGTTTCTTGAAGAGAGGGTGATATAAATGATAGAAACCGAAGTAAACATGTGCGGCTGTCATTCGAAATGGTTTGCAAGTAGCGTTGGCAACCCTGGCTTACAATTCGTTAGCTGTAATACACTTTGTCTGATCCTGATCTGTTAAATTATATTTCCATTGTGTCAGATGAAATAACTACGTAGGTTAGATAAAATATATTTTAACTAGTCAAAATATATTTTAACTGGCAAATACACTTTGACTGTAACATATACACAAACTATCAATTTTAGTTTGAGTATAAACTAATACAATACTATAAAACTTTTACGATAGATACTTATAAAATATTTTCGATCTGAATACCTGATTGAATAAGATACGTTCAGTAAATGTGACGCAAAAAACGCTAACCTAATCTAAATACGTTCAGACTTTTCACTGAGAAATGCGGCGTTTGGCCCAACCCCCACATTCAGTTTTAATCTCAATACAATACTCAAACTAAAGATCATCAGTACGAGTATACTAAGACTAATTTGTATGTTCATTATTTATTTCGTGTACATTAGTACCAGCCAATTTAGAATGTGTATAAACAAACTAGTACGTTTATGAACAGATTGAATGGATACTTGAACTGTGACATACATACATATATACCAGGCTTGTTCAAAGGACCACCTCAGGCCCAAAGTCACCCCATTTTTCACACAAAAACAAACAGCATTTATTCCGAAAATTACTTATCGAGATAGTTTTATAATGGAAATAAATAACTTTAGCAATATTTTAATACTTATTACGTTTTGAATTTAGAACAGTTGAAATTTTGTAAGTGGCCCCCCAATGTTTGTTCATTTCGTCCAAAATGGCCACAGCACACCGAAATTTCGGACAAGCCTGATATATACCATTCGTACTGGATTTACCAGGACAGTACAGTTTTTCAGGTCACCTGTCCTGGCACGTCAGCAGATGTAACTGGTGCACTTTAGATTTCTACTTTTAGTTTACCTATCTGGAACAAATACACTTACCAATTCTTTTCTTTATTGACCAAATTCAAGAATAATAATTATTAAAGTCAATCCACTCATCTCAAAAATATAAAAAACAAAATTAAAACGTAGATTACAGACACCACAATTTATTTGTTATTTGTTATTTTTATGGTATGTTCGCGATTGTCGTGTGTTTTTCATTAATAATTGAAATATACTTTTATAAGTACTGGCGGCAGTACCCGGCGTGCTCGGGTTTTTTTTTCTGAAAAACCATGTTGACAGATAAATGTTAACTGAAAAAGCGAAACCAATCAATAATTTTATGAATATAAGTATATCTTTTTTTTTTAAATGTCCTGGTTTTGAGTTTCGACAAAATGGTCACCTTAAATTTAAATATTTTGAGTGACGTTTTCGTGTCCGCAGATTCTATCGCCAAAGCAAACATCGACTTGATGGCGCACCACAGTGCCCTGCTGCGAGCCAACATGTCCGTCGTCGCCTATGTGAACGAGACCCGCCAGCTCATCGACCAGCTCAAACGAACGGCCGCCGTCTCTCATTGTCAGAAGAACCCGAACGAGGCGCTCAGGCTCCTCCATTAGTCGCTTCATTATTGATTCCCTCACTCGAGCGATGGCGACCCGTTCGCCCAAAACCAGGTACAACTCCTACAAGAGGAAACCTATCAAAATTCTGGATTACGGGGAGCGAGAATGCATGAACGCCATCAACAACAACGCGCCCAAGATACCCGCACAGAAACAGGCGGAGGCCTTCGGGATTTGGCTGAGGAAATTGCTCGACGAGGATTGCAACGATGTCAGCCTCTATTTGGCCGATGATTGCGTTCTGCAATGGTTCGGCCGCACGGTCAAATCGAAGAAGGACGTCTCCGGCTTCCTCAAATACGACACGAGCCCTACTGTGCATCGTTTCGTATCGATTGCTCCATGTGACACAATAACGTTGAGAAAAGATGCAGATTCCGCGCCGAGGTTCGTTCCGTTTGTGTAGGTTTTTCATTTTAAATTAAACCTTTTTGAAAATGTGTGGTTGGTTATGGATAATGCAGGCGTTTCCCTTACTTAGGAAATGCGTGAGTTTGTCGAAGGCTCAAATGATTGTCAAATTTTTGTTCCACCATATTCGCCAACGATGAATCCAATTGAAGTATTTTCAAAAATAAAATTTTAAGTTAGAATTTTGTCAGCAGATCCATCGAATCAGTTAAATTTGGTGGAAGTAATTAACGAGTCGGTAACTACAGTTACGTCTTTAACCTTAATAACTCACTCCTGTGTCGAGTATAGCTCGACATAAATGTATGAATAAAAAATAAACAAGAGTACAAAGGGTTAAATCGTAATAAATATTTCGATATTATGTAACTTAAATTACCCGCTGTTGCTGCTGAAGAAGTTTTGTAATATGTATAAATAATTATGTATGTATTTGTAATTTCAAAGAGTCAAAGTCAAATTTTTAAAGAGTTCAATTTGTTTTGTAAAGAGTGAAAAAAACCTGTATATTTGTAAACATGTTAAATACGACAATATCGTTTATCCTTTTTTATTTTTCAGTAATCGACGATTTGACCATCGCGAAGAATCGTTCGATGAATTAGCAACTCCCATTGAAGACGTCATTCCCGCCCACATCGTTGAAAGACTTCTGAAAACGCCGACGAAAAGTCCGAGAAATAAACGGACCCGAAGCTTCTCTTCGAGTCCCGAAGCTGTTCCATCGACGAAAAAAAAACATAAATCGTTAGAAAACAATAAAAAAAACGGATCGAGCGTTCACGCCAATATTTCCCCGATAAAATAAGTCACAAGAATAACGCAAGATACGAACTTAGGAGTATGAATAGCAAAAAACTGACGCAGGAAGGTGTGAATTCTACTAATAGTCCGACTTGCAGTCCTTCTGCGAGTCACGATTGTGTGAAATCGAAAGTGCCTCGCAAAAATCTAGATTTGTCATATCTGCCTCGCAGTCGGATGGAAGCCGAGTGTATTTTGAAGTTTGCGACGAACCGAAACAAAAAAGGTGCTCATTTGAACGAATGGGAAAGACAGTGCAAGGTGCAAGTCGCATACAGTGAAAACCCTGTCTGCAAAGGGGAATACATTATATGGACGATCGTTTACACAGACAACAATAAATGCAGG
Organism: Hydropsyche tenuis; assembly: GCA_009617725.1. Taxonomy (NCBI): domain Eukaryota; kingdom Metazoa; phylum Arthropoda; class Insecta; order Trichoptera; family Hydropsychidae; genus Hydropsyche; species Hydropsyche tenuis. The sequence continues at coordinate 14,418 of VTON01000195.1, read as the reverse complement.
AGAAATCTGTTGCCGGATTTCGAAGCTGTTAGCAGACGAGCCGAAAGTGAAAAAGTATGAACGCTTTTGTGTTTTTTTAATTATTATTTAATCGTTATTTTTGTTATTAATTAAATCCGAATAAGCCTGGAGTGCTCGAGATTGTGACGGAGTTGTTCCTCTTGTGAATTACAATAAGTGAATTATGTTTAGTTTTACTTAGAAATGGTATTTTCTTCTCGATTAAGCTGTACGTCCCTCGTTATTTCATTCCAGTGCCATAAAATATGCGGATGTGAAATCATATATTAATTCAGTTCTGGAACTGAAACTGTAGATCTTATACTTTTTTCAATATGTATTTGAAACTCAATCTAGAATATTATTTTTGAATGAAATCTCAAACCAGTATTTTTATTGAATTTAATGATATTTTTATTGTACAAAGTATTTTATTTTTTTATGCTTGGATGATTTTCTAAAACTGGAATTGATTCAGGATATCTATTAGGTCACCTCGTTAGCCTTTTTTTTTTTTATGTGATCTGGCCGTGCTTTGAATTACAAACTAAAGAATTATTTTTTTATCAAGCAAAAATGTTCAAGTATAGTTATCTAGCCAGTTGATCATCTATTGTTTTTTTCGAAGGTGGCCGTATGTTGATTATTATACTTAAATCGTATATTTTCGTATTAAACATGAGATCACATAGTTTATTAAAAATTTTGAATATGTATATTCAGTCAAATATTGTTACGTCTCTTTTTTTATGTAAAACATCGATATAACACAAAACTATTCAAAGTTGAGATTAACGGTGGTTAATTTTTAAAACACTTTCTTATGACATTTCTAAATTGTGGAAGCTTTAAAATTGTAATCTTAATTGTTTTAAAAACATTTGTGATTTTAAAATTATCAAATAGTGTACAATTCATTTCAAATATTTTTCTATTAGTGTTTAATAAAATTTTTGATATATTCTACTATTTTATTTTTCGACCTGTTTTTTTCAGATATAAAATATGAAATACAAAAAGATATAAACAAGCAAAAAAAAAAAAAAAACAGTATCCATTAAATATTTAAATTAGCTAACTAACCTTGCCCATTGATCATGGTGAGGTCAAGGCCGTCCATGTTGGAGACGAGAATGCAGGGGTTTCCCAATGATCGTCGGACTGGACGAATCTTCGGAGAAATCCCGGGATTACTCGGGACGAGACGAGACGCTATTTCCGACATTATTCACTCTATGGAGACCGGTAAACGTTTCGGAAAGACGGGAGTACGATGACCGTTCCGCAGCGCGCCTATTCAACAAGTGGTCAAGGCTTTGTTATTTTGCAACCATTGTTTTTGTTTGTTTACAAATTGTATGACTTGGTTTTGTTTGGGGGAAGCTAACGCACACGAAGCAAACGCACACGAAGTAAACTCACAGGAAGCAAGCTCACACGAGGCAAGCTCACACGAAGCAAGCTCAAACGAGGCAAGCTCACACGAGGCAAGCTCACACGAAGCAAGCTCACAGGAAGCAAGCTCACATGCTTTCGAAGATTTTCAAATTTTCAAATTAAAGGGAAAAACTTTTAACACAAAACTGAAAGCACCAAAATGTGTTTTTGTGTTAAAAGAATTTCACGTTAGACGTAATAGTATACGTCCATAATATTTTGTCAGTACCAAAGTAATATTTCTTGTTAACCGGATTTCTCCCGTTAAGCGATTTCCACTGTAATATCATTATTATCATTTAGATAAAATCATTTACGTAAACTCTCGAAATCCTTTTTACAGCCCTGATCATTGGTAGTGAACCTTTTTTCGTTCACGTGTCATAATTTCCAAACACATATTTTTGACTGAGCGTGTGAGCTTGCTTCCTGTGAGTTTACTTCGTGTGCGTTTGCTGTGTGAGCCACCCTTGGTTTTGTGTAGTTTTGCTAAATAGGGTGACTAGACGGATGAACCCAGGGCAGTGGCGTTGCGTGGGGGGGGGCAGCCATGGCCCCGGGCGGCAAAATAGGGGGGGGGCAGCACATAGGGGGGGCATTGCATTTTCGGTAAACTACAGAAAAATTGACCGAAAATATTTAGTCCGCGGATGAAAATCAGTTTGTAGTCAGGCATTCGTCCCAAAGGGTTTGTGTGAAATGTAAGAGGTAGGTGGATCGACTGTGTACTATATAGGTTAGATTGGTTTTAATTGACTTAACAATAGTAAAGACAGTGGCGAGTTTAACAGTACGCGGACTAAACGGCCGCTTAAGGCCCCCGATATTGACGAGTTAAAAAATGGGCCCCGATTCTGCCATTTCTTACTATTTTTTTCACGTTTTAGTATAAATATATCTTATGATACGTCAATGAAAAATTAAAAATTCGCCTTTATTTGAATGTAACAAACTAATTCAAATTTATTTTTAAGTAATTGTTTAAATTTACAAAAACATATATTATTTGTTTTTGTTTTGTTCGATTTTATAGTAAGAAGTATTTTTAGAATAAGAAAATTTAGTTATTTATAATTAGGCAGGAGGTTGCAGTAGTAGACCCTGGGCTATACACCACTAGTATAGATCTTCCATGAAAAAAAAATTTCGCCTGCGGCGCAATGAATTTTTTTATCAGCGCTTATTTTCCATTTTAATATTTTCGAATAATTACTTTCAGATCTTTTGGATTTCTTAGATATTTTAAAATTGTGGAATAAATAAAATTTTAAAAAGGAGGGCGGGGCCTCTACTAAACTTGATTTGCCACTGTAAAAGGTCAAGATGTTCATGCAACACATTCAGTAATCGGATAATACTATATTGAATATAAGGCAATCTTAACCGTATTCGCGACACATATACATTTTGTGTTTAATTAAACAGTACTTATTAGTTAATTCTTCTTTAAAAGTACTATTTTCTTGTGTCGCAGATTTTTTTTTGCTTAATTGTGAAAATATAGGGGGGGGGGCGGCAAATTTAGAGCTGGCCCCGGGCGGCCGAAATCCACGCTACGCCACTGACCCAGGGGTAAATGAACACAGCGACGGTTCATATGTCTTCTTCTATGTTCATCTGTCGTTGTGTTTAATTGTCGTGTGTTCAACTGTCGTGTGTTCATCTGCATGGAATCGTTAAATGGAGTTTAGGTAGTACCCTCCGTTACTCGCGTGGCGTCTGCCAGGCATCAGTGGGTGAAAAAATATAAAATATTTTTGGAACCAGAAAAGTTAAAAAATTTTCTTTTCACATTTTTATTACTAATCAATGATTCATTACAACAATTTTCACTAGTTTTTAATGATATTTGAAAAATTTACAATAATATGAAAATTTGATCAAACTGAAAACGGATAGGAGTTTTATATCTGATTGTGAGATGATAACATAAGTATTATAGATTTTTTTTCTATTTTCTATTAAGTTAATCTTCATAATTTAGTTTGCAAAAAATCTGTGTCCTTTTTTATTTTATAACCGATATTTTCAACGTGTATTTAAATGGCGCGCGAACACCAAATTTTGTTAGAAATTAAAAAAAACAGCATCTGAGATTTTTGCAATGTTTAATTTCAGAAATATATCCGTAAATCCATATTTTGTCTCATGAAATTATTTAATAATAATTCTTTTTTACGAATTTATCACTGAAACTGTATGTACTGGTGTCCAGGAGACACCACGTGAGTAGCGGTGTCGCAAAACGCCATGCGAGTAACCGAGGATTAAGTAAAGTCATTGGAGTAATTTTATTGTTGACGTATCGAATTTCATAAATATTCAATTTATTTAATTTACTAATCAGCATCATTATTGTCAACCAGGGCCGGATTTGCCTAAAAGCAGAGTAAGGCTTTCTTACAATTAGGCCTATGGCCTCCAAATTCAAGCGGCCTCCTAGTACAGATCAAAAAATCGTTCGATAAAATTGTTATTTCAAATCATCATCATCATCATCAAAGCAATTAATTAGTTATTTACTGCAGGACTTTGTCTTATCAACAAATATCGTGAGTCATTTAGTAAATATTTGGTCATTACTCTATTCGATTTTTCTTAATTCGTGAAAATGGGGAAGGGAGGGGGCGGCTTAAAAGTTGAATAGCTTCTCATGGTCTAAATCTAGCCCCGTTATCAACCTATAAAACGTCTACTCTAGGACAAGAAGGTGAAAAAAAGTATGTGTAATGTAAATGTTTGAATGGTTCAATTTTTGAAATTGTGGTATTAGAACTGCCACATAAATAGACGGAAACGTAATGATATTTTAAATAACGTTCGTTTTATCGATTAGTTTGGTTTAAATAATTTATTTTAATTCGAAAATGTATATAATCAGTATATTTTTATGTATTAATATGAGGAAAGTCTTAATTTTATGTCTCAATAGTCGTTTTGTTTCGAAACAAGCTTTGTACAGGAATGAGTGAACATTTGATTCAGAAAAACTTTACAAATAAAGTAACAAGATGAATTTTTATATATATGTACATATAATAATTATAAATATTTCTTGGAATTCGATAATTTTTTCCTCATCACTAATATATTGATTTCGTATCGGAATTTGTAATTTTTATTTTTATTTTAAATCTATTTTGATATAGCTTGTTTCATTTTATAAATACTAAATATTATTTTATACATCACGAAATGCAAAAAATTACACACATCCAACCATCAACTGTATAATATGACAATTATTGAATATTTAGCATTAATTGCAAATACGATTAACTGTATTTATATGTCTGTTCTAACGTTCAAATGGCGGTGAATTTTATGTAAAATTTTAGCTAATGGATCCATCAAATTTTCACACTCGGTATATTGAATGAATCAATATTTTAAAAATAAAAACCGAAACATTTTCAGAAACCGCAGAGAGTGAGAGCGGAAGCAGAACTATGTATGTACCTTCATATAATATTATATATAAGGTCAGTGTTAAATAGAAAATATTCAGTCACACTTGTCCAGCCGTCGTGTTCGCACAAACAAGTTTAACGCTAAAATATTCGAGTTTGCCATTCTTGTAAAGACTTTCGCAAATATTTGACAATCGCGTAAGTGACAATAATTGCAATAATATAATACAACGCCGCGGAAAATCTGTGATATAATTAATACATAATATTTTCATACGAAGATCGCACAGAAGTCGGATCAATCACATTTCTCATTAACATAAGAAATCATTAGAAAGTGTTGTGAAAATTTTGCATTCTTCCAAACATGGCCAAAGCGGTCACCATGTTGATGGTCATTTTGTACGTCAACTCCGCGTTTTCTTCAAGACGGAATTTTTCGGAAAATCAACGTGGACGTCTCGCGGATGCCGACAGTATAGTTTTTCCGGATTCGAATTATCACGTACCGATGATTGAAAGAAGAATTGTGACGCCCACAAGAAGGAACGATTCGATACAACAGGTTGGTGTTTTATTTTTTTCTGTAAAAACTATATGCGACTTTTTACGAAACTGGTTCGAGGATTTCTCGTTTAAAATTTTCGAAAGATCGATAATACGAATGACGCATTTGTTTTATGATTTATTACTTTCAAACGTGTTCGAGTTAATTTGTTTAATGTTTTGAAAATTGCACGTCTCTTCGAAAGAAGCTTCTGCAAATTTATTGCATCACGTATTGTTGGAATGACAAAGAAAATTGTTTTAATGCCATTTCTGATTTGTCCAGATTTGAAATTTAATAAAGAAAATTGTTTTCGCGATAATTGACCTCAATAATATCGGATATCCCATTGGAAATCATTTGAATGTTAGTAATTGTGGCTTTCTTGACATTGTTCCGGATATATTTTTCGGAAATGGGCAATCGAAAGACGTCACATATTCGATACATGTTGCGTCTTGATAATTCCGTTTATACAATGTCAATGCAAATTTACTGAAGATTTAAAATATGTTGGTTCGATGATTTTTTAGATGTCTCTATCGCTGGCGAGAAGATTCAACGACTTTTCCGATATCGATCAATTTTTGAATACATTCGTCGAAAATAAAAATGAATATCAGGAAGATATGAAAAAACAAGCTCCCATTTTTGCAGGTGAGTTCATTATATATGTATTTTTATGAAGTGAATACGAATATTTTCACCACAACATGTCAATTGAAATGACCTATATGATACGTCCACAAAATTAATTGTTCGTTAAAACTTTTAATTATACAAACGGCGCATATAACCCTGAAGTTTATACGGAAAACTGATATATTTTCATTTTGTTTTCAGCCCGGATTGGTTTTGATTCCAAGTCGCGATCAGGTAAAATCAATCGAATCGGTTCGTTAGTTGTATTTTATGTGTAATTTTAATAATGTATGATCGAAACAGGTGCAGCTCCACTCGCAAAATCAGCTGGTTGTATACCAGAAATTACTGTGGTTCCTGTTGTTCCTGAAGAAGATCGAAGAAGCGATGTTTTTTATTTGCCAACTTGTACAAGAGTGACCAGATGTGGAGGATGTTGTAATAACAATCTGTTGTCGTGTCAACCTACTGAAATTAACAGGAAGCAATTTAAAGTGAGTTAATTTTCACCCCGACAGTTCCAGATTGACTATTTTTTTTCGGTGTAATTTGCAAAATAATTCTTTATTCGCTCCTGAAAATGTATGAAGTGATTATGATAATAGATACGTAATATATATTAAGTGTTTTAGCTAATTACCCGTTCAATATTTTTCATTAAAATTATGTACTTTGATTTGAAATTTTATATTTTTTCCCGGAAAAATTTATAAAAAATTTAATTGTCATTGGTTTTTCATTTTATTTTAATGGGAAAATAATATTTTTCTGTACTTTTAGATATACGAGTTGACTCACAGAGTGAATAAGCCAATTTATAAAAAGTTTGTAGTCGTAACATTGGAAGAACATTTGAAGTGTGCTTGTGATTGTGTTATAAAAGAAAAGGTAATTATTAATTTTTTTTAAGTCGAAAATAAAAAGAAATTTCGCTAGTAATTTATCACACATATGTATTATATCATGCGTATTTAAAGGAAAAATTTTATTTGATTTTTGATAAATTCTGCGCCTTGTAAATTTGAATTGTCTTCAAAATTTATTTGCTATAGAATATTTTTTAATTCAAAATTCCATCGTCTTCACATAATCTTGAAAATTATCTTAACCACATATGAAAAATATTTTACGTGGTTTTATTTTTCGCGATAACAACGCTGTCCCATATTTTTATATAATATAATATTATATAAATTTGATCAAGAATAGTTAATTTATATGTTCATGTTAAAATTACGTCAGTTAACGGCTTTATTGTTAGCTTTATGAACATTTTCCGATGACATATTGAAATGGCTTATATGTACATGTTACAGTCAAAGTGTATTTACCAGTTGAAATATATTTTGACTAGTTAAAATATATTTTATCTAACCCACGTAGTTATTCTATCTGACACAATGGAAATGTAATTTAACTGGTCAGGATCAGACAAACTAATTGTAAGCCAGTGTTGCCCGTGCCACTGCTAAACCGTTTCGAATGACAGTCGCACTAGACTAGACAATTTGTATTCGAATATAATATTATTTAAAACGTCAGTCAAAATATATTTTAACTAATGATACACTTTGACTGCAACAAGATCCTATTGAAATTATCACAATCATATTTTCAGGATTGTAACAGTCGACAGGAATACAATAAAAATGATTGCAAATGCGTATGCAAAAATTTCGCAGATGAAATGAATTGTGCTTCGATGAGCGATCGGTATTGGGATCCAGCTTCTTGTACTTGCAATTGTATCGGAGGCTTCGCTTGCACCACTGGAACGTCGTTTAATGAACAAACTTGCAATTGTAAATAAGAGAAACTCGTATGGTAGTTGAGATGAAATTTTGTGTCGATCGACGGTCTACTTTCGGCGGTTTTTGACCGTGCGAATGCTGTTTTTGGATGGAGTTGTGTCTGATTGCGAATAATATATATATATACACCTAAAGACAAAAAAAAGTTCCGGTCCCGATGCGTTGCATTCAAACCAATTTTTTTCCTAGAAATATGCTCCGATTTTTGACCTTTTTTTTTTGTATTATGAGGAAATGCAATATGCACACATGTGAACAACTTTCGTTATTTTTGAAATCCCGGCGGTGTTTTGCCAACCGTCTTCGTGTAAACGTCCAGTGAACTATGGAAAGAACAAAACAAATGTCCGTTGCGACAAAATCGAAAATCGTCGTTTTGTTGGAAGAAAAAAAATCTTTCGCAGAAATTTCTAGAAGAGTTGGATATTCTTCACGTGCTGTGAGTAATTTTGTCAGGAAATTCAGAGAAAGTGGCTCTTTAGAGCGAAAAAAATGAAGCGGAAGAGGAAGATCGACAACTGCTCGCGATGACCGTCGATTAAAAAAAATATTTTGATGAAGGATCGATTTCAAACTTCACAAGAAATTTATCAGGAATTTGCGTCAACCAGTGAAGTAAAAAAAATTTCGAGCAAAACAGTACATAGGAGGCTCCAAGAATATGGATTCCGATCAAGACGATCGGCGAAAAAACCTCTATTGACCCCTAAAATGAGGAAAACTCGATTAGAGTGGGCCAAAGAATATCAAAACTGGTCTTTAAATGACTGGAGGAGTGTAATCTATTCAGATGAATCAAAGATTAATTTATTTGCTCGGGATGGACAGAGATGTGTGCGTCGAAAAGTCTGGTGAAAGATTCCACGCGCATTGTGTCACACCGACGGTGAAGTTTTCCCCTTCGGTGATGATATGGGGCTGCATGACGCGTTCGGTTTGGGGCCTTAAATAATTGTCGAAGGGTACAGTGAATGCAAAAAAATATAAAAAAAATCATAAAAGAAAACGTTTTGCCGGCAATTGAGGATATTACTCAATATACCGATCACCCGATTTTCCAAAACGACTCTGCGCCTTGTCATTGAGCTCAAGCCGTTTGATAAATCCTTATTATTATTTTTTTATATTTTTATAAAGCGATTCCTGATACTATATTTTAATTACAAATTACAAAATACAAAGGACAAAATCGGAATTTCGTCTTTAAAAATGGCCTGGGAACAGTCCGGACCTCAATCCCATCGAGCATTTGTGGGCCATTATAAAGACGAAATTAGCTAGAAAACAGTCGAAAAATATTTTCCAATTGAAAAAAAACATCGAAGAGATTTGGAGTAATGAAATAAATGAAGATATTATTAATAATTTGTATAAATCAATTCCAAATAGAATATTATAAATAATTAAAAATAAGGGTGGTAATACCAAATATTAAATAGATTTAACACTTTTTTTTTTGTTTTATTTACTAAATTCTTAAACCATAATATAAACAAGAGTCTATAATTCTGAAACATGCAAAAAAAAAAAAAAACCGTCACATTAATAAATCATGGACATTTCACGCTTTTTTGTATCATCATTTGTAATTCGATACGGATGCCTTTCATCCCTTTGTGGTCGAAGGTTCCCGACATATTTGTCTTTTTTTTTTTAATGTTAAATGAAAGATCAGTTGTCTAGCTTCGTAAATTTATGAACCTTGAAAAAATTTCGTCGTAAATTAGTGACTAAACGGAACATCAAAGGCGCGTATTAGGGACCCGGAACTTTTTTTTGTCTTTAGGTGTATATATATATATATATATATATATATATATATACATATATATATATTTTGTTCATGATATTTTCTAATAAATTCATGTGAAAATAAATTGAAAATATTATCAATAAATTTGCTTTGAAAGTAAGGGCCTTACTTAAATTTTGTATGAATAAATAAAATGGTTTAGACAATAAATATGTACTATGAAAGTTTTTTTAATTTAGATTATTGAGAAATGATAATTTCTATATCCTTTAGAATTTAGATGAATATTATATGATATGTGTATGCGCTTTTAAGACATTTATTTAATTATAGGTGCCACATGAAATTTATCTTTTTTTTATAATATAATATTACACTCGTATAGGTATATTTGCAATAGATGTTTTCTTTTTTTAATATTTGTTATATTTATTTATTGTGTGATTCAAAATAATAAAGAATAAAGAAATTGTCCGCATATAATTTTTTGATTTTAATAAATTTCAACTATAGGTACAATAGAAACTAACAATTATATTCAAAAACTATTTTAAATTTTTTCATTCAAATCAATCGATTATATTATATAAAATAATTTTAAAATTTGACAGAAATATTTTATTCAAATTATTCAAATGAGCAAAATTTTATTTACATTCAAATCAGTTTATATCTGCAAACGGATTTGAATGAAAATTACTTTAATGTAAATGTTAAATTCTTCAATAGGAGATCTATCCTCTTGTAAAATTAGTTTTGTGTGCAAAAATTACACTTATCAGTTTTTTTTTTCGTATTTTTGCACACGAATTAATTCTTATTGGAGTCGTGTGAAATTTTTTATCAGATCGACAAGCATCAATCATATTTTATATAAATACATAGTTGAATCAAATCAAATCATAATTTATTACAGATAATTTCTAATTGTTTCCATTCGTTGTAGGGAAGTGTGCAAAAATGGCAATTGCAAAATTAAAGATTCGATAAATGGTATTATCAAAATAAAACTGGACTGGTACCCAAATAATTTTTATTATAAAATAATAAAAATGTAATAATATGTAAATTAGGGCTAGTATATCGCTTTTGAGAATTTTTCAGACTATCACAACAATCGTTTAATATCTCGAAAATATGTACATACCTAAAATGTTTTTTTATATGAAGCTAGTTTAAAACCGCTAAAAAGTTACATTCAATTTCTTTTACCATTTAGAACATCAGTTTTTGAGCTAGGGAGGCCAAATTTACCATAAATTTATATTAATTTTCATTATTTTCATTTCGTATTTTTCGTAATTTTTCGTAATTGTCATAATAAAAAAAGCCAGTTGTGATTTTCAAAAATTTTGGGACTTAAACTTTTTGATTACACCTTACATATTTATATATTATAGTATGATAATTCATATTTTAATTGATTTGGCTTATTGATAAGTTGAATCAAAGATAATTTCAGTATAAATACGGAAAGAAACATTTTAATGGATAATTCGATTTTTCAAGAGGCAAACGAAATTTTTTCATATCCACAAAAATTCGAAAAATGTTCCGTTTCTTATTCTTGATATTTTTCGCCACTTTCGCTTACGGACAAAGCGAATTCGACGGAAAATGTCCAGCGACATCAGACATCGATCCATTCAACTGGAAAGAAGTGAGTAATTTTTCGAAAAATTCACATTTTCATCGGATAATTATTAACATTTACACGTTCAGTTTACAAGCACCATGTGGTACGAGGTGTACAGATCGGACAAAAGCCATGAGATCGAATGCGTTCATGTGATGTACGAAGAAATGGGAAATGAATATATGGTGCATTATGCGGGAGAATTGAACTCAGAACATACCATGTGGCATGAAATGGTTGAAGTTACTGGAAAATCTACGTATGCTTTGTCTGACAGTGTGTATTTTTGATTATTATATGAAATTTAATTGTTGAAAATGTACAAAATATGTGTTATCTTCATAGGAGTTCAAACCGTTGTCATGTACAAAAATGGCACTTACGCAGTTGTTCATGAGTGTAATAATTTAGGAGAAACCAAACGACAAAGTAAGCAAATATTTATTATAGTTTAATGTACGTATGTGTTCATTTTTTTTAATTCCTTGCAGCTTATACTTGGATTTTAAGCAGCGCGATGCATTTGGGTGAATCTGACAAATCTGAAATTGAAACTATTTTGACAGCCAAAGGACTCGACAAAGAAATCAGAATTGCCGATTTGACTGAAAGTGATCATCACAATTGTATGCATGTTTAAAAAATATGCATGTTTTGTAGAGAAAATGTTTGTTTTTTTATTTTCCAAATTGCTGTTAGAATTGTTTTACAATTAGTTGATTCAATAATTTTTTACAAGACTTCTTTTATGATTTTTTTATATATCTAATTGTTAATAAAATAAGTTATAAATAAATCTTTTTATTTAAACAATGTAATTCCTTGTATTTATTTTTTTTATTTTGGCATCATAAATTCAGTCTTGACGAATTCACTGATTTCCAACAATCGCTAATCTTTAGCAACAAACAATCGATGGCTGTAATCGAAGGTGTCACGAAAGTTCACTACCAGAAAATTCACAGAACGAAAGTTCAACCCCGAAAGTTCACCCCGCGAATTTCCACCCCCACTAAAGTTCAACCCCACGAAAGTTTACACCGAGAAAGTTCACACCGCGAATTTCCACCCCCGCGAAAATTCAACCCCACGAAAGTTCACACCGAGAAAGTTCACACCGCGAATTTTCACCCCCACGAATTTTTACACTGAAAATTTTCCCAGTTCGAAAACTTTGCTTAATTCATAGATTTTTACTCGTAAAATTAACCATTATGCGATATGTTGAATGACTAATCGCATAATTTCAGTTAAAATTGATGCCAGAAGACAACGTGCTTTTTTTTGGTATGATTAAATTTAAATATGCGTCAGTTTACACTCAAATTAATAATAAATGTTTTTTCAATATGAGTAATCGTTTAACGGTTATTCTATTAGTTGTCAAATTGTTAAATAAAATTCGCTGAGAACATTTTTCGAAAATTTTTGAAATAATCGAAATATGTTTTTTTTTCGATTTTAATTACGAGTTGGCGCTACCTTAAGGTCAATAAGCGAAATTGAGCGCGTTGTAATGCAAGAAGACATAACGCCCTTGTGTATATGTCACAGTTCAAATATCCATTCAGTCTGTTCATAAATGTACTAGTTTGTTTATACACATTCTAAATTGGCTAGTTCAAATGTACACGAAAAAAATAATGAACATAAAAATTAGTCTTATTGTTAGTATACTCGTACTGATGATCTTTAGTTTGAGTATTGTATTGAGATTAAAACTGAACGTGGGGGTTGGGCCAAATGCCGCATTTCTCAGTCAGGGAAAACTAAACGCACTTATTTAATGCCGCATGTCTCAGTCAAAAGTCTGAATGTATTTATTATTAAACGAGTGTTTAGGTTAGGTTAGGTTAGCATTTTTTGCGTCGCATTTACTGAACGTATCTTATTCAATCAGGTATTCAGATCGAAAATATTTTATAAGTATCTATCGTAAAAGTTTTATAGTATCATACTGTTTTGTTTATACTCAAACTAAAATCGATCATTTCACAACACTGAAATTAAACTATTAGTCGTTCAACATATCACATAATGGTCAATTTTACGAGTAAAAATCTATGAATTAAGCAAAGTTTTCGAACTGGGAAAACTTTCAGTGTTAAAAATTCGAGGGGGTGAAAATTCGCGGTGTGAACTTTCTCGGTGTGAACTTTCGTGGGGGTGGACTTTCGATGGACTTTCATTGTGGAAATTCGCGCGGTGTGAACTTTCTTGGCGTGAACTTTCGGGGGGGGGAAATTGAACTTTCGTGGGGGGGACTGGAAATCTTCGCGGGGTAAACTTTCGGTGTGAACTTTCGAACTTTCGTTCTGTGAACTTTCCGGTAGTGAACTTTCGTTCTGGAACCGGTAGATTTTATGGTGTACAGACGTTTGCACAAATTATACTAGCGCACACGATACTGGCACACACCGACAGTAGCACACACGACACGTTTTAGGTCCTAAAATTTAGGAAAATTGAAGGATTAAATGTTGGGATGATGGTGGTCGAATTAATGCTTTATAGGCTTGTCCAACATTTCTGTATGCGAGGGCCACTTTGGCCGAAACACGGTCATTCACGAGCGTCGTCGATTTGCATTTTTTTTATTTAACGATAAAATACATATATTTTGACTGGAATGTACTTGAAAAAAATCGATTCTTCAATAATTCAAAAAAAGAATACTAATTTTCCTCGAATTACAGCAAAATTCGAAATAAAACTCAAAACGCTGTGTGAAAAGTGGGGGCCACTCGCACGAGCATTTAGTGCCAATTTGGCACCATAGTGGGCCTTTGGACAAGCGTGCTTTATAATTTATTTTGAACGTACTAAATATTTTGAAAATTTTCGCGGATTTTGTTCTATGCTCGGTGTTGTAGCGTTGTGTGCGCTAGCGTCGTGTACGCTAGCATCTTATGCTCTAGTGTAGTTTTCGCAAATTTCTGGGAACCTAGGGCTAAACATTATCAGATTTAGAATCATCATCATCATCATTGTCGACCGGTTTAGTGCCCACTGCAGGACAAGGTCTCCCCATCAAATATTGGGGGTCTAGGCTATATACCTTATCCGAGAGCCAACCCGCAGCGATATGGTTAGTGTGTACCATAAGATCCAATCCGCCCATGCCAACGGAAGAGGTTCCTAGACCACGGTACGTAAGCTCTATGTTACTTGTGGTCGCTGAC